>CM017188.1:757072-1182072 GCA_004837865.1 Musa balbisiana | reverse complement strand
GAAATAGAAACATTGGAAATCCTTAACTTTGAGATTTCATCATGCATGCTTGGCTCCTCAAGAACTGAGTGCAAGTGATGTGCCAAGTCAACAGGTCTAGTATGAGGGACTGTTAATTAATTAGGTTGAGATTTGGTTTAGATGATTGCTTTGTTATTAGTCAATGATGTGGCATGTTGGCCACTGAGAGCTTGCAGTTGGCCAGTCATCTATCCATTTGAGTCACTAATCCTTCCATGTATTCCATAAATAAGTATTTATTTCCATCTGATGACTTCAGTCATCTTACAAGTCCAATTACTACATTCTCCAACTAAGTTCACCATATGCATGGCTCATTGATTCCTTGAGGAGGATAAGAAATACCTCAGCTTCTAGCTCAGAAAAATAAAGCATGAAGTTTCTCTCAGAAAAGACTTTTGTTACACAGAAATTATCAGTCATCATATGAAAATGATTTGTTTCTTTACTTCAGACACAAAGCAACTTTTCTAAAGAGTATGTTCACAATATTAGATGATTGATGTAGCTCCCACTTGTATGTTCAGCTTGTCATGCTTGCAGGAGCACATGATGGCAAGTAAAAATATACAAGACAAGAACAGTTGCACCTGTGAAGAAGAACAGTCCCAATGTAGAAGACAAGAACAGTTGCACCTGTGAGGAAGAACAGTCCACTGGGATGCTAAGTGGGTGAATTGGAGGTCACAGCCATGGCTCCAAGGCACAGTTCACATCTAACAAAAGGGATATTCCGTATCACCATTTATTTCTTTGACTGTTCACTTGCTGGAGTCAGAAGCTGTCTCAATGTCACAGAGATCTATAATAGTATGATACAAGATCCTGAGAATATGGCAAACAGAACTGAAACAAGAACAGTACTGCACCATTTCCCAGAACAAAATAAATGGAAATGTGGATTATTCTGGTCATATTAGGAGACTGGCATAAGTTTCGGTGCAAGATATGACAAAAAATGCAATCTGATGCTGCAGTGTTCTTCTGGATTTTAGCTTTGGGAACTGTTTCCCAAGAGTCACAGACCCCTTCCTTGCCCAGTAAAATTGTAATCACCACTTCATGTGCTCCAGTG
This sequence comes from Musa balbisiana, assembly GCA_004837865.1. NCBI lineage: Eukaryota > Viridiplantae > Streptophyta > Magnoliopsida > Zingiberales > Musaceae > Musa > Musa balbisiana. The sequence goes on along the minus strand of CM017188.1, from coordinate 1,180,976 downwards.
ACAGAATCTTACTATGATTCTACTAATCATCCTTCCACTCTAAATATTTTTGGTTGGTCCACAATGAAACGTATGTATTCTGTTTTTTATTGCTGAATGGATCCACAAATCCACCGCTGGAATGGTTTGATGATCCACCCCAGAAAGGATATGTTGCTTGCATCCTCGTGGAGGCCTCCAGGCCTTGTAATTATCAATAAAGAGAAGGCAGAAAGAACATGGAGGAAGAGTTTCCCAGCCTTATAAGAGGTACAAAAAGCTCCATGTTATTGATGCAAAGATAGCATATGTGAGAAGGTCAGTTGGCCTCTGCTTCAAAGGAAGAGAAAGGAGGACCTTAACCTTGTGATGCAGGCTGGTCGTCTTCTCTCTGTCTCATGAACTCATTGGTTCCTCAGCTATCCTTTGGTCGTCTTGCATTGATCACCAAGCTTTAATGTTGTTGTTTGTGCATGTCAGCTCTTCAAATTTTTATATGATTTCAAGCCTCAAAAATCTTCATTTAGAGCTTTTCCTCAACTTGTCAAATGTTTCATCTCTGAAGCAATTTCAGATCATTTAATATTGTAATAATTGGACAGTATTTTCCTTTTCAGATATTTTTTCTGCCTTGTTTTCTCTCATTCTTCCAAGGTTTTGTTTCAGAAAGCAATGATTTAGCATGAGTTTGCACCTCACTGTGCATTGATTCTTGATTCAGGTTTCTGTCATGGAAGCACAAGCTGCAGGATGGTATTCTGATGTGGTGAGGAGATCAAACTCAAGAACTCTGAACGATTTCATCTCGACACAAAGTTCTAACGAAAGAGAATTCGTAGATGATTCATGAATAATTTGATCTCTCTTCCATTACTGACAGGGAATGGATGGAAGTTTCTTTGGTCAGTGGGAGGTGATGGATGAGCTCACGGCGCAAGAAGTCGCAGCGGCGCTTGGGCAAGACCTCCAGCAATCCATCTCCTCGGAAAGCTACGACTCATTCCCTTCGGATCAACCACCGGCGAGCACCGGAAGACCAAGCGGAGCTCTCAAGACTCGTAGCTGGAGCTCTTGCACCACCGAGCAGCAGAACTCTGCTCTGGTCCCTACTGCCTCCTCTCCCAGCATCCTTTCCTTCGGCAATCCGGAGTCACCGAGTGACCAGAACGACATCTACGGTTGTCTTGGTGGTGTGGTGAAGCGAAAGAAGGAGATGGACGTTCTCCTCCACCATGGATCCAAGAGGAACTATGACACCATGGTCGGGCAGGGAACGACTTATCACAACAAGGATCACATCATGGCTGAGAGGAAGCGAAGGGAGAAGCTCAACCAGAGATTTATAGCTCTATCGGCCATCGTGCCTGGCCTCAAGAAGGTCTGTTCTCGATCGAAGCCGCTCGATGATCCAAGATGGCAAGGATCGTTCCTCTAACTTTCTGTCTCCTCTTGTAGACGGACAAGGCTTCTGTTCTTGGTGATGCTATCAAGTATCTGAAGCAACTCGAAGAGAAGGTGAAGGTCCTCGAAGAGCAGGCGGCAAAGAGGACTGTCGAGTCTGCAGTTCTCGTCAAGAAATCTCAGCTCTGTGCTGACGATGACAGATCCTCCTGTGATGAGAACTTTGACGGGCGGCAGTGCGGTGATTCCCTCCCGGAGATCGAAGCCAAGATTTCCGAGAAGGTCATCCTCGTCAAGATTCACTGCGAGAACCGCAAAGGAGTACTGGTGAAGGCACTCTCCGAGATCGAGAAGCTCCACCTGTCTGTCGTCAGCGCAAGCGTCATGCCTTTCGCCACTAATTCTCTCGATATGACTGTGATGGCTCAGGTAAGATGCAACTCCGTAGATGGAAGAGGGATTCTTGTTGTTGGTCTCATAAATCTGCTTTTGGAATGGTTGGATAACAGATCGAAGAGGGGTTCGACATGAACGCGACGGACGTCGTGAAGAAGCTGACTTCTGCTTTCAGATAGCTTACATGAAGAGTCTCTGTCCTTTTACTGCTCTCGCTCCTAATCGAAAGGACTTATTCCCCACGCATCTCAAAGACCATCATGCCCGGGCTTCAAGCTTTGTCTTCGTCTTCGCTACATACTACGTCGGAGAAGAAGACTAGCACGGTTATGTTCATGTGGTCTTCGCTTAACCTTTCTGAAGGCTTCTTGTGTGGAGTTTGCTCAAAGAGCAGACCTTTCTCTTGACGAGCTTTGACTTCCCAAACCTACTTGTTGGCATCCTGTGCAATCTTCCTTGTTTCCGAGAGCTTCGGTGCGGTAGCAACTCCTCTGTTTCTTAGGATGTCGAACCCCACTTGCCTCCCCTTTCCTCTGTGTAAGAACAAGAGAGTTATTGCTGTACTGCTGCACAATAAAAGTACCTAAATATTTGGTGGCTAATGAATTCTCACATCATTTGATCGTTTAGCTTTGATGCTTGGGTGTGGATGTCTCTTCCTCTGTAAGCATCTCAAGACTTGGCCATCCGGACATACACCGTTTTAATGCGGTAGGTGGACAGCAGGACATGACCAGATTTAGATCGAGCAAGCATCTGCGGAGTGAGCAAGATGGAGAAGATGGGCACTGTGCAACCTCAGCTAGAGGACATGAAGTTGTACCGCAGAGCTCATCGGATTCTCACAAAGCCACTGCATTCAGTGAAACAAGTCTGGGTCAGAACCAGTAGAGATCGATGGCGTGTAATGGCGAGCAACCTCACCAACTTCACCCTTGTCTCATTACGGTCATCCGACAGTGTTGTATGCTTCCTTGGAGATCACGTTGATGAACTGAATTGGCTGGAATGAGAGAGATGGAGGATGAGAAGGATTTCTGTTGGCTCGGAAGGGAGGAGAAGGGAATCAAACGGAAGCAAGGACACGGCGCCAGCTGCCGGAGACGGGGGACCGCCAGTTTGGTGGAGTCCTGAGCTCATCTTGTACTGGCAATGCAAGCACACAGCTATATTATTTGTGGGGATCGATGAACTGTTCTTGAAGGCGACGACTCGTGAGAGCGAGACCGTGAGGAGCCATTGCGAGACGACGGTGGAGTAGCCGTGCGAAGTCTAGCTCAATAGAACAGTGTGGCAGCGGCAGTCCATGGAGATGGAGGTTAGGTTCACCGTGGAAGATGGATCTTGGCCAGCTCGGTGCACCAGCGAGGTTGGGGTAATGGAGAGTAGACGAAGAGCTCTGTAATCATTAGCAGTAGTTGCAAGACATTATTAATGGAGATGAGAAGGTAAAAACATGGAGCAGTCTGTAGTGCAACAGGGAAGGCACTGAATGATTGATCCCCTCTCAGGCCCAGACACTATTTGGATCTCATGCGTATGGCTCTGTTCTCTTGCATGCATGCAGAAAGCCGGTTAAGTGTAGCATCCATTGCCTTCTGGTTCCATCACAACCACCCCAAACCTACCGCACAGTTACCATTCCCTCCATCGGTAACATTCGAAAACTCCAACAACAGCGCTTCTTCTTCTTCTTCTTCTTCTTCTTCTTCTTCCTTTTCCCTCTTCCAACAATATAAACGTTAACAGAGATCGAAGCAAAGCCCACAAAAGACTAAGAGTCTAAAACCCACGCCCTTCACCCGACACTCTGCAGTCCTCGTCGGAGCTCAACTCAGAGCTCGCTAGTAATACTATTACATAAGCGAGCGTGAGTGAGAAGGTAATGGCGCCACTTTGCCGCCACTTCATACTCTTGCTCCTCCTCATCCTTGTTCCCGGGAAACTAGCCAAGGTGGCGGAGGACGCGACGGAGGTCGAGGCTCTCCTCGAACTCAAAGCTGCTGTATCAGACCCCTCCGCGGCCCTCTCAGCCTGGAACTCCTCCGACGGCGTCGACCACTGCTCCTGGCCGGGAGTCGCCTGTGACCCGCTTCAGGGCTCCGTCGTCTCCCTCGACCTCTCCGGACTCAACCTTTCCGGCACGCTTTCTCCTGCCGTAGGACGTCTTCGTCACCTCCTCAACCTCTCCGTCGCGTCCAACTCCCTCTCCGGCCCCATCCCCGCTGACCTTTCCCGCCTCGCCGACCTCCGCCACCTTAACCTCTCCGACAACCTCCTCAACGGCTCCTTTCCTTCCGCCCTCGCCCACCTGAAGAACCTCGTCGTCCTCGACCTCTACAACAACAACCTCACCGGCCCCCTCCCCGCCGAGGTCGCCGAGCTACCTAACCTCCGCCACCTCCATCTCGGCGGCAACTTCTTCACCGGCGTCATTCCCCCGGAGTTCGGCCGCTGGGAGTTCCTCGAGTACCTCGCCGTCTCCGGCAACGATCTCGGCGGTGCCATCCCGCCAGAGCTCGGCAACCTCACCCGCCTTCGCCAGCTGTATGTTGGCTATTTCAACAGCTTCGTGGGCGGCATCCCACCCGAGATAGGCAGACTCGCGGCGCTCGTCCGTCTCGACATGGCCAACTGCGGCCTCAGCGGCGCGATCCCGCCCGAGCTCGGGAACCTCCAGAATCTCGACACTCTGTTCCTCCAGGTGAATGGTCTGGCCGGTGATATACCATCGGCGCTCGGCCGCTTGCGCAGCCTCAAGTCCATGGATATCTCCAACAATGCCCTCACCGGCGAGATTCCCTCCACCTTCGCCGACCTCCAGAACCTGACTCTACTCAACCTGTTCCGCAACAAGCTCCAAGGGTCGATCCCGGAGTGCGTCGGCGACCTGCCGGCGCTGGAGGTGCTGCAGCTCTGGGAGAACAATTTCACCGGTGGGATCCCGCAACGACTCGGGAAGAACGCTCGGCTCCATCTCCTCGATATATCGTCGAACAAGCTCACGGGGAACCTACCGCCGGACCTGTGCTCTGGCAACAGGCTGCAAACTCTCATTGTGCTGCGGAACTTCCTCTTCGGCCCAATACCAGAGACCCTTGGCCGGTGCGAGTCACTCGGTCGGATCCGTATGGGGCAAAACTACCTCAATGCATCGATCCCTGATGCTCTCTTCAGCTTGCCCAAGCTCTCGCAGATCGAGCTCGAAGACAATCTCCTCACCGGCGGGTTCCCGGACACCGGCAACGCCACCATCTCTCCGGACCTCAGCCTGATTAACCTCTCCAACAACCGGCTCTCAGGGCCACTACTGCCGTCCATCGGCAAGTACTCCGGCGTCCAGAAACTCCTCTTGAACCAGAACCAGTTCTCGGGCCGTATCCCGCCGGAAACTGGGAGGCTGCAGGAGCTCTGCAAGCTGGATTTAAGCGGGAACCGGTTTTCTGGCCCGATAGCGCCGGAGATAAGCCGGTGCAAGCTCCTAGCTTTCGTGGACCTCAGCCGGAACGAGATATCCGGCGAGATCCCACCAGATATTGCCGGAATGAGGATCTTGAACTACCTCAACTTGTCTAGGAATCACCTCGAAGGGAGCATTCCGCAATCACTCGCCACGATCCAGAGCCTCACGGCGGTCGATTTCTCATATAATAACCTCTCCGGCCTTGTCTCCGGCACCGGCCAGTTCAGTTACTTCAATGTGAGCTCGTTCATCGGCAATCCCGGTCTCTGCGGTCCGTACCTCGGTCCCTGCAGCTCCGCGATTAAGGGTACCGGCTCCCCTCTTGCATGGGGATCGCTCTCGGCCTCCTTCAAGGTGCTAGTGGTTGCTGGTCTCCTCATCTGTTCCATTGCCTTCGCCATTGCCGCCATCATCAAAGCTGTGTCACTGAAGAAGGCAAGCGAGGCCCGAGCGTGGAAGCTCACGGCTTTCCAGCGTCTCGACTTCACCTGTCACGATGTGCTCGACTGCCTGAAGGAGGAGAACGTCATCGGAAAAGGCGGCGCAGGCGTCGTGTACAAAGGCGTCATGCCCAATGGCGAACAGCTTGCGGTGAAGCGGCTCCCGGCGATGAGTCGGGGCTCGCAGCATGACCATGGCTTCTCGGCCGAGATACAGACCCTCGGGAGGATTCGGCATCGTCACGTTGTTAGGCTGCTGGGTTTCTGCTCCAACCACGAGACCAATCTCTTGGTCTACGAGTACATGCCCAACGGGAGCCTTGGCGAGGTCCTTCACGGGAAGAAGGGCGGGCATCTGCTTTGGGACACCCGGTACAAGATCGCCGTCGAGGCTGCAAGGGGACTCTGCTATCTCCACCATGACTGTTCGCCGCCGATCCTGCACCGCGACGTGAAGTCCAACAACATCCTTCTCGATTCAGATTTTGAAGCCCATGTCGCGGATTTCGGGCTCGCCAAGTTCTTGCAGGACTCTGGGACGTCCGAGTGCATGTCCGCCGTCGCCGGCTCCTACGGCTACATTGCCCCAGGTACTTCGTCGACGCTGAACTCTGTTCTTCGTGCATAAACCCTTTCTTCGGTAATTGGACTGTTTCTCCAAATTGATTCCGCAGAGTATGCATACACGTTGAAGGTGGACGAGAAGAGTGATGTGTACAGCTTCGGCGTGGTGCTTCTCGAGCTGGTGACCGGAAAGAAGCCGGTGGGCGAATTAGGCGATGGCGTCGACATCGTTCAGTGGGTTCGGGAGACGACAGACTCCAAGAAGGAAGGAGTACTTCAGATTCTGGATCCCAGGCTGCCCACAGTTCCCCTGGACGAAGCCATGCATGTCTTCTACGTCGCCATGCTGTGCGTCGAGGAACAGAGCGTGGAACGCCCGACGATGAGGGAGGTTGTTCAGATACTCATGGATCTACCAAAAGGACATGGCTGTGATGCACCCATCAAGGAAGTGAAGGAACAGCAGCAGCAGGCTGCAGAAAACTCACCACCACCGGATCTCCTCAGTATTTGAAATGCCGGCACTTGGATCGGAAAGCTGTCGAGGGGTGATCCACGAACCTATCACTTCAAACCTGCTCATGGTGATGGCAATGAAGTTGTTTGTCTTATTACAAGGGAGCAACTTGAGCCTTTAAATCAATCTACTTTACAGGGACAGAAAGAATGTCCTGATCTCATTTATCTTGTTCATGAAAGACAGAGGCCTTCCTGTTTACTCTGTGTCAGTGATCAGTACTTGTTTGTAATGCCCAAACCCCACACTAGTTGTTTGATGCGCCTTGGATCATATGATGATCTGTAATGAGAAATAATGGGGATCAAATAATGTCCGGCCTTTGGCACACCAAACGAGATGGGCTCCGAAGAACTTCGTCATAGCTCTGTTTGGCGTGCCAGATGTGAAGTCGAGCCCAAAGGCCAGAAAGAAAGGACACTAAAGCCTCATCGTTGGTTGCGTCAAAGCGAGTCAATGGCTTATGATCCATGTTCCGACATGAACACCCCACCGGCCACATTCTCTGGATCGCTGAGCTGTGTTATCTGCGAGACAGTGAGCATTGGTGGATAAGAGGGTGGCTCCTGCACCACTGGATGTTGGCAGCTGCCGGCCGGCATGAGATTCCACAGGCTTTGTCGCCCCTTAAGGTTTGACGACTGTAAGAGAGGAGGGTAGATTGATTAAGGGAGAAGACAAGAGATAAATCGACAGGAGTAAAGACGAGAGAGAGAGAGACGACACTCTGTGTCGCGATCACACGCACAAGTACCCACAGGGAAGAGGGAGGGAGGAGCAGCGGAAGCCACCGGGCGGCGTTGCTTCTGCGACACTCCAACGAGGCTTTCGCCCATGATCGCAAGATCCAACACCGCGCCTGGTCCCTCCGCTCCGCCCCTTGCATGCTCCGTTGTGCGCGATGTTCACGCCCCTGGCGTCACGACAGGGGAGGTCGCTATCTCGTTGCAGGAAGAACAGTGTTGTAGGTGTACCATGTCAATCTGTGTGATCGCCTCATCCATCTCCTCTCTATATCATGCTTCCACCACCACCTACCAACCAAACACAAAACAAGTATGACTTCATTATCTTCGCTCTCTTTTTATCTTTGGGGAATCTGATTTGTTCCTCTCTGATGCGTCGATGATACCTCATATTTCACCTCTTCTGTCAGCTACTGTGAATTGGCATTAGTCTTGTTAGACGAAAGCTGGTTTGGCTACGAGCATGGCAAAGATTCCAAGTGATCCCTCATGTCTGTCAGTGACTGAAGCCTGTGAGTACGTGAAGTTACGTAGGAGAAGAGGGAGGTCACAGAGACGGATGAGGACAAAGGAAGGAATGCCTTCGGCAGCAGCACTGGAAGACAAGGCCAAAGCCAGCACAGCTACGAGAAAGGGCCACCTTACCACCCTCTTTCTCGCGCACACAACATAAGACAGGGAAGAGGAGAGGCGGAGAAAGGAGAGAGCGAGAGGGAACTACTGCCCTTCTTCTGCTGTTGCCGCTGCTGCTGTTGCTGGTGGTGGTGGTGGTGGTATGGCGAAGCCCAGGAAGAAAGCCTCGCTACCCTCCATCATAGAACATGACGAGACTACCCCTCGGTCTGTGGTCGATGGCCCCAACCATACGAGGGCTGTTTCGTCAATGTAGCAGGCCCCTTACCCCTCAACCCCGAAGGAAGGAAGGAAGGCAGACAGGACGGAGCCAGGCAATACGAAGCAGAGCGGGCGAGTACGAAGAGGAGGTGGGGAACCGTCTCTTCTTCGTATGTGCGATAGGGTCGGCATGCGGATGATCCACGGCGGGTCGCTCATGGTACACAAACTTCTCTTTCCTCCCTCTTTCCCTTTGCGAAGAAAGAACAAACTAGCATTAGGGTTTGGTTTCTTGATTGCTTGCTGTCTCCATACTGATTTAGCCCCCTCCCGCATCTTTGCTTCATATGGTGCGATTTTGACATGTTCGAGTGGGGATATTCTCAGATCTTGTTTGCGACTCTTCTATTCCCTTGTTTTTGGGCCTTGTGCTCTCATCGAGATGCTGCATTCGCATAATGCTTGCTTCTAGAAATGGAGAGAATGACCAATGCTCGATTCGATCATGAACTAATGATGAGAGGCCTTCTCACTGTAGTTGCCGATAGGTGATTTATCTTTTTGCTGGACCGAGAGGGTCTCGAGAACCTGAACGGACGCCAGCCTATGCAGAAACCAAGGTCGAGGTTTCTTACATGCTCCTTCGATACTAACGCTAACCTATGCAAGACCGAGGTCGGATGGGTTTCCCATATGATAGTTCGACTCTACTGCCAATTTATGCAAAGACGGAGGTTGAGGTTTCTGACATGGTCCTTCGACAGTAATGCCAACTTATGTAAGGACCTGAGGTCGGATGAGATTTCCGATATGGTACTTCGACACTAATGCCAACTTATGCAAAGACCGAGGTCGAGGTTTCTGACATGGTCCTTCGACACTAATGCCAACTTATGTAAGGACCTGAGGTCGGATGAGATTTCCGATATGGTACTTCGACACTAATGCCAACTTATGCAAAGACCGAGGTCGAGGTTTCTGACATGGTCCTTCGACACTAATGCCAACTTATGTAAGGACCGAGGTCGGATGGGGTTTCCGATATGGTACTTTGACACTAATGACAACTTATGCAAAGACCGAGGTCGGATGGGATTTCTGACATGGCCCTCAAACACTAAGTAACAGATAGAGGTGAAACTCAAGAGTAAACAGTGAGATTTGATTACTATAGTCTGATGTGATTTTTATGATTGGTCGAATTGGGAGAAATATTTCATGGTATAGATGAAATATTCTAGGGTTATTTTGTGTTGGGATGATGCCCATGTGACTCAGTTGTAAAGGTTGGATGAGATTTTCAATATGGTCCTCAAACACTAAGTAACGGTGGAAGTCGAGAGTAAACAGTGAGACTCGATTACTATAGTTCGGTGGGCCTTTTATGATTAGTCCAGTTGGGAGGAATATTTCATGGTATGGATGATTCATCTGCCCATGTGACTCAGTTGTTGACTGTCTTAATCACGTCGAGCTAACTGAGCTGCCATGTGTTGGGTCCTGATTGGATAATTATTTTCCCTATCGGTAGCTATAACATTTTGGTCCAATTTTGATCTTGTCTGAAAGACAAGAAAAGGTCGGATTGTGTCGTTTGTTATTCCATGCATATTTTTCCATCTATTTTGACCTCGCTTAAATCCTAAATCCACTTCACTTGGTACAAGTTTTTTTTTCCAACAAGGTGGCAGCTTTTAGTACGGTCATGTTCATTTGTCCTGATTTCTTGTCAAACATCTTGTTCTTCGTTGGGTAAGAGATTGTAAGTGTTTATAATGTAGGGTTACAGCATATTGATTTTGACTATTGAAATATTGTTTCTTTTATGCATCATCCATCCCAAAGTATTCATACTGATCTATCATTAGAATATGATAATGCTACAAAATCGAAAGGAACTATTCTTATAAAGAACTTGTCAAAAAATTTGATGTTCGACTTCTGGATGCCTAAGCTTTTCAAAAGCATTTGGAGCAGCACTCTGCAATATACATCCTTTGTCAAATTTTTTTGACTTAAATACACCATAAGTTTTGGTGAGGCATTTGGGGGAACAAGATTAAAAGCATTGATTGATGGAAAATAACAAGTGTTGATGAACTGTTGAACTGCTGGGGATACATTTTGTTTAAATGAATAGGAGATCTGAAATGACTTCCGAATTTGTTTCTGAAATCTACTATTGTGCTTCTTGAGGGTAGAGAATGCTGGTGCTTAGTGCCGAACCACAGGGGCTGTTACATTAGAATTGGCTTTAAGATTTGATTGTTTCTCTCCTTCGCTTGGAAATATGTTATCATATGCTTGGGTGTCATCTGATCCCAAGGCCGATCCTGATCCTTGATACTTTGGTTTGTGGAGTTTTTATTATAAAAACCTCAAATTAGAATTCCTTAGTGACTTGGGCAATAAAATATGTTTATGATATTTAGTATACCTTAGTGCCATAATCTTCTGCTACTTCATGTGAAATAGTCTTAAGCACCGCTTGTGGTCCACCAGTTACTTGCTTTTTTTCATATTCATTTTTATTGGCCATGTAACCTGAAAACTTGCTTCATTTGAGATAAAAATGAGACTCTTCCAATTACATTTTGGAATTTAGCTTTTGTGTCAGCACTGACATCAAGGAGAGATGTCTAATTTAAAGTTCAGGAGACGCATATCTATAGGATGAAATAGCCACTAATCATGCATGCATGTTTAGCAGAGGGCCAAGGAGGTGCCTTAAAAACTAAGGATGTGCATGAGATTTGCCGTTTTGTTGATCAACAGAGAGGAAGAAAGACATGTATTAAGTGCAGAAATGATTGTGACAACTACAACAAATAGCTGTATCTCCTGGTTGTTAAATGAGTCATCATACGGCATATCCAACTTATTAGACAACTAACGATGATTGCATTTAGGTTTACGCCACAGCTAAGTGGACAAAGGTTTCATTTTGGACCTTTATAAATCCCTTTTCTTCTCTACAATCTGCCAGGTAGTTTTCCTAGATGAAAGTTGTGACAAGGAGTTGCTCGATTGTTGCATTAACTTAAGTTGCATAACCAAGAAAGTTAACTTTCACTTCTAAACGAAAAATTCAAGGCCATGAAGTTGCTGCTAATGGATGAATAATCTTTTCTAATTTAGCGTCATCAGAGAAGCCAATTTCTCATCCAAAGACTTTTGATTTATGTTTAACGTAGCTTCTGGTTTCAGGCTTAAAAAAATTATTATTTTTTTACTAAGAGAAACCCCAGTGGCATCTGGACAGTTAAATGGATGTGTGCCAGGCAAACCTAGTATCTTCATTCTCTCTCTTGCTTCTTCCTGAGAAATTACTTACACGCAAACAATTAGCTGCTGTTTTCACAGTTTGAGCAAGATTTGTTAACGTTTTTTATTGTTTTCCTGTGCAGATCCCAACTATTGGTTGTGGTCGGAGGGATCATAGCTTTTGAGACAAATATTCTCCCCTGCTGGAACTTCATGTTTAGTATAATTGACAAGAATGCATCGTTATGGCAGAGAAGTTTGCATGCCAATTGTGACTCTCATTCTTGCTTTTGAGGTTTTCTTTTTTCCTGGTCGAGATAACTTTCCCGCATTGGTGATTCATTTCACATCAAGTTAAGGAATTTGATCTTTCTTTCAAATGTGTCAACTGTGATGAACCTATCAATTCAGCAAACTATTATTGTGCTAGAGAAATTTGATTTAAGTAGGTGAGAGACTGATCATTGTGTTCATGTATATAATTTTAGTCACATATCATTTCTGCAATGAGGATTTTAGCAATGGGTAGATATTGCTAACTTGTTCATTGATTCAGATTCTATTCATCCTCATCTGATGATGTGCACAATTTGCAAGTTCTGATATTTTGGTATATTTTTTTTGTGAAATTAATGGATCGATTATCCTATCGGATTGGATTACGATAAATAAAATCAAAGTCCAACCCCTTACTATTGACAACCTTTTACAAAATTAATAAAATATAATTTTATTATCTATAATCTCTTAATTATCAATTATATTTTTTTTCTTATATCATTTTATTTCCTAGCTATATCGTCGTCACTCTGTTGACATTGTTCATTGCTTCGTATTAACGTTTGACGTTGACATTGTTCATTGCTCATGATTAGAAGGCGAAGAGGACATTTACGTTTGACGACGTCAACCGTTCAATCATTATAAGAAAAGATAAAATAAAAATAAAAAATATTTACATATTTTTATAAAAAAGATATTTTAAAAATATTAATAGTTTTTAAAATAAGTAAATACCAAAAAAGAAAAGGTTTCTCGATATCCCATCTCGGACTTTTTGTGAGAATTAGATAGCGTGGTGGTTCGGGTTGACCTCGTCCGTCTTCTTGTCCGCTGAACGTTCTCGTGTCGCCGACCACCAAGTCAACGCTGACCAACAAGTTTGTTTGGGGGAGTATTTTGATGACTTCCTAGCATAATCTTTCTCTGTAATCTTGTTCTTGGAAGGACTCATCGACGAGGAAAGGAAACCAAATTAATTGGTCGAGATCCTCCTTTTTCATGAAGCGTATCCAAGAGAACAACCTGAGAGGATCGAAAGATCTCTCTTCTCAACTCTCACCGAGGAATTAGGTGAAGACCTGTTCGTGCCGGATTGTTGCTATTCGTGCAGCATCCAACCTTTGACCACGGCGGCATCCCTCATTTAGATCGCCTCTGCTTACTCTTCCTCTCCTCCATCAGCAAACCCTCAACAAGAAAGGAAGGCAACCCCTCGTTCAGGTACGTTCTGCTCCTTCCTCTCTTCTGATGCTTCGTATGATTCATGATATGATTTCGGTGGATGCTTGTGCACCTGCGAACAAGCACAGGTGGGTGATCGAGAGGAGAAGACTTGGAAGCGGAGGAAGACAGGATGCTGAGGCAGGCGTCGAGTAGGAACCATAGAGTGAACGGAGGGTTCAGGGAGAAGAACGCGCTCCAGATAGGCGTTCTGGTCGCCGTCTGCCTCTGGCTGCTCTACCGGATGAAGTGCTCTCACGACCAGAGGAAGGCATACGAGGACAGGTTCGGAGATGATGAGAGGGTCGCCATGTTCGGCAGGGAGGGGCTCCTCCCTGACACGCTCGAGGCGGCTTCCCTGCCTGCGGAAGGCAGAACACATGTGGTGAAGCATGAAGAACTCGAGAAACGAGAACACGAGGAGCGATCGCATGAGGCTCAAGAACAGAGTTTTAAGGGCGACGACGCTTCCAGCGAGGTCGTGCATGGCGGCCATGAAGCAGAGCACGAAGAACGGGTGCAGGCGGCGCAAGAAAGAAGCTTCGAAGCCGATGATGCCTCCAGTGCTGTCGATCATGTCGTTCGAGTTAAAGAATCCGAATCTGGAAATATACTGTTCGATCCAGCTGAAACAACTAATTCCAGCCTTGTTCATGAAGGAACAGTGCTGGAGAAGAGGCCTTCCTCAAGAACAGCACCTGGTGAATCAGATAAGCAAGAAGAATTGGGGATGAGATCGAGAGACTCGTCAAAGGATGAAATCAAAGTGCGGGAGAATTATACTGCAATATCTGAAGACTGGATAGAAGCAGAGAGAAACCAGTCGACGGCGGTGCATCCAACCATTGCTGTTGCTACAGCTGAGCCGGAAGTCCCATGGCAAGAGGAGTCCGACTCACCGGAGACGACGAACAACGTAGAGAGTATCAAGTGACGATGTGTGATAGCCTTGTAGTAGCAGTAGGAGTATGAGGTTATAATTTGATCATCCATCCATCATATGCCCTGAGATCTTCTGATCCACAGTACAGACTTCTGCATAGAAATCGACAGGCAATTATTTACCGGCTTACGTGATTCGTGCTTTGGTTGAGCAGCCACAGACATCAGATATGATGGATGACCGGATCCATCCAAACTTTGTCCTTTTAGTATAATGAAGCTTGGCATGCGTGCGACGATGATGTTTCGATTGTTTAGGTGACATTTTAATGCAGGTGGAACTCGTCATTCAAGGTTGGTTGGCCTGCAAGATGACCGTGAGCGAGAAGGCGACCGCCGCCTGCACCGCCATGTATGCTTGGAATTACTACTGATGAGGGTATTATGAGCTGAAAGATTGATGACGGAGTTAAGCCGGCATGAGTAGTGGTCCAACAAGCCTGAGGGCATCACCGGAAGCGAAACAACCCCTAATACTTTGATCTATCCATAGTTTGTGATCAGATTGGAGAATAGTTTGGGTTGAAAAGTAAAACAATTAATTAGCTATATTTAATATTTTGAATAAAAATCTCTATACTTACGATAGTAAAATATTAATCATTATTATTAAATATCTTATTTAATAATAATGTAACCATTCTCATTAAGATTCATAATTCATTATCATGAATTTCTTCATTTATTATAGTTTAAATGATTTTAATTATTTATTCATTATACATGAAATCGTTATTATTAAATTAAATATTTAATATCATTAAAATTCTTCATTATGATCCAAACGTTATAAATTTGAATTAATTCTTGAACGTTATGAGTTGGTGATAATAAATGTTATTGATGGGAGAACATCTATATAAACGAGGATTTTGGTCCTTAGGCTCAATATTTCTTTGAAGTCAAAAGGATTTCCTATACTATCTAAAGCTAGAGTTCTGAGCCGAGAAGTACCAAAGTTCAATAAGAAATTATTATAGAAATTCTTAACAATAATAGATAGAGGTATGTTATTTCGTTTCCGCATTAATTTTTATTTTGTTTATGGTAACAAAGAATTTCTTACACCTACTGGTAAATTCTATAATATTTATATATGTAGAGTCGATGACGTGAAAAGAAATGAGATTATGTTTCATTTTTATAAGTACAGAGATATCAATATAATATTTAAAAGTATAAGGATACTAAATTTAACTAATTATAGTGGATAGAATATAATTAGGCTATTCGATTATAATATATAATGACAATAGGTTAGAATTTTTTGATATATTTAATATGTTTAAATTGAATTCAAATGTCCTTTAATTAAGTTAAATATAGATTACCTAATAAAATATATTTAGTTGGATAAAACAATATAAGGTTTTGTAAGTCAATATTTGATCATCGTGTGAGATAAACGCGTATATACAGTTTTAATCTTTCGAGATTCCTCTACTCCTCAGTTAACATGAGACTAAATATCCTTATTAATATTTTAATAAATTAATATTTATTTATCGTTGGTATGATCGGTAAATTTACGGGGAATTATTAATTTTGAATGTGTAACACTATTTTAGTTTTTCAGAGTTTATGAACTCTAAAAAAATATTTTTGAGGATAAAAATGACCCATCACGGATTTATAAATCTTTAGTTTTATATTCCTCGATTAATTGGGACCAAAAATTCTTATCGAATCTCAATTCTTCTAGAACTTAGCCAGTACACGTCCTCAAGTCTCGATTTCTTTTCTGCCCACCCTACGTAAAGTCTGTGTCTCGAGTCAGAGAGGTGAAGCGGATGCATCGACTTGAGATACACGTTTCACGAAGTCGTTGAGCAACTATAGTTTTAGGCGCCTTCATTTGCTCATACTGCATGCCCCATAATTATCGTCATTGCCCACGTAACAAACTTCATCACATCCCCACGGCATGTCGACTCGGATGCGTATCCTCGTCAAAGTCGAATGGACAAACCTCAACGCGGGTGGGGCCCATGCCGTATTCACGGGTGCTGGTGCAACCTTAAGGTGGCCTTCGATGGAACATTTCGGCCGTAATTTCCGCGGAGGACGATCGGACGGCCGTAGTGAGCACAACGGACGCGTGTCATTCGTCGGAACCCCTTGCACGGGATCGTTGATACAGCGGAAATGTATGATTTTGGAGAATATACTCGCTTCTCCTTCCAGAAGTGAGGATCCAATGTGCTGGGCGAAGACAGATACTACCACTTTCTCCACGGGACCACATGGTTGGGCCCACATGACGGTGGATGGCTTGTGAAGGAAAAAAGCTGTTGTGTGTATCGAACTAAAAGGGGATCCTCGCTACGCTTCAAATTCCGCGAATTTGTCAAAGCCAACGTCGGGACGAAGTGAGAGGTGGGGCTTTCGCCATCACCTTCTCTAACCCCTTTGATCGCCAACTAAACTTGAACGAACGATTACCAAAAGGAGCGGAGGGGAGGAAGAAGAAGTCAGAGATGAGAGCCGGGGGGTGATATAAGAGCGCCATCGCATCATCGAAAGCCCTCATAAACCCCGAACCGACAGATCGATCGGAAAGAGAGATCGGCAAAGTTTCGAGATGGCCCAAGGCGAAGCGGCGCCCGAGGGCGACGGGAAGCGGAACAGCACGCGGCAGTGGCGGCGGTACACATCCTACCTTCGGCGGCCGAGTTGCCTCGACCCCGCCGCGGATGGTCCGACCGGGATGGGGAGCGATCGGAGCGCCGCGGCGGCCGTGCGGGACAGCGGGAGCGCCGCGGAGCAGCGGGCTCCCACCCATCTGGTCGTGATGGTGAATGGCATCATCGGGAGGTCTGCTTCTGCTGATCCCATCGTTTTCTTTCCCTGTGATCTTATTGTGCCGGATTTGTTCTTTCGTTTCGTCTTTGTTCATCGGGAACTCGATCTGTGCGCTGCCTCTCGATTCCCAGTGCGAGTGACGAGAGGGAAGAGACGTGTGTGGGGTGGCCGCGCTGCAACATCTCGGCGCGCGCCGCCTCCACCAATCGTCTCTCGTATCGTGGCCTTCATCGTCTCTCGCTCTTTTCGTTCGTACTGGCGAACAACTTTGCGAGGGGTATTTTTAGCTGACCCACCGACAACACTGGTGATCGGACCGGGGCCCAGAAGGCTGGATGGCACCTGATGTGGGTCCCGCCGACGCTACGTTAAGGGGATGGTGGCCGGAGGGTCGGATCCCACCCACAAAACCCAAGCACGCAAACACGCGTAGCTGATCGGATGCACGAATTTTAAGGCACATCACGGGCGCTGCTTCGGCAGCTCGCAGTACCCTAAACTACTCAGCTGCGCGTGGAGAACAACGTTCCTGCTCTCTGTGCGATCTTGGTGTTAGTTATGCAATCGAATCTCTTTGTCTTTTTCTGCTCGAGTTACTTCAGAAGAAACACGACTGATACGCAGCTTGTGATCCATTCTTCGCTCCTGAAATATGTTTTCTTTTATGTCTGCAGTGCTGCAAATTGGAAATACGCTGCCAAACAGTTCGTGAAAAGCCATCCTGAAGACGTTGTGGTGCATCGTGAGTTATTCGATCGTTCTATAATATGTGTTGGGGAGAATTATAATTACCCTTGAAGAGCTCAGATAAACGCAAGTCCTTTGACATATATTTTTGAATGATTATTTTGCGATCATAAAATTTCAATTATTCTTTGTAAATTGAGTACCTCTATCGAAATCTGAAACTCAAAACTTTTTTTTTTTTATTGTTTACTTGAAAATATTGCTCAGGTAGCTTGCATTTGAGTAGGAAAGGGTGGTATAAGTTCCTAAAATGACGTGAAGATGACTTTATGTTTTGTACTGATTGGCAAGAATATAGGGACCCTATATGTTTAAGAGAATTATGGCCTAATTTATAAATGCATAGCTAGATACTATAATAAGTGAACACCAAATGTCTTTTAAAAACTATTCAGATGCATTAAGAGACAAGCATGCAAGTTCCCAGAGGACTGTTGAGAACGTGGCATAAATTTGAATATAGGTTGAGTTTTGGATGATGAACATCCTATTCGTGAGCTATGAAATTATTTTCAAGTATATGGATATTTCATTGGAAAAATAGGATTTGAAACTGGTACTGTTAACATGAATTAATAACAAATTCATTTTTCATCAAGTTTTCTGCAGAATGTAAGCATTTTTTCTATTAAATATTCAATAACATTACATAAATTGGTTCTGCCTATGTTTGCATTTTGGATATCCGATATCTACAGAACACTATCTCCTTCTTTTTCCCAATTGAACTGTTTCTTATTTAATTTAAGAACAACTGAAATGTTTCTTTTATTCCTTCTTTCTTTCTATTATAATCTGTAATTTATTACTTTGTTTTTCTGCAGGCAGTGAATGTAATTATTCGACATTGACTTTTGATGGTGTTGATGTAATGGGTGAGAGATTAGCAGATGAGGTTCCTGCTCTTTTTCTTAATCTTCAACCATCTGTCTGTGCTGCCTAAATATAATAAGACATTACAAAAAAATAATCTTTAATGTCAGACACAAGTTAATTAGATATAGGTTGATTCCATTTATTTCTAGATTATGTGATCTATTGGGTTTTGTCATTAGGGCTCTTGATCAATTATGTTATTAGTTTGCTTAACTAATATGTTTTTTGTATCAGGTTATATCGATTGTTGATAATAATCTTGGTCTTCAAAAGATTTCATTTGTTGGTCATTCACTTGGTGGCTTGATTTCAAGATATGCTATTAGTCTACTATATGAGAAGTCAGTACGGAGGCGCAGTTCAGAGGAAAATGGGGAATGTGAAGACCATACTCCTGGAACCACATGTGTGGACAAAAATTTTAAAGGCAAAATTGCTGGACTGGAGCCAATTAATTTTATTACTTTTGCAACACCACATCTTGGGTCAAGATTGCACAAGCAGGTGACATCCACAAGCATGGTTTCTTTTTCCCTTACTATTTATTGGATCACAATTCAATTTCATGTCCTGATTTGTTTAATTTAATTATAGTAGGAGTAGAATAAGCTGGTCAAATTACACCATTGCCATCTGAAAATGGATCTTTCTCCATCTAAATACTTTTATCCATGATAGCTAGTTATATGGGTTTTCACTTCCATCTAAATATTCTCCTTTCTGTATAAGAACTTGGTAATTTTCACATTTATAATGCACACACACACACACACGCGCACATATATATATATATATATATATATATATATATATATGGTGTTCATGACACTTTAATTAGTTGTTTTTTCATTTTTAGTAACACTTTCTGGCCAGCTGATCTGAATGACCAATTTCACGCTTATGATTCTTTAGGTTAGATTAACGAAATATCACATAACAGATACAGAAGCTTGCAAGATCTTGAGGACAAGAGTTGTCTTATTGTTCAATTATCTGAAACCAACATATATGTTATATTGTACATGAATATGAAAATATTTTATAGGTACCAGCTAAATTATAAATGGTTATGTAAACTATGCTTCTATTACTTTTTTGTAGATCATCTGCAAATCATCATCTTAGAAAAGCCAACTGAGTATTTCTTTATCTTTCCAAAATATTTAGATTTCTATATCCTTCTCAAAACATTTAATTTCTGCTGTTTTATACAAGGTGCAAATGCCACTTAGGCCAAACATGGTATCATTCACTTCTTACTGTAGGGAGGATGATCTGTACTTAGCTTAAACATTGTTATCTTTATTGCACTTTTCTTCCAAAATTGATAACAAGAATTTTGCAGATCCCAATTCTTCGTGGTTTCTATGCATTGGAAAAAATGGCATATCATACTTGTTGGATTCTCGGAAGAACAGGAAAACATCTATTTCTAAAAGACAAAGATAATGGAAAACCTCCTCTTCTTGTTCAGATGGTCAATGACTACGGAGATCTTCGATTCATGTGGGCCTTGCTTTGTCATAGATTTTTAAATACCAGAATATTTACTAGTTTTATCATGTTAGTCTTTAATTTTATGTCTATGTTGGCAGGTCTGCTCTGCAATCTTTCAAGCGTCGTGTTGCCTACTCAAATGTTTGCTTTGACTGTATCCCAATCTGTTTTTCAGTAATGTGATATATATGCCTTAAGACTACCTGTTTGATTTATATCATTACGTGCTTTTGTAGCATTTACCTTTTAAGAATACTTAACTCAAGTACAGTTATTGTTGGGCGGAAGACATCATCAATTCGTCATCAACACGAGCTTCCCAAGGTAAAAGTTTTAAGATTCAATATGTAGCAGTGATATGGACATATCTCATTGTCATTCTCTCTTTCTGCAGCGCCAAGATTTTATGAAAAATAGTAAATATCGGCACATTGTATATATCGAGAAACCAATAATTACTGATGTGCCACAGATGAATTTTTCAGTGTCGACGACTTGTGAACTGAATACTATAAGTGAGATGGAAGGTTCATCACTAACTTTCTCTTTTCTTTCTAGTTTAAATACTGTGACCTGAAATATCAGGGTTTTCTCATATAAATGGATTGTATATTCTGTAATTATCTGGCTTACTTGATTTGCACCAATAATAAATATCTACTTTGTGGTTTATATCCTAGAGCTCTCAAAGTATACTAGAACAAAATATTGATGTACATAGATAGGAAAATATGACACAATGTCTTTTAAGTAAGACAAAAAAAATATGGCATAAATCTTGTTGGTAATAATATGAACAATTATAAGGTGGTATCTTTTTAACTTCAGAGATATTTGTAAAAGTCCATGTAAAGTTAAAGACATTTTTATCAAGCAGTCTCAGAAGGATCTTAACTGAAAATATACAATTCTAGGAAGAAATGTTGTAGTCATGGTTTAAAGCAATGTGAAAAAAATCATACAAAAACTATCAAGGGATAAAAATTGCATTTCCATTCAAGCTTCTTGGTTCTCTTTAATTGGAATGTACTCATGAATGTACATCAAAATTTTAGCATCCACTCAATGAATCTGGCAACAAGGTTTAGTTGGTTCTACATGCCATTGGTGATATTTTGTTTTGAAAAGAAAAGAAACAAGTACATCTACAAACAAATAAACAAAAAAAGAAAATCACATTCTAATGTTTAGCTTCTTATTGTAATTTCAGTATGGGAATTTTCTACTTGGGAGTATAGATGGATCTAGCTGCAAGTAACAATACCTAGCTAGGTGAACATATAACTCAAAGAGAAAACTGCTGTTTGCTTTATTTATATCCAAAAGCAGCTGAAGCAGCAGCTCAAGAACATAACTGCAATTAAAAAGGAGATAAAACGGCTGGTTATTATTTAATTTGATATGAGCTTGAACTTGATGCAGAGAATTAAGTTTGTGGACAATAAGGCTTCATTTTGTTGTGAAATCCTCTTACAAGCAGGCAGCAGCATAGATTTGTGTGTGTGTGTGTTATGCACGATCATTTTTTTATGAGCGCACGCACTAACTTTTTAAGATATTTGAAACTCGTGGCACTAGATATTCTGCATAATGCTAATTGCTATCATCAAATATCTTATGTCCCAGTTTCTGAGATCAACTGTATTGTTAACTATTTGCTATGGAATTTGCAGAGGTAATGATCAATGGTCTGAACAGAGTTCCTTGGGAAAGAGTAGATGTTAGTTTCCGGAAATGTTCACAAAGATTTTTTGCTCACAGTACTATGCAGGTTTGTTACCGTCACTCCTGAGTAAAATATTTATCAATAAATCATCTTCTCAGTACTATATGCGGTAACCATAGCTTGTCTTATTTTCAACAAGTTGGAAGTTGCTGTTATCGGATGTGTTCATATCCACGGACTGGAATTCACATATTTAAAACTAAGAAAAAAAAAACCTATAAGGAGTGTTTATTTTCTTTCATGTTTTGGATCAAGAAGCATTTAACTACTCCTGGTTAATGATTTTAGTTGCGCAGATACAATTTATTATGATCCACACATATAAGAGAGGCATGAAATTTTAGTATGACAATTGAGAATTTTCTCCATCTTTTACAGGTTAAGACCTACCTTATAAATTCCCATGGTGCAGATGTGATATTTCACATGATCGACAACTTTCTCTTGTAGCTGCCAAATTAAAGCTTGCTGCTGCAGTTCATACAATCGGGCCATCTCAGCTTTCTTTTTCGTTTATTTTCATTTTTCCTTTTTGAGGGAATCAATTGTACCATCTCAAATTTGAGATGCTCGTATATGCACAGGAGATAGATGAATCAGGAAAAGCGCTCTTCTTCTTGCAGAGTGCCAACAAAGCCTTTTCGAAGTTACTCTGAACAATGGAATCCTGCAAGGGGGACAGAAGCGAGCGAACCAAGTCATCCAGCATCCCCTGTGAAACATACAGAGTCTCCATTTCTTCGCGCAACCCCGAGGGTAAGCACCCATCTCAAATCCAGATAATTAGTTCTAAGACAAATTTAACATGTAAAACATCTCATTTACTGTGTATTCATTGATATTCTTATTGAAATGTCATCCAAGTGTAAGATGAAGCCTGCATGTTTCGTTCCCTCATCTCTCCGCCACTTCATGTTCTTGAATGGATGATTTCCTTTCTGCCTAGTAAATAAACATACTTCAGGTAGATTCATCTCATGCCTAAAATGGTGCCAGCTATCTGATATGCGAGGAACTGTTGTTGGGTCCTCTCGGATAGAGACATCTGTGGGGCAAGTAATCATGCCCCTTTGATGACGTGGGGAACTGTAACGATGTAAAGCATTACGTTATCGATTGATCCAATAGGAAACTACCACTTTGATGACGTGGGTTGAAGAACCCATGCCCCTCCCTTGTGCTCGTTGACAGGAGTCCGATCCCAACCCATCTTGATCTTTGGGAGGGTTGAATGAGCCTGTTGTTGTTGCAGGGTGTATTATTCCTCGACAGTAAGGCTTATCCTTTCCTTTTCCCCGGTCATCGGTCGCAAGTAACTTGTTACCTATCATCAATTATGGTTTCAGGAAGGCTTGCATGTTCGACTACAGAGGCCATTAATCTTAGGCAATGTGGTTTAGTTTTCCTTCTCTTTTTTCGAACAGGTGGCATGGAGAATCTTTCCTTTTTTTTTTATCTCAAACAAGTTCCAACCTTGACAAACGATGCTCTTGCAGTTGTCCTTTCCTGACGCCACCGTTAGAGAGGTATTCTCATCAATCGTCGATTTAAATGAACCCGATTAACTTAAATGGACAAGGATCTTTACTACTGTCACCTCCCAACTGACTTTACCATCAGAGGATCAGGTTGGAAATATCTATTGACGTTGATTGCTTGTGCAGGGACCTCAATGAGGCTAAAATATACCTCGAGATGACACTAAATCTACGTCTGAACAAGTAACATCTTAGGATCGTGCCAACTGGATCCATTTCCCGCTACAATCTCTTTTTATGACCCCCTGGATGAGTTTATACCTTCAAAATCAAATCAAATCATGACGACTTCATAGTTAACGATATCAAAACAATAATATTTTGATACTAAAAGAGGGTCATCAACCCTTGGCTCTCTCAAGGGAGGCACTGATAAATATATTTAGTTTTACATTAATTGAGAAGTAGAAAAACTTAGACATATAAGTTTATCGGGTTCAAACATCAAAAGGTAAAACATACGATCAAAGGTGGCGCAAGAAATTAAAAAAGGTTTTTTTCTGGCGATTTAATATAACCGGGCCATCTTGAATCGGCTTAACAGAATGTTGAGCCGGGCTGACCCTTTTACGGCCTTGGTTTAGCATATATTTAGGCCTAGGTTGGTCCAATAGCCTTGTTTCTATGGTTTTTTTTGGGCCAAATTGATCTATGAACCAAACCAGTTTCATTGATTGAGATAGATTCAAACTTGTTTGACTCAAATTGAATCTAACAAACCAACTTCAATCCAGTCTATGAGGATTTTATGTTGGTTTAATTAGTATCTATTTGAATTGAACTTGATTCGAATAAATATACAGGTGCACCAATATTCATATGCTTCAAACTAAGCACCACATGTATTGAATACGTACATGTAGCACTCGATCTGATTCAATCAAATGAATTGGGCATACGCTTATAGACTCGATGAACCCAGTCAGCGTGAAGCCAGTCGGCGGGCGTCCGAGCGGGTCCTCGAATGAACCTACTCTCGGCTCAGTTATCGCAACTCCAAGCCGCCACACTACGCTTCCGCGACCTCCTCAAAGCCTGCATCGGCCGGCGCGACCTCACCGCCGGCCGCGCCCTCCACGCCCTCTTCCTCAAGTCCTACGTTCCCCCCTCCACCTACCTCGCCAACCACTTCGTCCTTCTCTATTCGAGCTGCGGCCAGCTCGCGCTCGCTCACCAGTCGTTCGATGAAATTTCCCACCCGAACGTCTTCTCCCACAACGCCCTCCTCGCCGCTTATGCCCGCCTGTCCCACCCCGACGCAGCTCATCGCCACTTCCTACGGATCCCCTTCCCTGACCTCGTATCCTACAACACCCTCCTCTCTGCCTTTGCCGCGACGGATGGCGCCTACTCCCTCGATTCCGTCCGCCTTTTCTCACACATGCGCCGCCTTGGCTCTGATGCCGATGGCTTCACCCTCTCCTCTGTCATCTCCTCTGTTGTTGATGTCGTCGAACAGTTACACTCGCTTGCTATCGCCTCGGGACTTGACTCGTATGTATCTGTCAACAATGCTCTTATCAGCAGCTATAGTAGAGGTGGCTTCTTGAATGAAGCCGAAAAGGTTTTTTGTGGGATGGTGACCTCGCGAGATGCTGTTTCTTGGAACTGCATGATCGTGGCTTACGGGCAGCACCGGCGCGGACCGAAAGCTCTCAACTTGTTTCAGGAAATGATGAGGAGGGAATTCGAAGTCGACATGTACACGCTGGCGAGTCTGCTGACAGCATTCACGTCAGTGAAGGACTTAGATGGCGGTGCACAATTCCATGCACAGCTGATCAAGACGGGTTTTGAGAGGAATTCACATGTCGGAAGTGGAATGATTGATCTGTACTCAAAAGTCGGTCAGATACGCGACGCAAGGAAAGTTTTCGAGGAGGTTGATGATCCTGATTTGGTTGTATGGAACACTATGATCTCGGGGTACTCTGTCAATGATGAGTTCTCCGAGGAAGGTATCCAATGCTTTCGTGAGATGCAGCGAGCCGGTTTCAGGCCTGATGATTGCAGCTTTGTCTGTGCAATCAGCGCGTGCTCAAATCTGTCATCCCCATCTCAAGGGAAGCAAATGCATGGACTGACAATTAAGACTGAGTTTCCAAGCAACCAAATCTCGGTCGACAATGCACTAATTTCCATGTATTCAAAATGTGGAAATCTCAGGGATGCTCATATGCTGTTCAAGAGGATGCCCAAACAGAATGTGGTCTCGTTCAACACAATGATCGGGGCATATGCTCAGCACGGACTTGGATTAGAAGCGTTGGTTCTGTTCAAAGAGATGCTTAATTTGGATCATGTGCCCACGAGCATCACTTTCATTTCTGTGCTTTCCGCGTGTGCTCACACTGGAAGGGTTGATGAGGGTTGGAAGTACTTCAATTCTATGAAACAAAAGTATGATATTGAACCTGGAGAAGAGCATTACTCGTGCATGCTAGATCTTCTGGCTCGAGCTGGGAAGTTTGATGAGGCTGAGGGGCTAGTCAAGAGAATGCCATTTGATCCAGGCTTGATTGGATGGGCTACATTACTCAGTGCTTGTCGGACCCATGGAAACTTGGAGCTGGGTGCAATGGCTGCGGAGAAGCTTCTTCAGCTGGAGCCTGCTAATGCAGCTGCCTATGTGATGCTGTCAAACATGTATGCTAGCACAGGTAGATGGGATGAGTTTGCGACAGTTAGAAAGCTGATGAAAGACAGAGGGGTAAGGAAGAAACCGGGTTGCAGTTGGATTGAATTGGAGAAGAAAATCCATGTGTTTGTTGCTGATGACGTTACACATCCAAGGATTAAGGATATCTACCAGTTCTTGGAGGAGATGTCGAAGAAGATGAAACTAGCCGGGTATGTCCCAGATGTGAGATGGGCTCCCATAAGGGATAATATTACAGGAGAGACAAGGGCTGGATACCACAGTGAGAAACTTGCTGTTGCATTCGGGTTGATCAGTACTGCCGAAGGAGTACCTATATTGGTGGTGAAGAATCTTAGAATATGTGGAGATTGCCATAGTTCCATCAAGTTTATTTCTGCAATCACCGGAAGGGAGATTACTGTGAGGGATGCACATAGGTTTCATTGTTTTAGCAATGGCAATTGCTCCTGTGGAGATTTCTGGTGAAGACTCTCAAGCAGACAAGTTTACTAGCAAAGCATAATAACCAAGCTTGAAGCACCTAAGGAGTGGGATTCCAGGTTCTGATTCTTCCCAATATATCCACATATGCAACATTTGCACTGCAAGCTGAGATTTTAAGCTCTTTGTGTTAATTACTGGTGGTGTTACCCAAAGTCATGACCTACAAGATCCTATTAGTTGCAAGTGTAGGTGATACAGCTTCCATCATGCTGTGGGGCTGCAGCTGACACAATGTATCAGCATTGAAACAAAGAGGTGTGTTTTCACTAAACCCCTCAACTTCATTCACTAGGTGGAAATAAATTAGAGGATTTGTATTGATCCAAAATTACTTCTAATATTTGTACACTGGATTAGTTTAATTCTTTTCCTTTTCAAAACAGTGATTGAATATTTATTATACATGACCATTGACCTCATGATTGATAATCTGCTGTTAGATGGAAAAGTCAATGCCCTTTCAATTTCTGACAAATGCATGAAAAAAAGAACCAATGTGGTAGAGTTTTCCTAGTGTCCATTATTGACAATAAATTGTGGCTCACAGATTTTTCCACTACAAATTACAAAGGTTTTGTCAGATATAATTTGCTTCAAAAGCCAAAAAAGGTATTGCATACAGACATGAACTGAACCCATCAAACGAGAGCTCTGATTGGCGGGATTTGGTGGACTGTATTGGATATGGTCCGCTGAATCCACGCCCATGTCTTGGGCCTTTAATGCGAGCATGATCGATATCGGAGCCCAAGGGAGAGTTCGTGGGTCGGATCTTATTGAATAAACCGACCTATTTCCGACCCGGGTCCGAAATAATACACCCTCCCTTGTATACCAAACAGCTATTCCGAAAAGAAGACGCCGACGAGGCGGTTCGCTCGCCGCTCTCGTTTCTTCCGAGGCCATTGACGATCGAGTCATTCTCCAGATCCATCCTTGGTTTCGAGAACTCTTTCGTGTTCCTCCCCCCTATCAACGATCCGTCGAAGCATGCCTGTGAACTGAGCTTCTCAACTCGGAGCTTTGTTTTGGGATCAAGTAGAAGAGATGAGCCCGCAGGGCGACCAGAACACGTGGCAGGAGAGGTGTACGCGTCCAGGGGTTGGGGATCTGTTCTCTCCGTACTGATTAGTGCCACCGCATCACCTTTGCGGTAAATTTCACGCGTCTCCGGTTTCTTGATTGGTTCGCTTCTTGCGACGTTCGAGGGTTGTATAGTTTTGCGACGCTTTCAACTATCAATAGTAGTTCTGTGAGTGATTTCAGCATAACAAATGGCTTATGTTTGTATTTTGCTGGTGTTCTTTGTTAAATTTGGCGCCTCTCTCTCGTTTCTTGATTCGTTCTCTTCTTGCAATGTTCGAGGGTTATGGAGTTTCTTGACGCTTTCGACTATCAATAGCAGTTCTGTGAATGATTTCTGTATAAAAAACGACTCACGTTTGTATTTTACTGTGTTCTTTGGTAAATTTGACACCCCTCTCCTGTTTCTTGATTGGTTCTGTACTTGCAATGTTTTAGGGTTATGGAATATTCTTACACATTCTGACATAACCGTCACTTTTTATCTAATATTAATAATCCAGTTGGAAGGGTATATTACCTTTGCAGTAGGGTTCTATCTCTAACATAGCAACAACTTGATATGCTGTTGTGGATATAGTTAGAAGGGGATTGAGTAAATCTCACATTACTTACGTGGTGCCATTACTTAAGTTGAATTCCTCAATGGAAGGGAGATCGTGGAGTTTGTAGGAGTTTCATCACAGCATCACTGGAAAGGATTGAGGTAGGTATCCCATCCCTTCCTCCCATATTAATCTCACAGAATATATCTCTCATTATTGATATCATAAAATATCATTCATGTTACTATGTTCATGATTTTTTTTCTCAAATCTAGATTTTTTAACGTGTATGAATTGACATGTTGTAAAAACTTGTTGGATCATGCTTCTAAAGTTATGTGATAAAACAACATGAAAGAATAGCGACCTAACTTATTATACAAATATCAAGGTATGTCTTAATGTTATTTCAAACACAAATACTAAGGGTCAA
Source organism: Musa balbisiana (assembly GCA_004837865.1). NCBI lineage: Eukaryota > Viridiplantae > Streptophyta > Magnoliopsida > Zingiberales > Musaceae > Musa > Musa balbisiana. The sequence goes on along the minus strand of CM017188.1, from coordinate 1,152,535 downwards.
CAACATTACGTGATATCATCACATGATAGAAGTCTCAAGCTTCTTGTAACAATAACAACATATTACATAAAATGTTCCAACATTATTTGGTCATGGTTTAAAAATCTAATAAGCAACAAAAACAAATGTTAGGCTGGCTCCTCAAAGATAGGACATGTGTTGTTCCTCTTACATCAAATAAAATGTTCCAACATTATTTGGTCATGGTTTAAAAAGCTAACAAACAACAAAAACAAATGTTAGGCTTGCTATTCAGAGATAGGATATGTGTTGTTCCTTTTGTTGTTGGTCGCTATTGTCCTGTGCATTTGAAAAATTTTGCAATAATAAAATTCAACAACAATGCTGAGTAGGATAATCTTGAATAAACAAAAGGTGCATCAAGGCAGACAATGCAAAATAAGATGATAGAAAGGATAGCACAAATAGTGGTTAATGCATTGAATAATGCAAAATACAATGCACACAATCTAGCAAACCATATGTACATATACAACATCATATACACATGCAAATGGGATGTCCACAGATGCCTTAGTGCTGCAGGCATCCATTGTCAATCGCACTTTGCATGTGTATATGATGTTATATATGTATATATGGTTTGTTATATTGTGTGGTTTGTATTTTGCATTATTCAATGTATTAATCGCTGTTTGTGATATTCTTTTTATTATTTTAATTTATACCATCTACCTTGATGCACTTTTTGTTTATTCAGGATTATCCTACTCAGTATTATTGCTAAATGTTATTGTTGTAAAATTTTTCGGAGACACAAGACAATGACGAGCTACGATAGGAGGAACAACACATGTCCTACCTTTGAGCAGTCGACCTAAGACTTATTTTTTGTTGCTTGTTAGCTTTTCAAACCATGATTAAATGATGAACATTTTATGTAATAAGTTAGGTTGTTATTTTTATAATAAACTTTATACTTCTTACATGTGATGTTATTGGTCCTTAGTATTTGTGTTTAATAGAATATAACTTGGTATTGTTATAATAAGTTAGGTTATTCTTTTGTGTTATTTCATCACATAACTTTAGAGCATAATATATAAATGTATTTGTTTCTAGTAGAAAGCATGATACAGTAAGTTTTTATTAGATTTGAGAAGAAAATCATGAGCATGGTAATATGAATGATATTTTGTGAGATGAATTTGGGAGATATATTTTGTGAGATCAACATGATGATCATAGTTTTGTGAGATTAAACTAGGAGAAAGAGATGGGACACCTACCTCAATCCTTTTCGACGATGCCCCTTTGTCCTTCGATGAAACTCCTACGGACTTCTCGATCTCCCCTCTACCATCAACAAAGAGAAGAGGATTGAGGAATCCAATTTAAGTAAAATGACACTACATATGTGATGTCAGATGTACTCCCCTTCCAACTATCTCCACACCAACATATCAAGTTGTTTCTCCCCTAACAAGAGATAGAATCCTAGTGTAAAGGACAAATATATCCTTCCAACTTGATTATTAATATTAGACAAAAGAGTCACGGTTGTAACACTTTCAACTAAGAATAGCAGTTCTGTGGATGAATTCCATGTAACAAATGGCTCAAGTTTGCATTTGATTGGTGTTCTTTGAGAAGTTCTTTGTGCTTCGATTTTTGTATCAGGAAAATGTTAGATTTTGTTGACCTAATTATAGTTTCTTTGCCTCCGCTATGATTCTTTTTTCCATTAGTTCTCATGAAAATTCGTAAGTTGATTTGCTTGATATCTAAATAGTACGATAGATCAAGTTATGTTCTTATGTGGAATGGAACTTGCGTACAATACATCTGACCTTTCTTGGTTAAGTTGTTTGTCAAGGCTGTTCTTTTATTTTGCAGTGATCGCATCATTTCTTTGTGCATTATTTTGGAAATTATATTGAAGCAGATTATGATTGCATATTGCTCCTATTTTCATGGCAAGCTGCTTTCTTAAATGATTTCTTTGTTTGTGTTAAAGTGATTTTCCAGTGGATTTAGAATGATTTTTGAGTGATCTTGGTGTGCTTAAAACCGTCTACTAACCTATCCTGTGCAAGTGGCTGATGCTTAGGTCTTAAATATTTCATTTTCCTGGAAGATTTACTTAGTGCTGTATTTTTTTTATAGTATGTAAATAAGTAACGAATCAGACAACTCCTATATTGTGCAGGAGCGTGTCATAGTTACTTTGTCAACTTTTATGGTCATGAAGGTTTTGGCACATTTGTCACATGCACACTGCATGTAAAATATATGGGTAATGCAACAATTAAAGAGAACTTGCTTTTAGTGTATAAGGTTATACAAAGTGCAAGATGAATTTCAATTTAAATTGCATAGACTATGTGCTAAAGTTCAGTCTTATAAAAAACTACGTAATGCCAAAATATTTGGCTTTGAACTATTCTTGGGGCGTTGAAGCCAAAGAAAAATATTTAGGTGCTGTTAGTTAAATTCTTCATGAGATAAACAATGCAGTTTACAAATATTATTTTATATTTGTAGTATGAGAAATGTTTATGTGAAATTAGCAGATAGAAATTGTGTAATGTGGAATGTGTGTGCACTGAAGACCCATAAATGACATACTTATTCACACAGATGACCTGCTTGTTGTTGTTAGTATACCCTCCTATTAAAGCAAGGGAAATAAATTTCAACAAGCTCGTCAATAGTAATTTTCTAAATTATTATAGGAAATTATTTTAAGATAGTTGATGTCTTCCATGGACAATGACTTTTCTAAGTTGTTGTAGAATTTTTCAATATAGTTGTTTTCTTAAAGAAAAAAAGGTGGCCTAATTCACGAGCCACCCATTAATGCGGGGAATAGGGAGTGTCGACATACATAATCTTACCCTTGAAAGTAGGAAGACAGTTTTTGTTATTAATCTTGATCATCTGGGTCACCAAGGAATTTGTAAGTCGATATCATCAAAAGACAAAAAAGATACATAAGAATTCTTGAAACCATGCATTCTTTAAGTTGGAGATTGTAATGCATTCGTGGGGGAAAAAAAGGGAAGAGACTACATTAAAACTTTTGTTTAGAGCATGGCGGTGGGACTTGTAGGCATTTTTGTTGCCACCATTAACAAGTTGAACTTCTAGATGTCGTTTAATGGCACTTGGCTCATCTGCTGATCTGCTTTCTGTGGCTTGTGTTCCATGGAAATTCATGACTACTGATATTTTCTAGGATGTTATTTAACGGTTGTATTATGTCTTCAATTGAAACATCATCAGTAGCATGTAGATGTAGATACCTTATAATTGCTGAGGTACCCAATTAAAATAAACATAAACTCAGTTGCTCTGTTCACTTTTAAGATGCAGCAGCAGAGTAAATTCGTTGAGCCACCACTCTACTTTCTGCTAGCGAACACCACCTGTCACCACTGGGTAGTGTTGGAGTCGATTATAATTATCTGATTAATAAGTCTATGCCTGGTACAACGGTGCTGTTGTCAGTTCTGCAGTTGGTGGTCCACTTTCATGTACAACTTGGAGATTGTGTAATAACCAAAAACAAAAACAAAAAAACAAAACACCGAAACAAGAGTGATTTGTTTCATTTATGCATGAGAATTTAATTTGGATGGAATAGTCATACATTAAAGGAGTTGTACCTTTTTTTTTTTTTAATATATGATTTTATCCAAGTATTTCATGTTTTTACTCCATCTGCTGCACACAGCTTTCAGAGCAAAAGCCACGGAATATACAATACGGCCCCTGATCAAAACCAAGACAATAAAGGTTTCATCACTCGCATGTCCTCCTCATCTTGCATTCCTATACTATTTTCTTACCCTTCTCGTGTCTGCAAAAACTTGTTTGATAACTTTCTTTGTGTCTCTCTTTAATGAGAGCAAAGGATTGCATTCTTGTGCTGCACAAGTTTGCTGAGGTGAAGCTGGAGAGGAGGAATGGGAGATGTCCATTACTTGTAGCTGTAAATGTGGAGCATGACAGAGGAGAAAACAGAGTAAGACGTATACTTTTAAGTTTTGATTTAATGTACACTATTATAATGAGGGAAAAGAAAAAAGTGCCTGTGCTTGGTAGATTTAAGTTGGCATGGGCGGTCCTGCTGAAAAGAGAGAAAAGAATCCAAAAGAAATAAGATGAAGGGTGTTTGACCAGCTCACGCTACCGCATTAAGAAACGAAACGAAACGAAACGAATGCATGAGGTGGATGGAAGGGGAGGAGGATTCGTGATGCAAAAGGTGGGAAGCATCGAGGTTGGAAGGAACAAGGCATCCCTCCATTGTCTATTCTATGTCGCATGGCGTGTGTCATTCTTGCATGCAAAGCTGCTCGCTCCACCACGAAACTTTTTGGCATAGGGCCCGCCCTCGAGCACGCCTGCACGCCTTTCCCAAAGAAAAATAAGAGGCTGCTTTGGACGTGGGCCACCGTTCTTTCTCTTGCAATTCTCAATCCCAGTGAGTTCTGCCACCCTGTGATTTGGTTTGGTTTGGTTTGGTTTCACGGACGAAGGTTTGTGTTCATTCATCCTAATTACCAAGTAGAAGAAGCAAAAGACACCTGTGAGCAGCGACCGAGCTTTCTTCATCATTACAATCACAGGAGCCCTGCGGGGCCAAAAAAAAAAAAAAAAGGCTTAAATGGCCGGCCTGTGGTCAGTGCAGTGACTGCGTCTGTGTCAGCACTCTTCACGTTCATTTCATGCTGCTCGTCTGCTGGGGAACATGCAGTTTATCGACGGCGACTGATGTGCTCGAGACGAAACAGCAGAGGACAAAAGATTAAAGATGGCAGGATTTCAGCTCCTAATCCATCTTTAATCCTGTCATAACAAAAAAAAAAAGCGACTAGTTGTGATGTGAATCACACCAAATCCCGCAAGGAAGCAGTGACTCGCTAGACATCCTAATCCGTTTCTTGATCAACACAAATTGTGAATGAGGAGAGGGAGAATGAAAAAGGAGCATTCAGTATTTACTCTCAGAAAAAAAGCAAAAAAACAAAAGCAGAGGCCAATGGAGAAATAATGCAGAGCTGAAAGGGGAAGCGGTCAGTAGTCGGGCATGAGGTGCGATATCTTTCCCTCCTCGCCGGGCATCGGCGCGGCCTTCTCCGTGACCCGGAGCCAAACACAAACGGCAGTGAAGCTGAGCACCAAGCTGAGAAGCCCGCTGCCGACGCCGATCCCGACAATGGCAAGAACCGACAGGCCGCCACCCCGCTTTGGCGGCAGCGGGTACCCGTACAAGTCCTTGTTCCCGACGAACGAGCTGGCGTTGAACCTGGGTAGAGCCGCGGCCCCGGCGCCGCCCACCGCCGTCCGGTTGGCTAGCAGCGCCGGGATGGGCCCCTCGAGACGGTTGTCGGAGACGTCGAAGGTGGAGAGGCGGACAAGGAGACCAAGCTGGTCGGGGATGAGCCCCGTGAGGAGGTTGGCGTGGAGGTCGAGCACGTTGAGGTAGGAGCAGAGGGCGAGCTCGGGGGGGATACGGCCGGAGAGGCGGTTGGAGGAGAGGTTGAGGACGGCGAGGTTGAGGAGGGAGGCGAGCTCCGGGGGTATGGCGCCGGAGAGGGCGTTGGAGGAGAGGTCGAGCGACTGGAGGTTGGTGCAGTTGGCGAGGGAGGTGGAGAGGGCGCCGCCGAGTGAGAGGCCCTGCAGGGAGAGCTTGTACACGCGGCCGTTGTTGCAGGTGACGCCCTCAAGGTAGGAGGTGAAGCCGTTGCAGGGGGCGGCGAAGGTGTCCGCCGACCAGTTCCGGAGGCTGCCGTTTGGGTCCGTCAGGGAGCTGCGGAGGTTGGAGAGGCAGGCCTCGTCGTCCGGATCGGAGACTACCTGCTGCGGCAAGAGGAGGAGGAGCAATGATGGTAGTAACAGTAGGAGCTCCGCCACCCGAGGCGGTCGCGTCGCCATTAGACAGCGGCCAGCGGACGCAGAGCAACCAGGTGGATAAAAATGCGATCTTTTATCTCTCTGTCTCTGTCTCTTCCGTGGCGATGGTGTTAAGAGGTAACGTTGATGGGGGATGCTAAGGATCTTATTATTTGGACAGTGGACAGCCCAACATTCCTATCGAGATGCGTGCTTACTGTAACACCAAGGAACAATTATGATGGGAGGAAAAGGCGAAGTGCATCCTCCATTCTTTCCACCTCCAAATTAATAGTCTTGTCGATGGACCTCCAAGTGGAGTGGTAAGACCGTGACGCCACCGATGGATGGGGGGGTGTAACAGAGGTTGGTCTCTGCCATAGGAGCTTGAGAGGAGATGGTAGGGTTGAGATGGTCGTATCAGTGTCCGAGAGCATAAGAGCTCGAGAGGAGACGGAGATGGTCGTACCTGTGTCTGAGAGGCAAAGCGTGATGCCATGCACGCTACGGCAGATGACAAACTCAATGGCAGTGGGCGTCGTCATTTCGTGGAGTGATGATGTCCGAGAAGAGCTTCGCATAATTGCATGGGTGCAGTGGCAGCAGCAGCACAATCTCCATCGATGTCCTTTCCTCTTGCATCCCTCTCTCGTAAGGGTTAGCATCGGTTGGTGCAATACGAGAGGGTCGGTGGTCGAGTAGATTCTGTGCAGTGCTTGTTGGAAACTGCGGACCACATGACCAGGGATTTCTTCTAATGTTCGATGGATGACGAGAGAGATTGCAGCGAAAGACAGACAGACAGACAGACAGACGGTGAGATGATGATCTTTTATGACGAACCGACCGAGGACTCTGAAGTGGGGAAGAACATACATCTCCTCGGATCTCATGCACAACGAGGACGGTAACACGATATCCATCTTTGAGATCCAAGACGACAATCAAACTGATGTAAGTCGTTCCAAGACGGAGGACATGGAATCCAGGCCAAAAAACAAAAAAAAAGGAGAAAGTAGTGTTATGGTGATTCAAGGAAATAACGTGATATGCAGCATGTTCTTCGCTCATGATGTATACAGCAGTGCAGTGAAATGGAAGGAGATATCTGTGGCCTTCTTGCTTGCAAAAGAGGAGGAGGTTCCCAAGCTTGAGGTGTAAGTGGGATGCACTTTGGGGTACAAAGATTTCTCACATTTATGCTAACGGGCTTGCAAATCATGCCAGAATGACGCACACAGTCCGGAGGCAGGCATGACCTGCTGCTTTGTAACTCTGATCTCCATCCAGGACACAGGTTTGTACTCCTTTTCTCAAGGAATGAACTTAGTTTTTCTTTGGAAAACAAAAGGAGAGAAATGGAAGGAGACGATGGATGTTGTTGGCTGAGGCATTCGGAGAAGCCTACAAGTTCCTTAGTCACGGGGAGATTTTGCCTCTAAGTGAAGTGAAGCTCTCTGATACTAGGATTTTATTTTGAAGTAAATTTTTTTTATTTATTTATAAATTTTAATTGAATTTATTGACTATGCTTACGTGTAGTTATTTGGATTATTATTTTAAGATGATACTAGGATGGTCCCAAATAGTACCTGTCTAAAGACTAGGGGATCTTTCTTACGCTTCAGTTAATAATTTGAGGTTCCTAAATGTGAGCTAAGTAGCTCGAGAAAGGAGAGAGTCATTTCTCCTTTTTCCTATTTCTTGTTTAGAATGTCTTTTTATATGGTGAAGGAGAGGAAAGAAGTTTGTTATGTTATTTCTTATCATAAAGAAAGTAAATGAAGTTTAAGATTGTTTTTCTCATCATAAAGGAAAGAGAAGAAAACTTAGGATTATTTTCCCTGTCATAAAAGAGAGAGAAGGAAGTTTATTATTATATTCATTATCATAATAAACGAGAAAGAAGCTTGTGTTTCTCTGCTTTGAATCTTCATATACGTAAATGAATAACTTGGATGACACGTGATGATTGTGTATTAACTGTTGGTAAATTTCTTATCATTTATCCCCCTAAAGGTGTGTTTCGAGACTCTTGCAAGAGGGACTCGAAACACATCGTTTGGTTTCTCTGTTAAGGGACTCAAAACACGTGCGGCTCGAGTTTTCTCGATTCAAGTATCTTGGGGTGCGATGGGCTTGTGCCTCCATCGTAGTGGCTTTTCTTTGGCGTTAGTTGAGTTTTTCGATTTTATACATTTTGACCATATTTAGTCTATGCCTTCGTCGTAGTGGATTTATCTCGGTGCCAATTAGGTCTTCCCGACTTGCACATCTCAGGTGCATTCGACATTGTATTTTCATCATAGCGGATTTAGCTCGGTGACAATCTGGTCTTCCCGACTCATATATCTCGGGCGTGTTCGGTCTTGCATTTTCGTCAAAGCATATTTATCTCGGTGTTGATTGGGTCTTCCTGATTCATGTGTCTCAGATACATTTGGCCTTGCGCTTTCGTCGTAGCGATTTTGTTTTGGTGTCGATGGGGTCTTCCTGACTTACTTGTCTCGGGCGCATTTGGTTTTACGCTTTCGCCGTAGTAGATTTACTTCATTGTTAATTGGGTTTTCCCAACTCACATGTCTTAAGATCATTCTTCCTTATGCTTTTGCTGTAGTAGTTTTATTTTGATGTTGATTGAGTTTTTTTTACTCACGTGTCTCGGCCTCGTTTGGCCTTATGGTTTCACCATAGCATATTTATTTCGGTGTTAATCGGGTTTCCCGACTTACGCATCTTGGGTGCATTCAGGCTTGTGCCTCTGTTGTAGCAGATTTATCTTAGCATGGGTCGGGTTTTCCAATCATGGCAGGCTTAACTCTTCTTTTTATCGTGGTGGATTTCATATCTATTCTCTATTGTAGTTGATCTTGGGTCTTCTCGCCATGGTGGGCTTCAAATATTCTTTTCGCTATGGTGGATTTTATGTCTGTTCTTCATCGTAGCGTGGGTCTTCCTACTGTGGCAGGCTTCAAATCTTCTTTCTGTCAGAACGGATTTCATGTCTCTTCTCCATCCTAGCATCTCGGGTCTTCCCGCCATTGCAGGCTTTAAATTTTCTTTTTGTTATGGTGGATTTTATATCCCTTCTCCACCGTAGCAGATCTCGGATCTTCTCGCCATGGCGGGCTTTAAATATTCTTTGTCGTGGTGGATTTTATGTTCCTTCTTTGCTATAGCAGATCTCAAGTCTTTCTACCGTGATCAGCTTCAAATCTTCTTTCTGTCGTGGTGGATTTTATGTCCCCTTTCCACCGTAGCGGATCTCGGGTCTTCCCACCTAGGCAGATGTATATACATATGAGAAGAATGATGATTGCTTCCCATGAGTAAAAGTGCTATGGGTTGGCGGTGGGGCCTCATCGCTAGAGCATTCTTTGAGAGGGTTGATAAGTAGACATTCTTGCAACACTAAGCCTTCTTTCTAATGTTAAAATATTAGGGGAAAATATCATTGATGTCTTGGTCAACCGGATGTGATCCAAATCCGTATGTCCAGATTTGTCTGAAGTGATTCTAAGGTGATTCTAAGGTGGATCCGAGGTAGAGGTATTGAGCTCCTGAGGTGAAAGTATTGTACTCCCGAGGTGGTACTTGCATGAAGACCAAGATCGAGGAGGTTTCCTGACTCGATCCTTTCGACGCTTAAATTAATAATATGATATATCTAAATATGGACTATCGAATAGTTCGAGAAAGGATAGAGTCCTCCATCTTTTTTTTTTTGTTTAAGATATGTTTTTATACTTTGAAGGAAGGGAATATTATAAAGGGAGAGAAGAAAGTTTACGCTTTCTTGGCTTAATCTGTATACACGTAGACTAAACTGTTTGGTAAATTCGAAAAATCTTCTCTTATCACTTTTAAAATTCTTCTCTATAGAATTATTTCTAAAAGAATTTTTATCAATGGATGGAGTCAGATTTAAATTTTTATTATACTCAACAAAGAGATTACGGGAATCAGTTGGGTACGGAGGGATGGTTAGAGAATACGGTCTTCGATTCGCATGGAGGGACGGTTCTCTCCTCCGTCGCCTGGCCACATCACAGGGTGTCCGCCTGCAGTGCGGTGGTCGATCGCTGTCAATCAAAGAAGACGGCGTTCGCTCGGTACTTGGTCTCAGATGCTTCATGAGGAGACCGTGGAACCCTTCGCACATCAATGCCTCCTCCTTCGGTTCATCCTCGACACGTCGAGAGATCCTTGTTTCCGATTACCACAAGTTGGCAATAATAGAACAAGGAAGGCAGCAGAAGAGAGCAAGAGTTCCGACAGAGAAAGGACACCAAGAACAGCATCATCGACGGTGGAATGCCAACTTGTGTCGAGAGGTTTCGTCGCCTCATCGATGGACAAGTAAGTCTTCGTCTTAAGCTTTGAATCCACCCTGTAGCGTACTTCAAGCTGGTCACCTGTGACAAAAGTAAATGTCACTTGTTTATAAAGGCTTAGCAGAGCGCCCCCCCCCCCCCCCCCCCCCACCCAGAATCCTATGCCATGCGAAGACTCCCTACACCACAGCTGGGTTTCTCCACACCATGATTTGAGAATCTACAAACATACAGCCTTTGGAGAAAGGAAATGGAGAATGTTGGAAGGCAGAGCAAAGGAGAATGTTAGTGATTGCACTCAACAAGGTGGTCAAAAAAGATAAAAACTGCATTGCTTTGAGGCATGGAGCTGCTTTTCATGATGTACTTGGCAAGACCCCAAATCAGAGTAGTAACTAAACATCATCTCACACAGTGACATGTTTTTGTCTTTTGGCCCACTCCTGCAAAAATCCCTCCACCTATATATATATATATAGGCCCCAAAGTTAAAGGTGCAAAAGAGGCCACTGACATATGTGAGGCAAGGTTGATCCCACAAAGATCATGCATCACCAATCTCTGCTCCCAAACCATCTGAAAGGAATAAAAAAGGGCATCTCCTCGCTTTAGCCGCTGTGAACTTTGCTTTCTGCTGTCACTCCATCATGGACTTTGCATGCTTTGTCGTCGTGAGAGACGCTTAAACATCATTCCATGCAGCAAATACTGGCATTTGAGACATGGCAATGGTCGGCCTCGGCTGCACCGGTGGAACCGATGAACTCATCGGAGTTGGATTGAACTTGGTTGAGGCATTGACGTACATCATGGAGAGACCAGTCCGGTCAGGACTCCCTTCTCTGGAACTGCCCAAGCTGGTCACCAGAGATGATTGGTTTGATAAGTGGGCATTGCTCATTTTCTCCGAATCATCGACTCCTTGCACCGAGCTCCCTGCCTCTACTCCGATCAGGCCATGAAGTGCCGCTGGGAATGTCATGGGGCTCCGATACTCACCACCCATAATCATCGGTTCATGAGCATGAGATCCGGTGGATGGCGGTGTGTGCTGGGCAGATTGGTAGAGCACCATCTTCCATCCAGAACCAGCAGTGTTGTTTTCTTCAGTCGGGTCTCGACTAGGGTTTTTTCCTGATGGAGCATCTTTTCCTGCTTCGATTGCCTTGTGTTTCCTGGCAAGTTCTCCCGGAAGCAACGTACTACTTGCTATGATCTTCTCTACATCGTATCTTGTTATATCGAAGTTAGTCACAGCATTCACCCCGCGAAATTTTATCGCAGCAATGTCATATGCTTCAGCTGCTTCCTCCTGAGTGCCTGAAAATTCAATCTACACCGTGAGAAGAAGTAGCAGTGCCTCATGAGACAGCAGTGATATCTGATACCGAGTTGAACATTAGGGTTCCAGATTACTTGATACATCAGAAAGAATAATGCACCAAGTCTGGCTTTTGAATCAAGGACTTGGATATAAACTGAAAGCTTCAAAGAGAATCCACCTTGCGCAAGTATAACTATGCTTAACAAGCAAAAGAAATCATGCGGCCAGAGGATTTCACGTTTGATGGTTCAAAACATCATATTTAGAAACAAGGCAAGGTATCGAGCATGACCGAACACCAAACAGGAGCTTACTGAAGGTTCCAAGATAAAGATCTTTGTTTCCAGCAACCCTGCCAATTCGAGCTTGCCATCTTCCATGTTGGTGATGCCTACGGAAAGCCAGTATTAAGTAATACCAAATGATCAAGCAAAATACATGGCTAGTTCTACTGATAGATTGGGGTTATATACCTCGTTACTCCTCGGTATATAGATGCTCCTCGTGAAAATCCGCTGCTTTTTCTGCAATCAGTAAGTTAGCAAAATGATTAGATTTCTGAACTATACACACAAATGTATACCAGTGTACAACACAAATCAGAGGAGCTTTACCTTCTCAAGTGGGCAACGTATTCTTGCCTGCTCATGTTCTTCATTTCTTCGAGCTCGTCTTGATAACTTTCCAGCTGCAACGAAACACGGTAAGCAAACACTCGAGATTGCTAGTAATCTATAGTATAAAAAAGGGTTCCCCGGATTGATAAATCATACGGGGAAGTTGATGTGTGTTGATGGTCCCCAGTACTTCAATGCAGCCAAGTCATAAGCTCTTGAAGCTTTCTCCTCCGTGTCATAACCCCCTGGGAGAAGCCAAGGTTAGTGCTTGGTGGTAGCACATTGGAAGAAACCAAATGAAAGATGAGAGGCCTACCTAGATAAACTGTAGGAGAGCATAACCATGGCATTTCCCAAGGCAGGAGCATGACAAGCCAGGATTCATATAATCATCAGTCAAGCTTACTCAAAACTCAAGCATTATTAGCAGTACAATTTCTTTTCTTGTAGTAAAGAACACAAGTATGGTTTCATTGAGAATCTTGAGACTTGGATTCGTATGTTCTACTAACCTTGCCTTCCTTTTCTTGTCTGGCCTTCTTTCTTGCAGCTATTGTCCCAAAGATGAGCTTCGTATCTACCTGTCCACCTGTGCCTGATGCAGGAATCACATGTCACACGATCGCAATAGAAACAAAGCGATACTTTTCTTTAATAGAGGTAAAAATACCACCAAATACATGTTTCTCTACGGAGACCTTTAGGGAGAAGAAGATACAAAGGTGCCAAAATCCTATAGAAATGGAAGACCAGAAATATATAGGAATGCGCCATGGAATACTGACCTAGTAACACCTCTGTATTGAGATGTTCTCTGCCCAAATGTATCGATGGACTTCCTGTGAACTGGCTGCTTTTGGCATCCCTTTGCGGGCCTCATCTTCCTCGTTGTATCAAAGGCCATGGGCTCGGTGGTAGAAGAAACCTGTGCTGGAGCCGTCACACAGCTAGACTGAGACCCGGGGCTCATGGACAAGCTCAGGGACTGCAACTCTCCAAACCCAACAGCTCCAATGGAACTGGGGCCGATGCCACCTTCCTCGCCCAGTCCACTGTCGCAAGCGTTATAGTTCCTAGCCACCCAATTTTTTAGACTGGGAATGCCATCCTCCACCATTGTTCCCTCCTCCATCGGTGCTTGATACATATCATGGCTTGCGAGTTCAGAGCACATCCCTCCCTGCAACGGTTGCAAGAAGAGCTGATGATGCTGCTGCCCATGGAGAGCGTCCAGAGAATGGGCTCCGTTGCCTTCAGTCTCCGAGTTTTGGTAGTAGTACATGCTGTCCAAGCTCAGCGCCATTGCTTCCCTGTCATAGTTCCCGCAGTGGTGATCGGCCCCCATATTTGGACCACCACCTAAGAAATCTTCTAGTTTTGGAGGCGGAGATGGCACTATTCCTTCCTCACGATGAAGAAAACGGAAAAGAACCATGTCAGGCATTTCCGGAAACAGCTCTCTTGTTTGGAAGTTGGAAGGAGGAGCTTGACAAAGAAGAGATAAAAAAAAGGGTTTGAGACGGACCTTGTTGCTGCGATCTGCTGAGGGCTTCCATGATACATAGAGACCCATCAGACTTGAGTGGCATGACAGGCAACTGAGAATAGAGTCCTCCATTCTCTCCTTCCCCTCCATAGCAGATCTCGGTGCTGCTCAACTGAGGAGATAGAAAGAGGCTGCATGGGACTCCAGAAGAAACACCAGCAGTGGTTGCTTGTGTTTGGTGATGATGGCTCTCGTGATGGTTATGATGATGATGATGATGGGGCTCTGAAGACACCTCCATGTTCATGCGAGTGGAGAGAGAGAAACCCAACCAGTTGCTGTTGTTCATGGATTTCATCTTCTCCTCACATTGGGCATGTCTCTAGTCGTCTACCATCTCCTCTCCTGTGAAAGGATGAGCGCTATCGAACTGCTGAGAACACCCACACACCTTATGACGAAAATAGCCGAAACATCAGCTCGCCCATTACCGACACCATATGCGGTGACATTGCAGGGGAGAGGAGAGACACTGGAGGAGAAGACTACAAGTCTCTTTAAACTAGAAAAAGGAAGGAGCTCCACTAAGCAAAAAACTGGATCAATACAACCTCACAGCACGCCATAGGGATCTGTGTACAGAGAAGGACCATGCTTGTGGCTTTTGTTTCCTCCCCCACCTCCCTCTGCTTTTCTTATGATCCTTAAACCCTGCTAAAACCTCGGTTAAGAGACACAGAGATAAGGTAGCATCATACTCGCAGAGTTGGCCAGGGTAGAAACCTTGAAAGCAATAGAATTAATGGCGGTGCTGTCATTGGAGAAGAGGCCCTTTCCATCTCCTTGCCTTGTGGTAGGAATCAAGGAGGAGGATATTTGCTATGGTAGCCAAAACAAGGTTGCTACTAGCACAGTCTCGTGTCTACGAGAAAGATTGAAAGGGAGGACAACTGTCCAACCAGTCACTCCGGAACAGCAGTACTATCTCTGCATCAGTCTGCAGTGCAATCCAAGGCTACTGATCAAATCTCCTGTCATGCTCCTTCTCCCTTCCTCCTTCAATGTCACAAAAAGATTAGAAGAGAGAGAGAGAGAGAGAGTCTATACTAAAGATACGACTTTGACGTATAGTGAATTCAAATGAACTTCTCATACGTATCTTTAGGCAGTACCTGTAGTCAACAGCTGCTTCCAAGTAAAGTGAGATGTGGGTCTTCATGATAAGCTTGATGTATTCCGGGAATGATGAGAGAAGTGCCTAAAAGCACGAAAGAAAAGCTTCTCTGGGATAGGAGAGCATCAATGTAGTTAGATCTCTATAGAATACAGTATCTTAAGATAAGTTTGGTCCTGGATTACATCAAGCAAATCATACTGTAATCTCCATCAATCCTTATCAGAACTAAATTACTTGCATAGGAGTGGTAACATGACATTATTCTACAAGTTCATCCTAATGATGCCTCCTCCTTAGCTGGTTTCAGCACTAGGTAGACATTTACACCTGGGACTTTTGGATGCAAGTTGCCAGGTCCCATTGAGCTTCTAATACAATTCTTAAAAGGAAGCAATGAGCATTGTTCTCATCTCCTTTGTTTCCTGATTGATTTCTTGGGCCCTAGGCTATATGTCGGATGGTGATGTTATTATGCAGGCTATGGAGATTCCGTGGCTTCTATCAAGGCTTTTTTGTTATGCATGCAGATGTGCATGGTGTTCATGGAGACAGATTTTCTAGTGAGAATGATTTGGGATCAGAAAAAAAGTAGATGGGATGAAGATGGAATGGTAAGAGGAATGAGGGGAAGGGGGGAGGGAGTTTCAACGTACAGAAATCAATAGCCGTCATCCTTCTCCCCATCGCTTTTCTGATTACTGCAATGATGAGTGCATTCACCAATATGATGCCTCCTAACTTGGAGCAATGTCCCCATCATTCCATGCCTCCTTCGAACCCCTTTAGCAGGGGATAAATGGTGGAGGTTAATTGGTGTCGTCCTTCTTCGCTCGTGCTTCCTTCGGTCCAAGTTCCTCTCCCTTTCCGTGGATGCAAGTCAAACTACACATACCACATGAAAACAAGGCAAACTGTGAGTCCATAACTAGTCTGAAATAGAAGTAATTTGTGCTACATGACATACCTCAATGTTGGAGGACAATAGACATGATCCCAAAGCAGGAGGCTTGTGATCCGTAGCAGTGATGTTGTTTCAGTAATGTGCTTGTATGAAAGACTCCTTTGTTTCTGAAACTTGCAGAAAATAAGGCCTTTGCTTTCAGAAATCAAATCTGAAAATACCAAAGTGTTGGTAAAAGGAAAAGACAAGAGAGAGAGACAGAGGGAGTCAGCAGCCATGACTGCCACTGCTAACCTCTGAGGTTTTGGTCTTCTTAGTTCCATAAAGAACAAAGAGGAGCATAATTCGATCACTAGCCATAAACCTTGCGTTCACAGTGAGGAAAATTTTGCACGTATTATAAGGCGAATCTCTTGACAATCATTTACTGGTTAAGAGTAACTGCGGTACTCAGGGATCCTTCTTTCCTGGCTCAGAGGAAAGCTTGATATGCTCGAACATCAACAGCTACAGTTTCCAACACACAGGAATGGGCTCGTTAGACTAGTTGTAAACAAGTTTAGCAGGATGATTAATGCACTGTTCATACCATTTAAGCCCGAGAGAGATCTGGCCCTGCTACATATATGAATAATCCATTCCAAATGAAAAATACTAGATCTCTTGCAACTTGGACAGACTAAATATGCCTCGAGTCTAAACTCTTGTTTCTTCTTGGTAATCAGTAATTCTTCCAGGGTTTCAGGATGAACATGTGTTTTAGCAGGATTCAAAGTTCCTGCTATACAACAAATGCATGCATTCTAAAAAATCTATAATCTCTCTAAATATTCCTTAAGGTTACTATCAGTAAAGACTTCCACCTAGATAAACAGCCAAGCAAATGGGTGTCAAGGAACAGGCACGGTTGTCCCCTGCAGCAGGCTGACCACTGCAGCTGGCGTTTAGAGCTTGATGACTTCCACTCTCCTACTGGTAAAGCCATCCGGCGTTGGTTCCTTTCGAAAAGTCAACCACATGATATTTACACGTAAATCAAGACAAGCTCAAGCACACCATTAATTTGAACTGTGAAACATATGTTCCCCCAGTACAGAATGCTTTGGAAGCTGCCATGCCCGGTAAAGGTGGGATTATTATGAGGATAATAGCATGGGACGACCAGGGAAGAGGGAGCCTTGTCTCGGCTAACCAGCTATTTAATCCTGTCAGGCTTGGAAAGTTCAAGAAAGCTAGGGTTTTTAATTGAGATGCCTCTGTGATGCCCCTTTTCACAGCGGCTCTCAGGTAAATGTATAAATAATCTCTGTTGGCACATGCATCCACACGTGTGGTTCTTGTTCCTTACACACGTGAGTAGGCACAGAGGACTGTGGAGTGAGGACAACGTAGTGGCATTGGCATTGGTGATGCCATTGCGCAGAAGGTTTGCAGATGAAAGACATAAAAGACTGTCAGTGTAAAGGATAGCATACTTATCTCCTGTCTTATCTACAGGTAAAGCAGATGATGGAAGGGCAAACAGGATGGAGAAGTAACTGGTTGACACATTTCCCTGTTAATTACTATCGACATCTTCTGGCCCCAGACACACTACTGAGATTGACTAAATCCATCTTCTACCTGTGTACAGTAAGTGTATCATTTTCTGGCTCCATGCTTCTCTGTTAACATAATCTTACTATCTTCATGTATGTCTGTAAAGCTTTTCATTCAACCTACCAAAAAGTCATTTACCCCAACAACTCTATATGTGTGCTACTTTGCCAAAGTTGATAGGTGTGGTCTCCCCTCCTTTTGCACTGTACCTGAGCATGCGCAAACTTAATCATTCTAAAGCAACATTTAGCTTTCACAGAGCAGAGGAGATTGTCTCTCATTCTGTGTCATGCCCGAGGGAGGATACAAAGCACAGGCTCGGCCATTTCCTTCTTTGGATGAAACGCTTAGGCCTGGACATTAAGGTCTGAGGAGATGTGGTACATCACCACCCTCGAGGAAAGCAACAGCCTCACTTGATACAGTGGTTTCAGAGGAAAGGAACACCAATGAACAAGGCCAGTTAAAAAGCTCAAGAGACAAAGGTCAGTGGTGGTGAGGTATAAAACCCAAAAAAAAAAAAAAAGGAGAAGCTATGTGGGAGCTCCAACCATCAGCCAAAAAGGACGAACCCATCTGTCCCCCCTTACCGTGAAATGATAAAGTGGAATTTAGTACCAAGATACTACAGTCCAAACTAATGACTTTGACAATTCGTAAGGCACCTGCTCATGCTCTCCAACTTTATCTTAGTTGAATAAAAACGAGCAACCAAGAATGTTTGAGACCATACTGCTACATAATGAAGTAAAAACTTATCTGCAAGATTTGTTTTATTAGGGATATTCTTGCCTTCAGCATAACATCAATGTGCTATTTTGAATGAAAAGGTTTGAATTAGCGTTGCTAATGAAAAAAGAAGAGCCGCCTAGCAATCTCTTATGTTAAAAGTACTGAACATAGTAGTGTATCACAGGACTCTTTCACTCCACTTCTTGTGCTCTTATTGCGCAAACTAAGAAGAGAAACATTAGGAGAAGGTTTTGTGCAAGCTGCTGCCACTGCACAATAACAATGCTATTTATTGTGGTGCTTATCTTTCACAAGGGAAACAAGAAATCTAAACAAAATCCAACCAAGATCCCCTACAAGAATAGCAGTTAGCCTAAAGGTACACAGCAAGTAGGCCTATTTGAATAGCAACCGAATGGAGGTGACAACAGCCCGGTGTGTAAGACAAGTCAATGAGAGAGAGACGCAAGCTCACATGACATTCCACTTTCCAGTAAACTCCAAATCCCAATTAAAGTTCTCACTATAGCCTCATACTAACTCTCTGCATCATGCCATCTTCCTGCCCGGACCCAAGTTTCAAGTGCTCTCTCTCTCTCTCTCTCTCTAAAGACATGTGAGATTATGCACTGAAATGTCAATGTCCTCATCACCTTAGACGCACTTCTGTGGTTGCTTCCATCCCATATGCCCATAGAAGTAAAGATATAATGGTCAAGTCATCATCTTTAGGTGCTTGCTCCCCTGTTTAGGCACTTGCCCTCATTATCGATGTGTGATGGGAAAGAGGAGACAGACATGGGGGGGCCTCAAGGAATCCTGCATGGGTCTCCCCACCAACAGTGGGGAGAGGTAATAAAGCCAAGCCAAGCACAGGAGGGTGGGAAGACATTAAGACAAACACCCAAACTGAACAATGGCCACAAGGGCTATATCTACAGTGTCAGGGCTGCTGCTTGTGGTCCTTGCATCAGTCCTCTCGCTCGTTGGGGTCCTTCTCAAAGTTCAAATGGGTGTGAGCGTGCCTCCACATTTCTATCTGTTCTTTTGTGATTAAAGAAGCCTGGATTGAGGACAGAGCCTTCAATGCCCAAATTGTTGTCTTTAGGGCCTCACTGCAGGTAAAGCTGCAAAGATGTTTGCTTTACTATATTCTCTTTTTCGTTTTTCTTGTATGCAGATATCTAGGCCTTCAAGTCCGCCATCTGACTGAAGAAATGCTAGTGGTCAGGACATTCGGTGAATCTAAGTTGTGATCTAGTGTGGGACCTTGGTTCTGCCACCATGGCGACTCACACTAAATACTGCAATGCCTTCGGATCTCTCTCTCTCTCTCTCTCTCTCTCTCTCTCTCTCGCTCGCTCGTGGGCCTTGCTCCTTCAATCAAGCCTTCTTGGTTCTCGGCCTCCATTTGATCGAAATTTGGATCCAGAATCCCACTTGACAACATCTAACAGTAAGCTTCCTTTTGTATATCAGTATATGTTCTTCTACGTAAAGACATCTTTTTAATGGCAGACAGGCCTCTCTCTCTCTCTCTCTCTTTCAAACACGCATAACAGATAAGGTGCATAGTGAAGCAGCAGAAATGACTAAGATGATGGAGTGATGCATGAAGACATGCAGACCAGCCTTTTGTGTGCATGAGACGAAAGCCTCAGTTAGGGCGGAAATGACCCGGCGTCACTTCCGGGTGGCATCGTGGGGTCCTGGAAGATCTCCGCAGAGGTCACTGCAGCCTAGCCTAGGAAGGGATGTAACCCAAACAAGTAGCAGCTAAGGATAAGATGTCATGGCATGATCTGATGGAACTGAGACAGCAACCAAACGAGCGAGCAAACATCCACTTGGAACAAAAAGAAGCTAAGATAGAAAGCAGATGATGCTTTGGGGTATATAAACAACATGACTAGATGAAAATAAGAGGGTTACTAAAACACAGATGGAAACAAAATCACATAGAGAGAGAGAGAGAGAGAGAGAGAGAGAGATTAGCCAATCAGAGCATTAATTAATGATCAGAGAATAACAACGAGATTTTTAATCATTCTCTTTGTATTTCCCAGCTTGTAATGTAATAATGGATACACATATTTTACTCATAAACTTTTGAATCTAAACACCTAAGAATGTACAATCAATTGAGTAACAAAAAACAGTAATATAAAAATTATATACACATAACAGTCCACAGATGGACTCTGTTACATGCAATCATAGCAACCAAGGTCTTTGGCCACCAAGTGAATAATCATCTTATACAAGACCCAGGATGGCGATGATTTTGTACCTATCAGAGGAGATCAAGGAGTGGACTATAAAGATGATGCACCAAAACCAAACCACTATGGACGTTCTTGAAGGGTCACACTGGAGCTAGATTGACAGAATGACAGCTACCATCAGGCAAGAGTCCACTCAAGCAGAGCCCAGGCTGGGTGTGGAGAGAATCCCATGGCGACCTACACGAAGGCTAGTAGGCTTTTACTTTGGTGCGAGGTCTTTCATGCAATCTCGGCAGCGGCAGGAGAGACAAGAGTCCAGAGACTCCCTACTACCTACCTGCAGCTTCTCGTCGTCCACCGTGAACTGACAGCTGACAAGATGCTGCAACACCAACACCGCCGATGGGCATCCAACTGCAGGCAGATCCTTACTTCTTCAAGGATCTACTTTGATGAGCTCCCCCCCTCAGATTGTACAGTTGACTATCATTGCAAAGAGTGATGTGATTTAGCTGTGAAGTTCTCGATGAAGTTGGCTGGATAACTAACTTATCCCAGCGAATAGGAGAAGTCAGAGATTTTGGAAAGTCATGTGCCCTGTTCTCTCCAAACAAGGACACCTACGAAGTTATCACAAAAAAAATAAAAAAGGATAAGAATCCTAGATGTGATCGACAGTTCAGATGATTTAGATAAATCAAGTTGTTCCAGGAAAAGAGAGAGAGAGAGATTCAACAAATAAAGCATTGCAGAGGCCACCTCTTCCTTAAGTTACAATTACATGAGAAATCTACTGAAAAACCAACAATGTGGCACTAAGCTACAAAACCATATTGGTTGGCGTTAGGGGCTGCGGGCGACACTAAACCTGCTTGTTCTATCCTATCTGTTGAAATACACATTAGTATACCATTTTCAAGCGTCTCATAAATGAATTAATGTTCTCAGTTGACTAGAATAAAGAAACATACTAAAGAAAACTATGCATGCGCAAGTTTCCGACCCAATTCATCTTTTGAACTGGTATTATATTTGAAACGATCACGCAACATATTTCAATCATTCTTCATCAAATTTCATCTTTTGTGACGGGTGGCCCCTACATTCATGCTTTGGAGACTTCAATCAAGCTTGGGTGTCGATAATAATATGGCAAAACGTATACATAACAATGAAACTCAATTGCGCTTATAAGCAGTAAAAGATTAATTTAAGCTAAAATATTATCAATAATTTTTTTTCTAAAGCAGTTTATTGAACAAAATAACAAAGAGAGAATAATTACCTCAAAATGTTCCAAGTGGGCTCTCCACACTTGTAGACATCGTTCTGCTTGTTCTGTTTACTCAGAAAGCGATTGAAATTAAAAAAGCTCCATGCAATCAGCGAGTATTTCTGATGGCTGTCAACATGAATTTAGATGGCAGAATAATGACCTGATATTGCAATCCTGGATAACAAACACATCAGGAAGACTGTATATAAGTAATCTCCAGAGACCATTTACAAAGGGAACACTAGAAAAAAAATTACTGAAAAAAATTGAAAGAGAACAAGAAATAAAATCATCCTATTAGGATTTCTTTTGGAATAATTCTCAGAAACTCAGAGATGAATTTGACAGGAATTTGGATTATTAGCTTCGTATTATCTTACTATTACAACAATTTTATGTTCTTGACATATCATTGTCATTTCCATTGCTGCCAACAAAGAATTAGCTATGAAGTGCATCACAAGATCAAAATGACTCCACAGAAGATTACATATAACCTCTATAATGAGCTATCAACCAGATGCCAATACTCTAAAGTTGATGTTGCATCCAAATAAAGGTAAACCTAGGACCTAAGAAAGAGATGGGCCTGCACTAAATCTAATAGCTAGATTGCATGCAAAAATATTTATTTTAATGATTATAGTCTAAACTCATAGATGAAGCAACCTCCAAAATTCTTGTAGCTTTGGTGTTCACTTTCTTAAAGGAAGAAATAAACTGGTATCAAACAGATTAAAGAAGAGAGAAACCTGGCACCTTAATGCAAAGCACTGGCATTGTCATCGGTCAATCAACATAGTAACTCTTTATTGCAATTGATTTTAACATGATTCTGTTGAAGAATCTGAAAGAGTATAGAAGTTCCCTATAGAAAATAAGCTAACCATTATTCTCCTTAGTGGTCACTGCAGACCAAAGTCCAAACCGATTGCTATCTTATACTGTATTGAGCCTAGCAGACTTGAAATAAACAGAACATACTCAGTGCAACTTATGCTGAGTTACAAGACATTGGAGTCAACATATATTGCTACTACATTACATATAGACGACTTGTGCAAGTTTGAAGCCGGTTTTCCAATCTCATTTAGCACATGAACTATCTGACAGACTTCATTTATAGGAAGACCAAGTCAATCTCATGAAAAATGTTCCTAAATCTCTAAAGATTAACAAATTCATTCAGAGATCCCTCTCCTCAAGTTCTTCAGAAATATGGTTTGTCCAGAGATTGCATCTAATCTATGAAGAACAACACAAACCACTCCACGAGCTACTCGCTATTAAATCATATAAAAGACCTTTCAGATAGGAAACGATACTTACAGGACTGCCAATCGCCCAAGAACTGAATCCCACGTTGGAAAAACCATCGGCTTCTCTTCCATCGTCTTCATTACCTACAAGAAAGTAGGCGCTCAAAATAAACCTGCCAAAACATCATTTCATGGACCCTCAGACAACTGAGAAAACTACTTGCTAAACCTGCGAGAAAAGGGCAGGCCGTCCGCAACCAGCTCAAATCAAGAATAGGCAACCCACGGCTGAACCTCCGACCTCCAAGAGAAGACCCACATGACAGAAACGCGAATGCTTTGCTCAGAATCACCGAATTAGGAAGAGGAATAGGGTTCGGAATCGGCGAACGCTGAGCCCGAGTCACGAAATTTGAGGAAGCCCGGGGGGTTCTCGAACCGGGTGACGCCACCGAGGTGGACATCATCACCGCCGCCTGAGATCGAAGGTTGGCTGAAGGGGCCGCCTCCCAGGGTTCCGTCACGTTGGGCTCGCAGAAGAGGGGAGGAAGAAGCACCAGTTCAATTGGGCTTTGGCCCATCAAGAATACTAACTTATTTGCTGCAGATCGATGATTAAACAACTCATCATTTACAATACGGACATACATCTAAAGATTTTTTTTAGATATTAAAATGTCATTTATTGCACAATCCCAAAATATAAGAACACGTAACAATGCTTTTTGGTCTATTGAAACTGACGTTTACCTGTTTGACATGATCATATTCTCGATCAATAGGAGGTCGACGGCGGCTTGGATGATGACTTGATGAGGAGATCGTAGACCATCGAGTTACCGTAGCTCAGGTCGAAGACGTAATCTGAGGAAAACAAGAAGCAGCAGATATAGGGTAAGAGGCATCAAAGGTGGCAACGACGGCAGACGAGAGGGTTTTACGGTAGGCAAAGACGACGCCGGCGACCGGGCTCCCGAGATACGGTTGTCCTGGACCCTCCAGTGCCGCTCTCCTGCCGGATCTCCGGCGTGGAGGGGCGAAAACGGATGTCGCCTGAGATCTTCGCCATGGGCAGCGGCAAGGAGAGAGAGAGAGAGAGAGTGACAGGGAACGCGGAAAGCTTAGGAGGGACGGCATGCTTTCGCGGGGACGAAGTAAAGGGTGGACTGAAGTGGGCCGAAGTCGTAGACTGACCGGAGGGAGGCTATTGAGCCCAAAGCTGCCTTAGCACATATGGGCCTTAAGACCCATGTCGTAACTTGTACTTGCGCATCCCTCATATTGCCAAGTGACTGTTTGCAATTATCATTTCTGATTATTGACTCTCGATATCATATACAGATCAGCAAAGAAATAGTTCGATGAGTAGATATCATAAGGAAATTACATCATGTCTTCATATCACATCATGAAATTGAACCCCTTGATTAGGACAAACCTAATACCGTTTGACATTGCATCATGACACCAGCAGTAGTTTTCAGAATGGCACATTTGACACTTTACAAGGGGAAAGAACCAGTGGGTTATATATATATATCTACACTACAATCGCAAAATGCCAACAGATAAATTGCAGTCCAACGTACACCATAAAATTCTCATCGAGGGACCGAGAACAAGTACATCCACATAGTACCAGACTGCCAAATCATCTTAAGTCCTGAACCATCATTTTTTGAGGGCCTTTGGTGCACTTCTATCGTCCTCTTCCTCTAGATCACTAAAAGAGACGTCCTCGTCATTGCCTATGGGAATGTTGGTGCTTCCTGAGATGCCCATTTCTTCTGTTTCATCTTCCAACCAATCATCCCCATCCTCTTCGAACCTCTCAATGGAGACCTTTGATGCATCACTGTGATCATTCTGCAGTTGTCTTGGTGGCTCTTCTTGGATGACAGACTTATCAATGACTTCTACCTCAGTTGTTTGGATTGGGTGTTTTTCAGTCACGGGATCGGTGATCGGCACAGAAATAACCTCCTTTGCTTGGGATGGTGAAGTTTCATACAAATCCTTTGGTTCTGTGACCTTCACTTCAGATTGAACTGAGGTATCATCTATTTTCCTGTTGGAAACATCAACTTCAGGCCTCTCTTCTTCTGCATTATCTTGATTCTGCAACTTCTGGAACAGCAATGCTCTGGCTTCCGCAACCTGCACAAAGATAGAATGAATCATTTAGACCTAACAATTTCAACAGCTTTGATAGCAAAAGTCTGGAAGTGGATGCAAACATGTTACTCCAACTTTTGAAGTTAAGTATGTTGGTAAATTGTACTCTTAAAAATTCATTCAGGGGGCAAGAATCCTGTGAACCCCATGTATTAACTAAATCTTATCAATTCCACCATTGAAACAATAATTATTCAAACTGTACTAACATTACCTAAGCTTAATCTTGATTTGAAATATTTCCTAAGATAATTCAAAATACTCGTCGCATCCATGCTGTTTCCGTGTTGGACACCAACAGTTACTGGATACATCTTAACACATGCCAGGTAGTTCAATCATTTTTAGGACCTATGTACCGTTTGTATTAATTTAATGTGTGTGTGTGTGTGTGTGTGTGTGTATATATATATAATGTCTATGCTTCCTTGTCTCTTTTGGTAAAAATCCAAAACACCACAAAGCATGGAGTTCGGGATGCGCTAACAAGAGTTCTCTGATCTTCTGCTTTTTATGCTTTTTCTCCAGCTCTCGTGGCAAATACAGATTCCACTCAAGCACCAAAAGAAACTCTCCTTTCATAACCTTAAAAGAAACTCTCCTTTCATAACCGATTACATCTGACTTTTATACAACAGCTTCTCCTTGCATACCTTTGTAAACAAAAACCTAAGACTTGAATTCATAAATTGCAAAAGACATATGGTCTAAGGGAGTCAGAATACTCTACAACATATAGAGAATAGAAGGGCTCCAATTCTCACATCTCAACAGCCCAATGATCCTATCATTACATCTCTTTGTCACTTGTACTCAAAATTGGGTAAGTAGATCCCAAGATGATAAGTGGGGCTAATGCCGAAACATATCCAAGTGTTTTTCTTTTTTTCTAGCACAAGAATGTTGATAGCATCTTCATATGAAGGTCCATATGCTACTTGATTGCCCTGTTGCTCCAAGTATTTCAATGTTGTTATAAAGCATAGAGTTGTGTTATCATCAGCTATCAAGACAAGGCACTAACAGAAATCCTTTTGGATCCATGCGAGCAATAAAAGGTAAGGTATATATGTCAGACAAAGAAGGACTTTGTGCAGATCAAATGATGCATGATGTACCTTGCTTTGACTATTTCACCCAGTCCACAGATCAAATCTAGTTTATGGTCTCTGAATGCAAATCATTTCAAGAATGAAACTAGAAATTGAAGATTGATAGCAACTGTTATAACCAACACTAGGTGAGTACATATTTGTTTCTGCAATTCGAAGACTTCAAAGAATTAATGGAAGGCCTAAATGCTAGCTCACCAAAATTTTCATTTTTCAGCAATCATGTTTAGGCATCTAAACCTAGAATCTGAGCCAAACTTACATCAGATTTACTAGGGCATTTCCTTTGAAGTTCTATATACCAAAAAGCATACCGATGGTGAGTTATTAAGTACAACAGTCAAAGAGAACAGCTTTGAGCAAGATAACAGACCTGAGGTGTTGAGAGCAGTTCGGCATCATGCTTACTGAGTCTAGGGTGCAAAAGGACAAAATAAATTTTCCAAAAGCACCCCTCGCTCATATGACTTGGGCAAAGTTCAATCCTCAAAGCAGCTAATCTTGGTGCAAGTCTTTCGACAGCCAATGCATGTTCTTGTTGGGCATCAGACATGTCAAAATCTGGGAAACGAGATAAATATAAAAAGCCAAACAAGCTAGAAGAAACTTGCTCATGAGTGATGACTGCCCATTCTCAAAGAAACAAGCCCAGAAAGAACATAAATATGAACCAACTCAAAAATCATATTAGAAATTCAGAACTTCAATAAGCAACAACTTAAAAGGCAAAGATAAATTCAATAGATTACAACTTTTCAGAATTCTGTAAAGGCATAACAAAGTTATAAATTAAATGACAAGCACTATAAGTGATTGTCAAGACTACGAGGAAGTACTGTACCACTTCTCCATTGATCACTTCCTGAAGAAAAAGAGTAAAAGATGTAATTTTATGCCTCTTAAAGTTCTCAAAGTACATAGAGCCTTTTAAAAAAGTGGTAAAGAAGATATGCAATGGTCATGAAACAAAGTAATATAGAGGTAAAAATGCTATTCAAAAACCACATTAAGCTAGCTGAGCTAAAAGAAGGTCCTATCGATGTTACTTCCAGTCAGGCAGGCTACTTCCTAAGCAGTACATAACTCTCAAGATGCCCACTATGATTTTGTTGATCACCATGTGAAACATAAAATTATGCATATATGATTTGATTATACATTATAGTGCTTGATCTAAGCTGACAGTACTATTTTGGATCTAGTTTGGTCTCAGAGTAATATGATATACACACTATGGCTTTAAACTTTCCTGCGAATCCCATAAAATAAAGTGTATAACTAAAAAAGATGAAGCCATTATGCAAAAGTTTCCTTGCTTGAGGAATTAGAGTAGGTGAATTAGTTAACCAAGATTGCCATGGTATTTGGCTATATTGCACATACATTCTTGCCAAAATGGTTCGGAGATTGAACTTGGTAGCAAAATGTAATCGTTTGAACATATTGTCTGCGTGGACAAGATCTTTTGATGTAGACCGAAGTCCAGAACTTAATTATATTGAGTGAATAATGGCATGGGCATATCTATCAATATCATATCAGTGATAGGGATGACCAAGTGAAATTGGGATATCCTTCCCCTTGGTTCATAGACCTAAAAACCAAAGACAGTGAACATAGTTAAATTTCCTCTGTGATCCAAAGAAAGGGATCTTAAGAATAATTCATTTACAATTCTTACAACATAGAAAAAGACTTCTTTTGGTATGTAGTAAAACTTGAAGTAGCATAAAAACCCTTCAGCTGCAACAATCAACAGATTTCTAAGCTGAAATGACCGAAGTTATTTAGTAGTGCATCTAGTATGTTGAATATGACTAGATTGGTTCTTAAAAAGCTCACAATTTAATAATTTTAAGAAACAAAAAAGGGTCAGATATTTTAGAAGACATCTAAGTGCAATACTAGACAAAACAAGGTTGTTAAATAAACAGTTTATGTATTGGTCAACAGGAAGTACCCAGAACGAAGGCTTGCATACATGGGGAACAATGTTGATGCAGACAAGAAATTAGAATTAGGTAGTGACAAAAGAATATCTTAGACTTCATCTATCATGATTATAGTATCCATTTTTAAACTAGGTGCACATCAGAAATCTATATTACCTTTCAAGAGCCATTCCACATCAACTTTCCTGGTGAATACTCTTCATCACGTGAAATTATAAAGAATTAAACATTACTAGCAGAATCTAGAATCTTTTCTCATTCTCAATTGTGAAAGGCAGATCAAACCAAAATGTATAAAAAAGAAAAAAAAAATGTTATCCTGTTCTGTAGTAACTTCCTATTACTTCATGAAGCAAAAAATTAGTTGAAATAGTATCTAGACCTGCTTCGATTTGTATCAAGTCAAAGAGGAGAAGTGGGAATTTTAAGAAGAAACTATGAGTCCCTCATATTAATTTCTGCTATAACACGTCAAGACCGAAGGTTTCAGCATCGATGAACAACATTCACCGTAAATGTCTAACTGCATTTCTGTGGATGGACACAACAGAATTGAAAGTGCAATTAAAATTTTACTCTATTGGATCTGATGGAAAACAAAAGGAGAGACCGTCATGTTTCGATCCATGCAAATAAGTTCCCCTAGTATTTGCTGTTAGTAGATCCCACAGGATAAGGTTTTTGTGAAACATTACAGACACCAATATTAAATTCATCAACAAATTTTAACTATTAGATGGCATAAACAATCATATCTGATTACTAAATGACTGAAAGATTGTACAAAAGAAATTGGGAATATAAAACAATACCAGTTAAATCTATATTAGGTCAATGAGGTAACAAGAAAGGAAGACAAACCATCGGATTCTTCGTCATCGGGCAACAAGGGGAAATCCAACCAGGTCTCCGGATGCATGGAGATGTTCCTAACGAAGGCCATCACCTCCTCCGTGACGCCAATAGCATTAGTGCGGTACTTGCTCTCCGATCCTTCTTCGTCCTCTGCATCCCAATCCTCCCCTTCCCCGGGTCCCAACGGGAGGAACGTGGACGCGATCTTGGAGAACTCCGATACCGCCTTGGAGCTGGAGAGCCTGGAGATCCCGGACTTGAATCTGCCGCCGATCTCGGCAAGGTCGCTCCGGAATCCAGCGAATGCGAGCGCATCGGAGTCCTCGGCCGGGCCAGCGTCGCCGCCGGAGGCGGCGGTGGAGGGGGGAGGAGCCAGGAAGGAGGCAACGCCGCGGAATCGGCGGGACAGGGCTTCGGTGATCTCGGAGAGATCTTCCTTGACGCCGCGGCTGGGGTCGCCGTCCTCTCCGTCACCGGGACGAGGCGACGACGCCGACTCCGCCCTCTGCGTCGCATCCGTCTCGCCATCGTGGCGATCGGCCATCAGCGTGCTCGCGAAAGACCTCGCTAGCCACGACATGGCGTCGATTTTCGATCTACCTCTTCTTCTTCTTCTTCTCCTCCTTTTCTCCGGATCTCGATGTGCGAGCGCACTCGATAGCCGCGAGGGTTGGGTTTGGTAGGCACGTGAGTCCGCGAAGCACCGCTGTTAAGTCACGTGTTTCTGTTGTCTCATCTCTTCTCTTCTTTAAGGCAAGCAAGGAATCGATGGCTCATCACATATATATATATATATATATATATATATATATATATATATATATATATATATATATATATATATATATATATATACTCACGTGAAGCACTGGCTGTTAACGCACGTGTTGCTGTTGTCTCATCTCTTCTATGAGGCAAGCAACGAATCGATGGCTCATCATATATATATATATGAAAACAATATTAATAATTAAAGCAAAGGATATGTCAAAGATTATTATTAATTAAATTAATTTCTCGAAATAATTCCATTAATATCACTTTTACAGACTTAATTTTTATGATTACCTATTTAATTTTCTGTTCAACCTAATGTTGATTAAATGGTATGTGAATTCGATTTAAGCATATCATATTTGAATCTATCTGATTACTTAGATACCTTTTATTTGATTAAAATATATATTATTTATGTAAATAAATCTAACTATAAAATGTTTAAATCTATATAAATTGAAAAACCCTCTTACATACTTAAAAGAAAAAAAGAAAACAATAATAACAAAAAAAATAAAATGCTTTAAGAATTACCTCCGTATTCTTGCATGATATATGTCAATCGATATGTTATATAAGATTGTTAGTCATATCAACTAAACTTCATGATGTCAATTATGTGACGATAATGTAAAATCTAAGTTTGACACATTTGAGTATTTATTGTGATCTCTACCTAATAATCATTTATCATACTATAAAAAAAATTCTAATGCATATTTTTTTTAAAAAAATAATATATTAATTAAATCATTCGAGTTTTTACTAACCTAAGTATACCCTTTTATACTTAATTTTGTTATTAGAAGTAAACCTGTCAACTCCTTTATGTGTCAAACAACTGTATCTCTCATTTAACTATGTCAATATTTAATTTTGTTATTATACAAAAAAAAATTTGTTATATTTTCAGCTGAGTTGTGTGTGTTTATAAGGGAAAAGAGTTACAATTGTTTGAACTTTCTTTTGAGATTAAATTCTTTATCTTGCTCATATATCCTTCAAAAACATTACAAACATATCCCTTCTAAACTAGAAATATTAATAACTACTCCTCTAAATTTATCTATAGTCAATGAATTGATGGAAATAATAAAGGGTAATTTGGGTATGTAAATTCTAAAACTTTTCAAAATCATCGGTAATTTAGTTGATAGTGCTTAGCATGTATTTATTGTATTTTAAGATGAGTGGCATACATGTAAAAAAAAATACTATTTGATAATTAAATGACCTGCTTTTATTTTATAACTCAATTTTATTTTTGTTAAGACATCATAGTAACTAATACATTATTGCATAAGTGACAAGTTTGGAATTCATGTTTGAGCATGTTTAATATAATAAAATATTATAATTAATCTTTTTAACTCAATTTTTGTGTTTATATATTCATTTGCTAATGTATAGGTCATATCAAGTTCAATTGAGATATAAATTTCACCTGTGATGGTGTTACATGAATTGAAGTTAATTAATTACTTGATAATATATCTAAAATTATATTAAAACCAAGGCAATCAAAGCAAATGTCTACATTTGTTCCAATGTGTTGGTGCTTTTTTTTCACAGTGTTTTATGTTTTTCAATAAATACCTTAATAAAAATTGATAGGTTTTTAATCTTAAATCCCATTAAATGTAATATCCAACTATTGTAATTTGTTAAATATATAAAGAATTAAAAATTTTAATTTTATTATTAATATAAAAGATATTATCAATTAATCATTATTCGACATGTGTCCTATGACATCCAAGTTGGAAGAATGAGACAAAAACTATCTTTCACTGATATGCTCAAACGAACATTAGTTCAAGACATGCGATTATAAGTTATCTTCATTCTTATCGTCTGAACAAAATACTAAATTAAGATGGTTAGAGATAGTTAAAAGCTATCTCCTCGAAGATATTTTATAGAATATGTTATTCTTCCTTATCAGATATAAAATCTCACTTTTAACATAATCAAAAGATCACTTTTCACTATTGACGATTATACTCATCTACCTCGGGTTACTAACTTGGTGTCGAATGGACCGATTTAGAAAACCTCTCCTGACCTTGGTTTTTATACAAATGACCGCTTAAGGAGTTCAATGCTACCACCTCAAAGGTACCTCGGATAATTTTATGCATATAGGTTTGAACTACATCAGGCTAACTTGGATGTCAACGATATCTTCATGTAACATTTTTGGCATTAGGAGGGTCCAATGTCACAAGAATATATACCCTCCAATATTCTTAATGAACGCTCGAGCAAAGAGGTTTTGCCTTTGACTCATATTATTTACATTTTCCACACATTGGTGCATCCACCTCGGCATAGACTCTAATGCATTATTGATGCTTATTCAATGACCCAAATCACTTACCCCCTAGGATAGCCTCAGGTTATCTCTTTATCCCCATCGATGTATTTTTAAATCTCACTCGCAAGTATAAATCCTAACAAGTATGATATAAGTCATCATTCTATTTTTGACCCAACTAATCTAATAGATGATGCTACAAACTCAATCGTAGTCCTTGGCACCACTGCCTTCAGCACCTGTTGAGATTCCTAAACTTAACACAATGTCGATATTTCACGAGTATTCAAGGCCTATCAAATCATTAATTGTGAGGGTACTTTAGTTCTTAACTATAGAATTTAATAAACTAGACCACTCTTACTCTACCTTGCATAAATCCAAGACCCAATTAATGAACTCAACAGCGAATTCATTTTGGATCTAACTATAGCAAAATGATCAACATTTGGAGGAAATATGATGAGAGTTCCAATAATTAAAAAGGAAGGCATTGGTTGACCCCACCTTGGGTTGATCTTCAACGTATATCCTTAGCCTTCAACAGCAACACTCCTTGGACCTAAGTAAGGGGAGGAATAAATACTCATAAACTTCGTCGCTCGGTTCTCAAATGAGATTCGGAGCATAGTATATGTCCATCTATTTCTCATAATACAAACCTTCATGATGAGGCTTAGACTCTCTTGTCTCTTTTGATAGTGTTGAGAAATTTTGAGTTGACATCATATGTGCAATGAAAGAACAAAAAGAAAAATATTAGATTTCCACAAATGTTTTATTATCGTGCAAAAATTAGTACGTAAAAATCATAAAATAAAAAATTACATATATAAGAGATATGTTTAACCGATGGAGATCATATATCCCTGGAATCCTACAGATCTTTAGGAGATGATGAAAGAGGTTGGTTGTCCTCCTCTCTAGTGGTGATCCACACGATAAGGGCTGCGAAGGTGCTCCTCAAATCATTATCCAAATCTCCACAAAAATGAGTCTAGCCTATGACCCTTTGGTTCTCTCATATTTATAAAAACCCAATGTCAACTTAACCCTAATAGATCTTGCCCTATTAGGTACTAGATCTCGATCCAACTACTCAAATCTCTTAAATTAGTGGATCTCTACTCAATAATCTCTCATTGACTCTTATTAGATCTCATTCATAAGATCTAATAATTCATGGGATTATTGGATATCTGATAAGATATGAGCTTCAACAAATATCTTATATTTGAACCTCTACTTATTGTAATACCTACCATATATGTATGACCCTCTAGGCCCAATATCGAGCTGACCATGAGTCATACATATTAAAACTCTTTATGGTTTAGTGAATTATTATTTTCATAACAATTCACTCGACTCATCGACTACGGATGTACTAGGCCATTACGTCACAATTCCCAAATAATACAAGGGAATCCAATCCATTAGATCTATTTATCCTCAATT
This sequence comes from Musa balbisiana, assembly GCA_004837865.1. Taxonomy (NCBI): domain Eukaryota; kingdom Viridiplantae; phylum Streptophyta; class Magnoliopsida; order Zingiberales; family Musaceae; genus Musa; species Musa balbisiana. Next base: position 1,119,097 of record CM017188.1, on the reverse strand, counting down.
ACAATGTACCTATAGTCTCTCATCCATCTAATAACCCAGAGGCCGTATATCGGGCATGGTGCTGTCAGACCCATACGATTTCTACTCGAGTCTTACTCTAATCGGATTCTTCCGGAGAACTCTTTCTCTCTCAATCCAAATGACTTTAGCTAAAGATTTACTTGAGCAAGAACACACGAGGTATTTCTCTCATCACACTGAGAGTTGATAATCATCTATCAACACTCAATATTCCTCGTAAGGTTAACTATCACTCTCGACGACCGACTGTGCTAGATTTAAAACTTTTAGGTCTATAAGTCCGATATCAAAGAGCAAATTACTTATATAAGATATCCTTGGTGTCTCAAGTCTAAGGACTAAATACATTATTGGAATGATGGAATCGTTGTTTGACAATGATGTATCAGCAATCATCTAACATTCAATAAGTAGATCAATCAGTGAACTCATTCTCTAATGAGCACCTACGCGGTATCTCCAGTGTCCTCACACGAGCAGCTATGAGACTAGTCGTCTCCATCATATGGACGGGTATACAAGACACCAGTCTATCCGGTCATCTCGATATCCCTCTTGAGTAACCTATGACTGGAATTATTTAGGGTCTATGTTTATCGACGGGTGAATTAGTCTCATTATTATGATATCATTACGATCTGATTCTCATTGCACAAATTCATGAATATCATAATAAATACAACATGCAATATAAAGTGAATAAAATATTAAATAAATAAATAATAAAAAGAGTATGTATAATGTCACACGTGTTATCATTTTTGTGATTGGCTTATATGACACATATGATTGGGTATTATTTCTATCACCCCGAGGACCAAAATATCTTTGTAGCCAAGATGATAATGTTCCGATTTTACGTAAGTTCGGTAAAATACCCCATCCTTCTTAGAGATATATGAGATATATCAGAGAGGATATTGATGATATAGAAAATAATAAGAAGTCGTGAATTTTGATATGGATTTAAGATAGTATTACAATTTTTGCAAGTTTTCGCAAGTGGAACTAGCAATATCATTGGCAAAAGCTAATATTGAGCCAGGCACGTGTGAATTCAATACATATAAGAGACGACGCTTGCCTGCATTTGTAGATGGATGAGTGGTGGAATTGGACTCGCTATTTCAGCGAACACCTAAAGCGCAGCTTCCAGCCCCAACAGATATGATACTCCGCCAGCATCGCCTCTTAAACCTCCACATTCTCTCCACTCCTCCCCTCGCTCCGTCTCTCGCCGCGGTCTCCTTCCGCCGCCCGCTTTCCCTCGCCGCACATACGGGGCCCGGAACCGGCTCTCCTCCTCCTCCTCCTCCTTCACCTCATCCCGTCAAGCCCTCCTTCGCCTCCAATGTGGCGGGCGCGGACTTGGTGAGGACCGCACTCTTCGTGCCGCCGGGAGTGGCGCGGGAGGAGGTGACGCCGGATATGTTGCTACCGGGTTCCAACATCGTGGTCGGGCCCTACGCTGGTGACGCGCAGATCAAGCAGGTGGAGTTCGTGAAAAGCAGCGCCCGGGCGCGCGACTGCCCCAAGGATAACCGCCCCGAGTTCGCCATCCTCGGCAGGTCCAACGTCGGCAAGTCCTCCCTCATCAATGCCCTCGTCCGTAAGAAGGAGTTCGCCCTCACTTCCAAGAAGCCAGGTCGGACCCTTGTGCTCCTGTCCTTGTTCCTCGCTTAAAAAGTTCATTTCTTGTGCTGCTCTCAGGGTCTGCGCTAAGCTGCAAACTCTAAGACTTTTGCCTAAGGGATATCGAATTCCCAATTTGTCTTAGAAAAGCACAAATGGCCAGTTTTTTGTTTGTCTACAATTTGTAACTGTGTTGTGGTTGTGCTTTAGTATCATTACGAGCTTTTGAGTTTGGAATCAATTGTTAGTGCGGATATTATGTGAACTTTCTTTCTGCAGGGAAGACGCAACTTATAAATCACTTTCTGGTCAACAAAAGCTGGTACATCGTCGATCTGCCCGGCTATGGGTACGCATTCCCTTCGCTCTATATTATGTATGCTAGCTGTTTGCTTGGTTTCCTTGGCGATTGATTCATGTAATGACCAAGGATTTTCCTTTCTGCTATAACTTATAGATAGATATGTTATAAACTCCCCAATGAGATTCTGGTTGTGCAACAGAGTCATGCTTCCTTGGCAAATTATATGTGTAGAAAGGTGTGCCGAAATGGTCATTACTTGATTCTTTGACAATCTTCTATGTCAACTAAGTTGCTTATGCTTATAAATATATTATTTCTCCTTCAGACAATTCTTTGGAACGCATACTCTCTGAAATCCTTAATTGAAATGAATTTGATGCTCATTAACAATCATACATAATTTTCCCATAGAAAATTTCTTATGAGCTTATTGTTTGTTTGATACAAAATGGATGACATTTTTTTAAAATGCGTCTGAGATAATCTTAAAATTTGTGAAATATGAGAATTCACTAGAAAATTGTTAGTCTGCTGTCTGCAATGATCTATATTATTTCTTAGTTACATATTTTTTACTTATTATTGTTCACTTCCTTTTAATGACTAACTATTTTTTCAGATATAGATGGGAGCTCTGCTATCAAATATATGTGTTCTCTATGAAGTCATTTATATTCCTTTCTGAATTTTTTGCACTATGTATTCTCTAACAAATATGAAAATTCAAAGAAGCTACTATGCATTTAAAAACTATCTTTCTGCTTGAATATCTTTGCAAATATGAATTAGTGATGGCTTGAGGATTGGATTAGACTTTTTACAAGATTTTGGGAGTACTTTTTGGTTAAGGTTTATGTATGGCACAAATTGATAATTAAGTAGCATACACAATAGATGCAAAGAGCCTAGCTTTTGATGGTTCTACACTGATCAAGATGCAGCTTTAGGTGCAAAGAGCCTAGCCTTTTAAAGTTTGTAAACAATTCAAATGCAGCTCCTTTTTCTTTTCAAGTCTTTGACATGACAAATTAATTTAATGAATGGCATGATTTCTAAGCCTATGACATTCACAAAAGGTTTTTCTTTCAATTTGTTGTGGTAATATTAATAATTTGTCAGCATAAATGGCTCACTTCTGATTTAATTTATTTGAAATATCTTTGACAAGATTTTATCACAAATTTGTCACCTAGAAGTAAATTGGTCCCGATAAATATTCAGCAAAGAATTGAATTTGAGTGCCTCATCTAAATGGCCAATGGACATTACTGTGATGCCATGTTACTTGTGTTGAAGAGAGTATTTGTCTTAAGCATGAACTTCTTGGACAGACAAAATTTCATTTACTTTTTGTTCTTTCTATGACTGTTGGTATCATTTTCTGTAGTTGACTTGGAAATGCCTTAATGTATATAATTTGGAAAGCAATTCAAAAGAAAACATCTGATGGTGTTCTATGTCGAACTCTAGCCTACTCATCCTCTAAGCAGATTATAATGTTTCAAATCTGCATGCATTAGTCTTTTTATTTTCAGCTGCTGATTTCGCAACTGCCTTCTTGCTTATAGGTTTGCAAATGCTTCTCGGTCTGCTCGAACAGATTGGTCTTCATTTACCAAGGGTTACTTTCTAAACCGTGATACCTTGGTTGCTGTCTTGCTTCTTGTTGATGCCAGTATTCCACCTCAGCAGATAGATCTTGACTGTGCTAACTGGCTCGGCCGTAACAATGTAAGCCTATCCTAGTTTTCTATCTTTACCTATCATCATTGTTTTCATTTTCTATGATCACCGACTCCATTGCTCTTGTCCTCTATATATAATGTTTTAGGTTGGCATGACTTTTGTGTTCACCAAGTGTGACAAGATAAAGGGTGGTAAAGGAAAGCGATCTGATGATAACATCAAGCATTTCCAAGATCTTATCAGTAAGTACTACAAGGAGCCTCCGCCATGGATCATGACTAGCAGTGTTACTGGCCTTGGTCGAGATGGGCTTCTTCTTCATATGTCGCAGCTAAGGAATTACTGGGACAACGACGAGGTAGTTTGAAACCCAAAAGCCTTGACAAAAGCAGTTGGAGTTGTACTATATTTGTCAAACCTCTGTATACCTGAGTTGTCATGTGGAATATGATTGCAGCTCATGGGATGAAAGTTAAGCTATGTGTTTCCTTTCCTAACCTGGATTGCAGTTCATGTTATCGTCAATTGGTTCATAGATATAGGTTGGCTTGTAAAGATCTAAATGTATTACTGTTGACTTGGATTCAAGTATTTTGAAAAGCATATTGATAGATTAGTTATCTAATCAAATTGGATCATCATATGTTTATGCATTTTGGATAACAAGCTGATGGATTAATTATCTCCTCAAATCGGATTACAATATGATGTGTTTGAATTCTTATAGTTAAAAGTTATATTTGAATTCAAAAGTTATGTGTTGACATTCACAAGGCAAATTATATATACATGTATATATACATGTATATATGTATATATATATGTATATACATATATATGTATATGTATATACATATATATGTATATATATGTATATGTATATATATATATACATGTATATATACATATATACATGTATATATATACATGTATATGTATATGTATATGTATGTATATATATATATGTATATACATATATATATATATATATATATATATGTATATACATATATACATATATATAAATATATATGTATATATGTATGTATATATGTATACATATATACATACATATACATACATATATATATATATATACATATGTATGTATATATATATATATGTATATACATACATATGTATGTATACATATATGTATATAACGTCATTGCTATTAGATTCTGTGTCGGTAGAGGGATTTCATGCAAATACGGCAAGGGTATTTACTAATAAACCCATTGCCAAATTAAGGTTAGGTCCCACATAAATACCCCCTCACGCCCGCCCTTACGACGCCCCCCTTTCTTGACGCAGCGGATTAGCTCTGTACTCCACCGCTCACGCCGTCCGCCGGGGCTCGCTCTTCCTTGTGTCGCCGTGATTCCGAATCTTTGAACGGTCATCCCCTTTCCCTTACCTCTCTGCTTCGAAGGAGAGAATGAAGCGTGGTTAAGTTAGCGATCTATACGTTGGGGCGGGTGGCAAAGGAATCTCGATGAATCTACCGATTTGATGGAGGACTCTAAAGGAGAGAAGCGGAAGAGGTTTCACCAGGCGCTCCTCAATCTCTACCATCCACCTTCGCCACCGCGGTCGCTACCTCCCCCATCGCCTCAGGTAATCTCTCCTCCTTTCCCTTCTTTCCTCTTCAATACTTGGATGCCCGTTGCCTAACCGGTCTCTAATTTGAGGTGTTGTTAACATAAATCTTATTTAGGTTGCTGTCGATTTGCTAGCAGAAGCAGTTTTGTGATTATTTTTTCTGACTAGGATGGTTTAGCAAAACCCCATTTATCATGGTCGATTGAAGAATAAGGGAAATGACAACAAATGTCTCTTCAGCTGAGCATCTTGAACCTTTCTCGGAATTGATTTCTGGGTAGTTTGATTCATGGATAATTAGAATGTGGAATCTTGAGACTGGGAAACAATTTTTTTTGGAGTTTGGGTGTGAATTTTAGTAACCTATCTACCTAGCAGTTAATATATCGATAAATAATATGTTGTTGCTAATTTGATAAGTGGATTGTTGGATTGGAAATTTGAAATAGGCCAAAGGGATTTGAGTACATTTCTATATTTTTAATAATAATTACCATCAAGCTTATGGAAAAAGATGAACGTTGAAGTAAATACAAGCTAGCAGATAACACATTTTTATTACTAAAAAATCTTATTAATATTTAGTTATTTGATCAACATCTTGTAACCGTTGCATGCTTGTTCATTGAATGTTATGATGACTCAGAACTACAACAATTCTTAGATCCCATGTGTTTGGATTGTTGAAACTCTGGTTCTTATAACCTGTGTTTCAAAGGCTTCAGTTGTTGAATGTGGACTCAGTGAAATATGGAAGTCAAGTTTCCTGTGGCTTGCACAAATTCCGTGTACTTGAGTTGATCATTTTGATCCAGGTTAGATTGTATGCAGAGTTACATGACATCATATAAGATAAGTGTCAATTGGCATGAAAAGTTTTAAGACTGACTTCAAATCAGTTTATTCTGGATTTATCTTTCAAGTGCATAAAGTGCAGCCGTGGTGCTTTTTCCTAGAGTTTTTGGAACTTGATTTTCAATGCTCTAGCCAATCAGGTTCCAGTATTCCAGAAACTCAACTTCCTAAGTTTCATGCTTCCAAGTAGTCAAATGGCTAAAACTATTCACATTTGATTGAGTTTCATTTGTCTATTTACTTCCAGGCAACCAAACCTGCCATAAAATTACCTTGTCTTCCATTTTTAATCACTGATGGATGCAGCTATAGGAGTTTGAGGAAGAAAGGCTTAGGATGAAGACCTATCTACACAGAATATTGTGGGTTTAGGGCACATGGAGTATTGTGTTTTAATCATCTTGCAGCAGTTTATGTGTAATGAAGACCTGTCTACTTATTATTCAAATTATATGAACAAAGAAAATGACTCATATGGTAACATATTGGCTGCATGCATGCTGACTTGTGATAGAGCATTGAAATTGCCTTAGACAAAAACACTCTGTGGTTCACAATATTTTTGTGCAATGATAAGTTTTGGAGGTATTTCATTCATAAGTGCTTGGTTAGGCAGTGTAAGCACTGTGATTGTGAACATTTCAAGATATCATCTATGAACTAAATGGTGCATACCGTAGATTGAACACAGTCTTACAAAGGCAGATTAAATACAGTATCAACAAGGCTTCCTTTTGTGATTTTCGTGGCCCTTATATTAATCTTCCCAATTTGAAATGCCAATCATAAATTTGTTAGGACATATTTTCTTGGAGTTGTGATATTTTTTTTATGGTCTATGGAACTTGATTCATCAGCTTATTAGTGTCTTTTGTTTCTGCAACTAGGCAACACAACTAGGTATATATATCTTCACATTCATCTCTGAATCGTTTTTTTAAGTACATAGTTATTCTAATTGTAAGATCTATGGCAGTTAACCAAGGAGGAACTTGTTGCTATGGTTTGCGGGGATATGGCGCTGGATTTGGATCAAGGTATATATAAATGGAAGATTACAATTTGTACAATGGTATCATGTTCTGTTCGCTGAGCTCATTTTTCTTGCAGGAGATGAATATGATGATGGAAGTGAACCGGGTTGTACAAGTGACGTTGAATCAAAAAAGCTCACAAGAGCTCAAAGAAAGAGAATAAGGAAAAGAAAGCTAAAGGAAGAAACATCAGTTCGAAGAAAGATCATTGGACCTTTGTTGCCTTCTAGCGACCAAGATCTAAACAAACCATCTAAAAAACCATCACATGAAAATTTACCTGAATCTAGACAAGATTCTGCAGAGCATCTATCATGTTAGGTAAACTTGTTATACTGGTAGATTTTCTTTGGACTAGTAGCATAGACTAGTTTTGTATGGATGCAATACCATATGAAAAGATTGAGCAGTTGGATTCTGTAGCCGGTCTTTATTACATACACAAGTGACTAACAAGTAGTTGCTACATCTGAATTTGATTCTTCGGGTCCGACATATTTATGTATCTCTCTCCCAGTTCAATAATACATGTTATCTGTCTGCTCTTTTAGCATGTTCATCTGTATTTTCTGTTTCAGGTTAGGTCAGTTATTATGAGCTCAATGCACAAGGTATTAGGCTTGTTTTGTGCTATTATGTTTAGGGGTGGTTCCTACTCAATTTTCAGTGATTGTTAATATTTTAGAAAAATAATTTTATCCAGACCATTCTCCACCACACACACTCCCCAGTTGACTCTGTTCTCCATTAGTAACTTGATTAGACATCTTCAGGTTGAAGCTTTTTTTCTCCTTCTCTAAATTTCCATTTAGAGATTGTGTTCAGCAATACTGAAAATTGCTTGGATTGAGTAGTTCTAAGTGGACATGCTGAATTTAGTTAAGAATCTTTTGGAGCAGCTACACATGTGGATGCTATCTATTAGATATATCACAGGCAATGTTGGAAGGAAACCATGGTCCATGGTCATGTGGACTGCTCTTGATTCATAACACCAGCAACCATAAAGATACATTCCCAACTCTGTTTTCTGTGAGATCTCCATCGGTGAATGCCATTAGTATATATATGCATTAGCCTTAAATCAATTCAGTCGTTGTAGTATAGTGGTGAGTATTCCCGCCTGTCACGCGGGTGACCCGGGTTCGATCCCCGGCAACGGCGTTCGTCTTATTTTTGGCACACATCTAACTTTTTGGGCTGGGCTTAGCCCACTATTTCTTGTTGAACCCTGCCAAGTGTTCAGGGTTCGGCATCGTTAGGGCTCGACGCGTCCGATGGCCGAGGTGAGAGAAGAGACGGAGAGCAACAGCCCCTTGGACGTTGCCCCGCGCACGGCGGCCGCCTATCTCGATCCTCACTACTGGTCCGCTCACTAAATCTATCCCACTTTCTTGTTTTCCATCTCGCCTCTCATAACTCTTTGCATCGTTGCTGTTACTACAAGGGATGAGAGGTTCGCCGCCGAAGAGCACTACGAGTGGTTCAAAGATTACTCCCACTTCCAACACCTCCTCCGCCCCTTCCTCAACCCATCCCACTCGGTAATTTCTCGTTTCGTCTCTCTCCTTGTGTTCCGAATCATACATGCGTCCAAAGTAATGCGTCTTTCCTTTTCCTTTAAATGTTGGTAGGTACTGGAGATTGGGTGCGGGAACTCGCGGCTCTGCGAGGAGCTGCGCAGGGATGGCGTTGCCGACATCACCTGCGTCGACATCTCCCCCGTCGCTGTCGAAAGGATGCAGAACCGCTTGCGGGACATGGGGCTTGAAGGTGCTGATTTCACCTTGATTTTGTTGTGTTTGTGGCAATGTCGATGTCGATGGCCTAATCGTGGCGGTTAGTTTTCTTGTTCTGCAGGCATCAAGGTGGTTCAGGCCAACATGCTAGACATGCCTTTTGGTGGGGAATCCTTTGATGTCGTGATCGAGAAAGGCACCATGGTAAAAGGCCCACTGTGTTCTTTCAATATCTATTGATGTTGTGCATCTTATGGACCTCCAGATTGTATCTGGATTAGGTTATCTGCTTAGCGAGCGAAACATTATTGCTCTTTTGTTTCCTGCCCGTTTAAGTGGTGGTATTTCGTACCTTAGTGAACATGCTTGCTTTGTCACTGAGATATGTTAAGTTGAGGGAGATATGTGAAAAGGTTACAACTTAAGGATTCTAGACGTAGCAGTGTCTGCACGTATATGTTCTGCTTTTACAGTAAGTTAAATTTTCTAGTGATGGAGATCATGAATTTGCCATGCACTTGTGTGTTAGTCAGTTAATGATGAATGATTTGAAGCAATAGTGCTGTACCTGAATGCCACCAGTTGGTCATATAGTTCTTCGCAAAGAAATTTACAACCATGAATTCTGTAGCGTCATGACAGAAACAGTTTGTGTTTTAGGTTCACTCACTATATAACCATATCTATAGGTTCTGGGTTTAAATTAATTGATGTGAAGTAGCATTATCTTTGAAGGTACTATTCAAAAGTATCCCTTGCATATGAAGTTATGATATCAACATTGGTCAGTCTGTCACATTGCTGTACTGGGATGAGGTGATAAAAGCCTCTGTCTTTCTAGCAGCAAAGGGATCAGATGGTTTTGTTTATAAAGAAAATTTATGTAAATCCTAAGAGTACTGTAGCACTGGAAATTTGATCTAAATGGAAGTTAAATTTCTTCTGTGTTACAACTGGTTATGGCCAACAATACTCATCTCAAGCATGGTATATATAAGGATACGATGATGAAGCAAATGACAGAAAATTTATGACCACATATAACTGCAAGATTGTCCCTTTTTCATGCAGCTCTTTAGAAGAAGAGAATTGCACTCTTTGTGAAAATATAATGGTTTTAGTGATACAAGGGCATGGTAATTTTTCACTAGTTTCAGAACTCTATTATTTTTTTAATTGGTTTTAGATCGAGAACTCTGTTGATCTTTTTAAATTGTTTGGTTTTATGATTTTCTAGCTGCACAACACTATTAATTCACTGTCACTAACTGTCGGACTGTGTACAAATCTTTTATTAGGTCCATTTTTTTACCTGCTAGTTGTAGACTAGATTTGCATCTTCATCCAATTTTTTATATACTCGTTTCTGGGATATTTCTATGTTCTAGCTTTGGTTTGAGCATTGCAATGAACAGTGAAAAGTATGTATCTTCAAGCTTAATTGAGTAATAAGATGGCCTATCGATTTTGTCATTGCTATCTGATAATTATGTGTATTAATCTGCTGTAGCAAAACATCCTTTTAAAAGGATGTATTGTTTGTGGACAGTGGTGATCCATGGAAGCCCCGGCCTGCAACGGTAGATAAGGTGATGAAAATGCTTCAAGGTGTTCACAAGGTTCTAAAACCAGAAGGCACTTTTATTTCAATCTCATTTGGACAGGTAATGGACCGAACAGCACATTCTCTTGTGATTGTGCATTTCCCTTTTGCCTTTTCTCATATTGCTTGGCTCTGCAACTCCTTGCAGCCACACTTCAGACGGCCACTATTTGAAGGCCAAGGTTTTACCTGGGCTGTCGATTGGAAAACCTTTGGGGAAGGATTCCATTATTTTTTCTATACTCTTAAGAAGGTTTGTTAACACAATGATGCATCTTCTTTTACATACATCTAAAGCTTGCTTTAACTCTCTTCTCTATCTAAACAACATTTACCTCAAACATGAGGTCTCGCATGTTGCTGCTTCCCATGATATTATTAGTTTCTTTATTTTCCAGGGAAGGAGGATGTCAGACAACAAGGAGTGTGGAAGTGAGACCCCAAGTATACCATCTATTAGTTTGTTACACGAAGAGCTGGAAGATGAGAATTATATATTTCGAACCACAATATGCGAGGAGCTAGAAACATAGGCTACTTTTTTTTTTTTATTGTGGGAAAAACTTATCGTAGTTCAAAAGGTGAATTTTTGATGGCTTCTTTTGTTCACAAATTGAAAGATAGTTTAATTTGGCTATCGAAATGTGAATTTGCAGAACTGAAATTTAGTCTGCAGACTGTATGAATAGGGAAGATACTAATCCAAATATCACCCAAAGCAATTTTAATTTTTTTTTCTTCTGTTGATATCCTTTTATCATGTGTTACATCTATTCCTTCTTTGTTCTTACATGCTGGCTGAACTGATGTCCAACTATAGATTGGAGGAGGGCTTGTTGCTGGCCATGGCGTCCCCATTGCCTGTCTTCCATATCATCAAAACAAAGACACACAAATCCATAGACTATCAGTGGAATCTCTACCTTCCCTTCAAGTCACTGCCCGCCAACGCCAGCTTCTTCCTCACCGCTCTCCTTCTTCTTCGTGATCACCTTGAGAACTCTCTTTAGTGATTGGACAAGTTGGTGTGCATTATTGAAACAAGTATACTGTTAGCTGGGCCAACCTATTAAACCTTCTCCTTGTCCTGTTGCATGGCGCAGAAGCTTTAATTTGTTGGATCAATATAAAGTAGCACATACTGGTATTAAATCGATGCAACCAATGCACTGCCTTGTTTCAGGAACAAACATCGATGACTGTTTGGAAGACCAGAAATGTGAGCTCTCTTCATAGAAACTGTTCGCTCTGTCGATGCTTGCTGAGGTAACTTTTTTATCTTCCTCTTTTTTTTTGGACTTTACGAGCACACTCCTTCCTCGGACCCATCCAACTTGAAATTTGGATCTGGTCTGCGTACTTCACAGAAAAGCTTGCTTATTGTTTTTTCCCTTGGATTCTTCTCTATTGTCCATGATCTTCTGCCAACCCCAGAGACATGCAATATGTTCATCATCAGCCACTGCATCGAGAACCAAGTAAAATTTTGTATTGATATGTATACAATATGCACATGTGGAAGACAAGACATTGACGTCTCAACCATCCTTCTCCTGCCTTCCTCTATTTCTTCGATGCCTCTTCCTCCATCCTTACTTGCTCCTCTCTCTACTAACATGTCGTTCCTTCTCTTCCTGCAGAAACATGCTACGAAGTAAATGAAGGGAGCTGAGCTCGCTGGGTGAGAGTGTGATGTTGGAATGGCTCAATCAGATTTGATCATATTTTAGTTTGGGGTATTTGATCTGATTGAGCCGTGCCAATATCACTCTTTGCTTGGTTTGTTTGTCCTCTTAGATATTCACGTACAATAGATTTGAGAGGTATATGTTATTCGTCTTCTTCTTCGATACCCACATATGATAGTTTTGAGAGGTATGTGTTGAGCCTCGATTTAGTGAGGTCGAGTTTCAGATATGGTGAGAATATCTTATATATATATATATATATATATATATATATATATATATATATATATATATATATATATATATATATATATATATATATATATATATATATATATATATATATATATATATATATATATATATATATATATATATATATATATATTCTGTATGATAGATATTTTATCTAATTGTATATGCATAAAATCTCTATTTTCATTTGATAGTTCTCACATTCTTCTTGTTTTTATTCTATGATAATTTAAATTTAAAATATATTTATTGGAAGTTAGTAATATATTATTTTCTTTTATGATTTTTTTCCTTGATGATAGCATGTGTTTCTTTTTTTACCTCTATTTAGAGACTAGAAAGCCCTTCCCTGTGATGAACGATCAGGATCCGCTCGAGCTATAGGTTGGACGGTCGGATTGGGGTCGAGTGGGCTTGCAGCAGCATACGGGTGAGATGACGAGATGCGATGGAATTGGAACATTGCAATTTGAAGTAGAGATGGAGAAGATCCTCCCCGAGGGATGTAAAGGCCTCGTCGCCGATCGTGAGGACCCGTCCCATCATCTCGTCGGTAATCATTAGGGTTCCTCGATGGATCTTTTTTCCCGTCTTTTCTCGATTTTGAATAACCGAAATGACCTGGCGAAAATTACCTAATTCGATGTGTGGTTTCTTGAAACCTCGAAGTGCTCTAGTTGATGGCATGATATATATGGGAGGAGCGCTTGTAGGGGACGTGATAGAATTTCCTGCAGGTGAGAGGCTGAGTACCGCATGCGACGACCTGTTTATTCATCAACGCTGGGATACGGGTGATTTTTTTAGTTTGCATCGGCGATCTGCCGAGGTGATCTTTTTCCTTGAATTTTTGTGCTTAAGATAATGGTATCATATTGATGCTTCTTCATTTGTTCGTTTTAGGGCTTAGTGTCGTGTTAAATACTTGTGGTTGGACTGTAAATGTAATTGCCAATGGAACTACTTTTCATCAATGCTAGATTTTGTGAGACTAAAGGTCTCGATCGAGTAAATCGAAAATTTCAAACAGGGTTATGTTCATATATTTTATAAGTTTGTTTACACATTGTAGAAACATGATGAGTTGCAAAGTTTTAGTTTAAGAGATTATTGCAAGTAGAAAGGTTGATTTTTTTTTTTTTCCTTCAAGGTATAGCTGATTGCTATTGCATTATGCATCAAGGAATATTTGAAAGAAGTCTTCTTATCATTCATTTACTTCTTCCTCATGTCTGTATCTTAATTTCTCTTCATTTATCTTACCCTTTTTTACTAGCCATGCTTGGAAAGAAATGATGCCTATGGAATAGTACTAGAAAAACCGGCATTGTCATAATATATCAGAGATCTACAAGATCAAATTAACTCACCGATCTTGTCTCCTGTGTGGAAAACAGATGGTGGTGCTCTCAAGTTATACTGGTACTGTGTGGAAAACAGTAGCAACCTGAAAATTTCCCTTAAATTCTGTCATATTTTCTTTGGGTTTAATTTCTGTTTTTTACAAAGGTAAGTGATGAAGGCGAGATTCAAGTCCAAGATCTTGCAATAAACTATCAAGGTATTTCTCAGTTAATCTAGTTGACATCATCAAAAAATGCATAAAAAATAATCATATTTTTCATGAACAATGCATGGAAATGAGCAATAATCAAATTCAATTTCTACATATAAGTAATAGAAAATGAACAATGCCACATCTTGATTTACAGTCTCGTTCAAAGGCGATTCTGCAGGGTACTAGAAAATTTTCATTCCAATAGAAAAATGATCAGATTCTGTAGTCTGATGTAATTCACTATTTTCTGTTCTTATCGTTTAACCGTGAATTCTTGGGTATCAAATTGAGAAGAATGAATAAGTGTCCTGGTAATGCAGCTGAGTGCCATGGTCATTCTTTGATTTTTCACTACCTGATCCATGTGTTTTTCTATTTTCTGAGATTGCATAAATGTGTATTGTTATTTTATCCAGATCACTACCTGATCCATCACCTGTCTTTTGCAAGCTGCTTGAAACTGTCTGTAAATAGTAAGAAGTAAAAAAAATTATGGTGGTCTATCTGTTGAAAGCAGTCACCAATATCTCACTCATGAAAACTTTAAAGACTCAATTATGGGTATTTTGGTCACTGTGCTGAGAATCTTCACTCTGCAGCTAATTTTTTTACCAATTCATGCATGCTAGATATGGTCTTTAACTGCACATGTATACAAATTCTAAAATGACTTTGTAAAACAAGAACAGAAACTGATAGCATTTCTGTTGCAGTATTTCCCCTCATTTAAAGCTGATGAGACCAGTTATTTGACATTCAAGTGGTTCTACTCTCATAATCTCTAGGCAGCTAGATTATTTTACCACTGCAGAAAGTTGCTCCGGTGCACTTGTGTATTGTGTGCAGCAACATAAAGTCAAAAGTCTTTTTTGAACTTTAAACATTGTAGAATCTTCCTTTGATGTGGTGTCATCTCTTCTCATGGAAGTCATTGGAGCTCACTGTTACGGTTCAAAGGATGAACTCATTTGCAGATTCCTTCTTTAAGTCATGTGCAGAGAACATTAGGAGTGAACATAAGGTGGCTGCTTTATTGGGCGTTTAGTAATTCCGCGGCTTTTAATTGAGTTGGATATTTTTATGAGTCCTTTTTCACATTCTTTGCCATCAATTAGGGACACAGATTAGTTGCTGAAGCATGAACTTTCCAACATAAAGCAGATAAACTTGTTCATCATTATATGCTGAAAGAGGTGGACATGTGTCTACATGTCATACTTCCAAAAGCCATCTTATCTATTTGATATTTACATGAGGTTTGCAAGAGAAAAAAAGATTGTATAGATAATGAAAGAACGGAAATGTGATATTGACATAAGCTATCTTAGTCTGTAATTGTTCTTATTTTAAGCAAAATGGCTATAATAATGTGATTCTATCTTGTAGCTGGTTTACTGTCTTCAATTTTATTATCATTCAGTAGGCACACACAAACCGATATCTTGGTTTTTGCATTTGGTCTATTCTGTCTACGAAATAGTTTGTCTTTTCAAAATAGCTGAAGTCCACTGTCAGAGATGAAATGTTTGTTCATAGAACCTTATAAATGTGGAGAATGCAACCTTATTACCCTTTTAATGACCATTCTCTTACCTATTTCGATTCTGGTGATCATAGGTAAACTCTTCCATGCTCTAGTAGTTTCTTAATCTTTCCTGTTGCCCCCTATTCCCTATATATGTTCCAAAATGATTGACTATATCGAGGAGAAACTTGTGTCTTCTATGTGAATCATTCAATCGATGGAGTTGCAGGTATCTGTTTGAATTTGTAATGTGCACAATGAAGAGGGTTGACATGGGTTTTGTTTCTCCACAGGCATATTTGCAGAACAGCATTGGACTGTGATCATATCCATTTCAGGGCAGATCCAATTCATCCACCATTTTGGGCATCAGTGGCTGAGATTGACTGGAACTGACCACCGAGAGCTGCAAGATGAAGAGTATCCGAGTCCAAACTATTTTGTACAACACTACTACTGTTGGGAGAAGAAGAAGCAATCTACTCCATTTCCTGCTCCAACCAAGATTGTATACATGAAGAGCTTTATCTTATCCACTCAATTTGTAATAGATTTAGTTCGAGGAACAAAAGAACATATTGTTGTTGTGCTGCTCTCATCAAATTTTATGCTACAAAAGCCATTTTCCCAAAAGCTATCTGAGAGCATTGCATCATTGACAATTAGCGGCAGTCTGTAATCTATGCTGTCGATCACATGGATCTACTTGTTCCCAACTCCGATGCTCGTTCAGATAAGCTGCGCTCCGACACAGATCCATCACCTACTTCGACAGTAGGCAAAGAAGCTACTTGTACAGGACCTTGAAAGCTCCACCCCTTTGACCTTCCAAGTAACTCCAAGCCATCGATCGTTCCACGATCGAAACCCTCGGTGGAAACAGCTCCAAAAGCACATGAAACCTCGAGCATGTCTGTCTTCTGATCGTATTATAACGTCGCTCATTACAAAAAGGTTGCCATTTCCATGACGACGTTCCCGATGACGAGAACTCATTGACGAAGACAATGCTATATATTAGTTTATGATGAGGCTTCGAGGACCGGAAACCATGTAATTACATTACTGTAGTAGTTGCAGTGGCTCCCACAATCCATGTATTCTATGAACTGTGAAGATCTAAAGGCTTCTCCGAGCTGCCAAAGGCAACACAGTCTTCTTCCTCTTTTGCAACTGTTTGTGAAAATGCCAGTGCAATGCACATTTCTTTAAGCGATGGATTCTGTGACAGGCAGTAGCTCCATGAAACTTCGTCGAGGCAGGCTGATCCCTTTACAGAGGCTGTGAACATTCTCTTTACAGATAGATGTACGCTGCAGTTCCCCTTGTGTTTTCATGCTACCGACACTGAGAAGCTTCACTGAGGCATGTGAAGAAGACCTTTATGCTTCTCTTTATTCGCTCTCAAAGACTCTTTGTCTTGTAATGTCAACGTATGCATCGCTGTGTCACGGTTCATGGATGGACACCCTGTGATGCTGCGACACCCACTCTCCTGTGACAACAAAATAGAAGAAGTTTGATTTGTGATGATGGCATATGAATTCTACTTTATTCAGTCACATGACGAGATGAGCTCCCACTGCAACATGCAGCTATTCCAAGGAGAAGTCTGGAAGAGACAAACTCCATTAATGGCCGTGGCATCAGGCCTTGCCTGCACGCAGCATCTGCCCTGTCCCCGACTGACACACTGACTCGACTGTTCCTAACAAGACACTCACTCATCCGTGGGTTCACCCCCCACAACACCAAGTCTGATGATGAGTCTCCGTGTGAGGATGGAGTTTGTTCTTCTTCTTCTTCTTCTTCTTCTTCTTCTTCTTCTTCTTTGATTTGTTAGGACGTATAATAGTCAAGTTAGGATGGTGGATACGTGTCGAGGGAACCAGAGGCTTCTGAATGCAGAGGGGCTTGTGCTTGGTTGAACTGATCGACGACTCATTTCGTGCAAGTCATTCTCCTTCTCCGCTCGTTTAGGCTTCTTTGATGTGATTTCTTGCGTCCAATGAAGTCACTTAAATGCAGGAAGTGGAACGCTGAAGATTATTCCTGTGGAAGCAATGGGCTCTGTCGGAGAGGTCTCTGCAAGGCACAGGCGTTCTAGGAGGTAGGTAGTTGATCTCCAACCTAGCTATTTCTATCTCGCGCTTCTCTTCCTGTCTTTGGTAGCATTGCATGTGTTTGTAAATAGGCTTAAATGACAGGAGAAGGACAAGGGTAAGTTTAAATTTTGGATTCTGAATAATTTGTGTATCGTACATTTTCCGAAAATAAGATCATTCATTTCTAGATTTAATGTTGAGAAGGATGTGAAGCTGCAACTTGTGTTGGCGATGTAGAATTCTTGCTGACAGCATTCCTCTGTAATTACAGTGATTCAGATAAGAGAATAAGGACAGACAAACTGGATGTATCGGTCAAATCATTTCATCATGTTAGGATGGTAAGAAAGTGATCACTCTAATTACTCAGTAGTTGGTAGTTACTGCAATGCAATTTGTTGGAATTTGTTGTTGTTTTCCTAATTGTATTCTTTCGGCAAGGGCGAAAATGTGAAACACTAAATCCTAGATTTGATATGGTTGCAAGGATGTGGAAGAAGTCGGCCAAGCTGAGATCAAGAAAGGTCCTTCACCTAACTGTGAGGTTGAAAGCTCTCTCAAGAAAGAGGTACCATCACCTAAAGTTAAGGTTCAATAGCGACTATGGAGTGATCTTGATCACACATTGTTTTTGCATACATCACTTTCAACTTTTTTGCTTGATATCGGCAATTGCTATGTGTTTCTTACCGACTGATGTCTGCCAAGACCATGAGAAAGACTATATTGCACAGGAGAGAAAGTAATTAGTGCATTGTATTTCTTCTTAAAGGGCAAAAGTCATGCTGCTCATGAGTTCTTCATGGAAAATATTCATCCTAAATTCTCTAGTGGTTAGCTTGTATCATTCTGGAATTCTTGTGAATAACATGTTTAAGCAGTATCTAGTTAATCAACCACGAGGCCCGGTTACATTGAACTGGAAACTGTGTCATGCACCTCAAGCATTAACCAGGATATTACTTTTGTCGTAGTGGTTGCTTTTTGCTGTCAGTTTGATCAATCTTTTTTCTAAAAGGTTTCTTGCACATTTAAATTACCTCCTCACTTCCTTAATGCAGATTCAACAACTTGAGAAATGCCTCAAGGATCAGTTTGTTGTGCGACAAGCTCTAGAAAAAGCATTGCGGCACAAGAGTTCTGCCATTGAGACATCGATTGATGGTTATATTCCAAAGGTAAGTTCTTTGTTTTTTTTTTTACTTATTAAATGCTTTTTTTTACTTCTTATTATATAGTTTCCATATAGTTCATAAGAATAATGGTGTCCCATACAAAAAAAAAGATGCCCCTTGATCCATAATCTTGTTGTTGCTTGATTTGAAATGTCATTATTACAACGATTAGCACAATTTGGGCCTTCCAACCAAGATGGAGGACTCATATATGATAAAAAAATGTCATATCTTTTCCTGAAATCGAATAATAACAGTCAAGTTTGAAAGTTAGAGTAAGTATTATTAACATCATTAAAGTATCTTCTGTACCAACCTTGGACTTTGAATTTACTGATGTACTTCTTGTAATGGCAGCCAACCAAGGAGCTAATAAGGGAGATTGCGATGTTAGAGTTAGAGGTTGTGCATTTGGAACAATATCTTCTATCACTCTACCGAAGAGCCTTTGAACAACGTATATCAAATGTATCTCCCACTGCTGTGGAAGATGTCAAGAAGCAGCAACTGATTTCCCAGTCAGTGCCATTTCCAGAAGCCGCAACACATGATATCCCATTCAGAAAAGCCGAATCAGCATTTCAGTCGAGTCATATTCTACTTCCACGAAAATCAGCAAACAAGTTATGCAATGAAGCTTGTCCCGTTAATTGTCAAGAGAAGCATGGTCGTGGCATTCACCGCAGCCATTCATCACTAGTGCCACGCTCAGTATGTTCAGCTAAAGGGTCACCTTCGGCAAAGAATCTAGCTCGAGCTCTCGGGGCATGCCACACTCTACCTTTATCATTACTTAAAGTATATGATCATACTCCCATCTTTCATTCCTTCTCCTTACGAAAGAAAACTTTGCATGTCTTGAACTTCTTGAGATAACCCTCCAGCTTCCTAAAAATAAATATCAATAGCAAGTTCATTCTCCTTCCGCAACTGCCTTCTAATCATTATCGTTTTGGTTTGTGTACAGCATGGACAAGACTTCAATTCAGGGGTAACAAGGCTGGCAGATCATCTTGGAACAACAATTGCTGATCACATTCCTGAGACACCAAACAAACTATCTGAAGACATGATCAAGTCCATGTGTGCCATCTATTGTAAACTTTCAGATGACCATGTTGGGCATCACTGTGTCACATCTTCACCTACTTTGTCCTTCTCATCAAGGAATACATTTTCTCCTTGTTATATGAAAGAACTGCAGAGCCCTTATTGTAAAAGAGAAGCCGTCCTTGATGCATGGTTGGAGAATTCTTGCTGCACTGAAAGATTAAAGGATTTCAGTGGACCTTACAGTGTGATGGTAGAGGTGTCTTCAATATGCAAGCACAGCCGAAGGTCTAGTGATCTTGATGAAATGCTGCAGAATTATAAGTGAGTCACTGCATGACTATAAGAAACGCTGCATAATTGCATTTGCTACTCTGTTTAGTTGCATAGAATACCTGTACATGCAAGTGTGGTATGCGTGCTAATGATTCAATAAGAACAGATGCATTTTTTTTCTGGAATCATATTGCTGAATCTGATTATAACCATTTACAAGATAAAAACTCTCAGGGAATTTATCAGAAATTTTTTTTCAACAAACTTGACTTGATTGGCTTTTTATTTCAGATTGCTTGTTCAGCGATTGGAAATGGTTGATCCGAGATCGATGAGCAATGACGAAAAGATTGCTTTCTGGATTAACATACACAATGCAATTATGATGCATGTAATTCTTTTTCCCTCTCTTTATCCATCAGCACTAAGAACTTGCCTATTTTCCTTGACATATTCCTACCTTTCTCAGTTTCAAATATGAAAGCCCTATCTCTTGATGTGATGTATGCAGGCACATCTGGAATATGGGATTCCAGGAAGCAACATAAAAAAGGCATCCTTACTAATCAAGGTAATCTACTTCAGAGGTGAATTCAAATGGTGGCCTCTTTGAAGTAGAGATATTAGGTAGTAGTTCTGATCTCAATGTTATTTTTTCCAGAATACATACAATATAGGTGGTCGCATGATAAATGCAGACATAATACAGGGCTCAATACTTGGATGCCGAATGCATCCTCCTGGGCAGGTATGCCTTATGCACTGCTTCATACTGAATAATCTTCCGAAGTCATTCAGCTCCTGTAGACCTTTTTCTGACTTCTAAGCAGTTGCTCTGCATGATCCTAACAGTCATACACTGATATTGCATTGCGTTGTTCTCACGTTGTTTCATGCAAATTTTTTCAGTGCCATATCTTTATAGCATTTTTTCTTGATCTTGCTACAATCATTTTATATTCATTGTTCCCGCTTGCTGCATTGTTAATTGGTCGCCTCCTCAAGCATTAAATATGGCCAAAATTTTGAAGAGAAGAAGTAAATTAAATACGTTTTTGCTTGTCGACTAGCATGAAGAATACATCCATTTCTCTCTTTTGTTTTCGAAAGACAAGCATTCTTATCAAAAGGAAACATCTTCTTGCTTGATAATCTACTACTTGTCCCTGTTCTCTGATACCGGTTAGATTTCTTTCATGTTTGGATCAGCTACTTCAGTTAATTTGCTGATTAATACCTGAACTGGAGCTTGATATCTAATTCACTTGTAGTGGCTACGGTTATTACTCTTCTCACAAGTAAAGATCAAAGATGGTGACGAGTGGAAAACCTACGCCATCAAGAATCCTGAACCTCTGATACGCTTTGCACTTTGTTCAGGAGGCCACTCAGATCCCGCGGTAAACTTAAAACACATTCTACTTTGTAAAACAAGTTCTTAGTGATCAGAATAAGGGAAAACCATCTTTAGGTGACAAGAATCGATACCATAATGATTGGGTTTGCTTGCTCTTCTTCTTCTTCTTCTTCTTCTTCTTCTTCTTCAGGTCAGAGTGTACCATCCAAAGAGATTGTTCCATCAGCTGGAATCTGCAAAGATGGAGTACATCCATGCAACTGTGACCCTTCGAAAGGGATACAAGATTCTTCTGCCAAGACTCGTCGATTTCTTCGCGAAGGACTCCAATCAATCTACTCAAGAATTACTGGACATGATCAAGTGCTATCTTCCCGAGAGGTTGAGGTTGGTGATCAACGGATGCCATGAAAGCAGCTGCCGCAAGATCATCGAGTGGGTGCCTCACAACTTCTCTTTCAGGTACTTGTTGCCAAGAGAACTTGGAAATGCTCAGCTGAACTGATGCCATTCAGCATGTACAGTCTTGAGGAAGAAATAGGCTTTGTGACTGATTGATGTACATAATCCAATGCAAATTGTTCTGATCGCATCAATTGATGTTCTCTTGATTTAGATTACAGAATCATAACTCATATACAAAGAGATCATAAGCTGACATTATTACAAGGACTTGTATGAGGCTTTCAATCCTTAGTCAAACTGATCACCTACCAGAAGACCTCGTTACGTCCGTGTCTTCCAATTCCTAACTCTTTGTGCTGCATCCATTTGGATTCAGTTGATGCGTTCGGTGGATGACGAGAACTCGAAAAGCCAATGTAGCTCCTCTCAAAATTTACGGATCGAACAGAGCATCGAAGCTGTGTGAAAGATCGAGTCAAGGAGCAATCTTTGTCATCTTGGTACCATTTCTACCCGTCCACTCCGGAATGCCGCTAAGCTCGGGCTTGAAATCTCGTCCCTTCCCACCTCCTCTCATGGAGCTCGGCCTTCTCCTCCGCTGCTCTGGTGCCGCCACCAGCTTACTACCGGATTTGAAGGCAGAAGCATCGGGGAAGTGGCAACCGCCGGAGCCCATGAGAGCCGCGCTGGCCTTCGAGGCTAGCGCGACCATCTCCTCCGCGTGGAGCGGCCGCCGCAGCATGGAGACGGGGAGGAGGAAGTAGAGCTGCTCGGGCTGTAGATCGTCGTCGGCGTTGCAGACGAAGCAGGCCGGGTCCTTCCGGAGCACATGCGACGCCTTCACGGGCCGCGAGAACTGCTGCAGCTTGCCGTCCTGCAGGACCAACTTGGCGGTCGGGGGGGAGGCCGCCGCCACCACGGCCGCCGCGTCGCACGAGCTGCAGATCTCCATGACAGGCTCCTGCTTATAGTGTCTGGGATCGGAAGGGAAGAGAAGGAAGGTTGTCGTATATACCATCACCTTCCCTTCTCAACTGAAGGAGATGCCAACCAAGATACCATCGAGGACAGGCTGCGTCGGACAGGGAGAGAAGGAGAGGGATATAAGAATTAGATCTCACGGCAAGGAGTGGGGGGAGCAGCAGAGATAGCGAAGCATGACAGTGATCCATGCATGCATGGCTGCAGTTTGGTTGCTACGACTTGATTCGGTCCGAAGGGATAAGCTCATCCAAGGGGCCAATGAGATGGGTCACGTGAGGAGATCTAGGTAGGAAGCGGATCCGATTGATATGATCATGAGACACTACTTGTCCATCAAAATTGGGTTTCGAGCCGTCCCAAAATATCATTAAGCCTTCAATGATTAAGTTAGTAGGAAAATAAGAAATAGTACTACAACGTTGGAGGTTAACTTTTATACTTGAGCCGCTGATGATATTAGGCCGATGATAGGTTGGGGTATCTCTTCCGTTATCTCATGGTTCATTGATATCGACAGTTGACGAGCACATCTCTTTATGAGTGGCTTCAAGGAAAAACAACAGGGGGTAATCGTTTCTCAAGGTTAAAACTTGTTTGGGATAAACAGAAATGATCCCTTACACTAAGTATTCGGAAGGAAGGAAAGGAAAGGAAAATTGAGCTACATCACTTGGAATTAATGTCTTATACTATTGGGTGTATCGGCCTTCTCGAAACTATGGTTTGGTGAGGTGCATCAATAAGTCTTATTGTCATAAATTAATACGTCCCATAATAAGAAAAAAAAAAAAGTCTTATTGTCATGAATTAATGCGCCCTATAGTAGGATCGTGTGATCCTCGCAGAGATCAAATTGGGTAAGGACATGTTTTTTGGATTATGTTGTCTATGTGAATTAACTGTGTGACGTTACTTTCGCTATCAATTGTAATATTAAAATTGAGAAAATATTTAATCCGCACGAAAGGAATGTTAATTACATAAATAAATCAATTGAGCATTTTGATAGAAAGATATTTCTTCAAAATAAAGATATGCTGATGACATTATTCCCAGCAAAGCTGATTATTTTGCGTTGGATGATGCAATAAAATGTTGTCTTTTTTTTTATAATGATATTAAAAATAATAAATACACGAGAATATAAAAAATGGGATTTTTTTTTATCTTAAGGCCCTCAAACGCTCAGGTATTCACAGTGCATTGTACACATCACCACCCTGTGCTTGCACGAAAATTGATGGCCACGTGCACGTGATGGAGCTTTGACTTTGCGGCAGACGTGGCTCATGGTGGTCGTGAGCGTGTCACGTTCTGATGCGGCCGCTCGTACTTGCGCGCCGCAGCCATCGCCGCCGCTTCCGTTGCTCGTCTAGCACGCCTTCGAGTCGCCGGGTCCCACCGGCACGAGCTGTGGCCCCCTCAGCAGCGCCTCCGGTGCCTGCTCCGACACGCGCCACAGCTTCACGGACTTGTCTAGGCAGCCGCTGTACACGGTCCACCTCGTGGCGCCGCTGCCGCCGTCCTCATCCCCGCCGGCGTCCGGTGCTATCGCGAGGCACTTGACGGGCCCGGAATGGCCGCTGAGCACCGAGAGGCAGGTGTGCACCGCGCCCTCGCGGCGCCACACGCAGATGGTAGTGTCGGCGGAGCCGCTCAGCAGGAGGCTACCGGAAGCCACGAGGCACAACACCGCCATCTTGTGGCTCTGGAGCACCCCACCGTGTGCCAGATGCTGCTCCCCCTCCCAGAAGTTGATCAGCCCGTCGGAAGAGCCGCAGTAGACGACGGGCGCCGTGGGGCTGATCGCGAGTGAGGTCACCGCCCACTCCTGCTTGAGGAGCGTCTGCACCGGCGCGTGTTTGGTACCCTTCCCGTGCAGCTCCCGCCGCCACACCTTGACGGTGCCGTCGGCCGAGCCGGTAAAGACGAGCCCGCTGACGGCGGCCACGATCGAGTTGATGGTGTCGTCGTGGGCGACGACGGACTCGAGGCACCTGGAGTCGGAGATCCGCCAGATCTTGAAGGTCCTGTCCCAGGAGCCGGAGTAGAGCAGCCCCTGCTCCTCGTTGAGGCTGAGGCAAGAGATGGCATCGGAGTGGCGGATCCACAGGGCACTGCTGTGGCGCCTGGCCTCCACGTAGTTGGAAGGGTTGAGCGAGCTCCAGAGGATGTCCTTGAGCCTGGGGAGGTTCCCAATCCTCTTGTACACGGTGGCGTCCTTGGGGGACACCTTCCACGCCCGGATCTTGCCGTCCTGGTGGCCGGTGAAGACGCGGTCTGCCGCGACGACAATGGCCTTCACGAACCCGCTGCTGGACTTGAACTCCGCGAAGTCCTGCTGGTTCTTCCAAACGCGGATGTTCTTGCTGTCGAAGCCCCCGTAGAGGAGGCAGCCGGTGGCTGCGAGCGAGTAGATGTTACCCTTCTCGAGCACCAGGGAGCCGACGGGCGCGGTGCAGGGAAGCTCGGCATCGTACGGGGAATGCTCACGGCTCACGGCCATCGGGTGGTCAGAGTAGAACCCGGGGTTGGCTGTGGCCGAAGAGCTGCTTCACCGCACGAAGTCGTCGTCGTCGTCGTCGTCCGCCAACCACTGTGGATGAGCTTCGCGTAGTAAGAAGAAGAGGATGGAAACGAAGAAGATATAGGGAGAACGGAAGAGAGGACATGGGCGAGCAGGAGTCGAAAGGAGTCCAGGTTGGAGAAGGTGGACGGGGTGTACACGCCAAATACAGGAGATGGAGGGTCGCGAGAGCGAGAGGACTGCGGGAAGACGACGGACGCGTGTAGGGACGAGAGCGCGTTACGGGAGGGAGGATCGCGGGGGACGCGCGTGGCCGTGAGGACCGCAACGGAACGGGACGAGTCGAAGCCTGGCGTCGTCTTCCCATCTTTTCACGGCGGCCGCCATCGAGCCCGTTTCGGCCCACCGCGAGCTGCGGGGACGAAACAACACGAGACGGCGCCAAGCGTCCCTGCACGACTCTTGATGCCTCCTGCTGCGCTAGTGTTCCCCGCGTGAATCTTAAAGCACGATGTTACTGTCGTGATTTCCCACTTCTCTGCGTGCAAAGCAAACAACACAGCATCACATTAGACCACCATATCCTTTGTTTCAAGGCAAGCCAAAAGATCAGCAAAACTCTCAAACATGTCTTCCACATTGCTAAGGGTGTTCTAACCTTAGCAACATTACGTCACCAGTTTCAGTGGATTCAGATTGCCAATTCAGCTGCTCAGGAACTCTGCTGATTGAATTACTGGAAATTCTACTAATTTTACAGTGTAACAATATGACTACAAATGCATAATATGCTACCTGATCGCGTCGAGGCTGCATAGCAATTGTACATCAGAAGTAATAGTCAAGTCAAGGCTTCACTTTCTTAAATAGCTGTAAATATGCTCTTCTCGTACATTTCAGATACAAATGACATCATAAATAACCATTTGTCGCGATGAGCCCCCCGAACAACACAGCTTCTGCTTGCTGCATAGAAAACAAATTCAACTTCAGTATTCAATCCAGTTTGTTTGAACTGTTAAAGCTACATTAGGTCTTAGATGAAGCCTTATGATCACAAATGTCCCCAAATGCATGCAGCACATGGGGCTACATAATCCGATCAGTCTATTTCTTACAAGTATGCTTTTAGATAGCAGAAGTCTTGTGCCATAGTTTGTAAGATCATGGGTTTAGATAGTGAGGTCATGGTTAGCAGGATTCACCTTCACCAAAGATGATAAGTATGAAGGCGTAGAGGCAGTAGAAGATAAAAGAAAGTTGATCACCATCACGCAAAATGAGAAATATACATTTGAGCTGCCACTTAATCATTGAAATCTATTAAAGATAAGCATACCTTGATTTTGCAGCCTCAGCTTCATCTTCAGTTTCTATATTTCGCTGTTTCCTTGTCAAATCCAATTGTTGGGAATTGCTTTGCGTATTCCTCCACCTCATGGCGGAGCTTTGCAATCTCAGATTGAAAATTTGCATTTGTTTGAATGGTGGCTAGGAAATCCTTCAGCTTGGATCCTTCTGATATGCATTTGAAGAAAAAAGTAAAATAGAACAAATACTTTAGTAGATTTGTGAACATTGTCATGCAATAATCCATAAGATGAAGAGATAAAGTAAGGGATAAAAGAAGACAAACAAATAGAACCTTTGGTTTCAGACTTGATCTTCAGTGCCAATTTGACAGCAGTGCCAAAAAAGTCGGCAACTTTAGCGAAATCTTCTTCAACAAATCCTCTTGATGTGAGGGCCGGGGTTCCTGAATTAGCAGAAAATGGTGTGTAAGACAAAACTTGATCTGATAAGCATTACTGAAAATTAACCGACATCAAAAGCATGTACCCATTCTGATGCCTCCAGGAACCATGGCAGATACATCACCAGGTACTGTATTTTTGTTAGCTGCAATGTGAACTAATTCCAGCACCTTTTCAACTCTAGACCCATCGATTCCCTGTAAATGGACTCAGACATTTAAGATGGAATCCTATCATGTAAAAGAGTTTATGTCGGCAAATATCTAAAATAGTTAGAAGCTCATATGTCCCCTGTTATTATATGCTACCACTATTGAGGCACAGTTTGAAGAAATCTAAATAAACCATGATTTTAGGATTATGTCATCTACATGGTTTACCATTCAAAAACTAGACAAAGAAAATTGAAACAAGTCCATTTACTCACTGACATACCCGATGATAGTTTCTATATATGCTGAAAAATTGCACTAAATAGACATCTTTGTGTTCATCTTACCTTGTTCTTAAGATTCACCAAGACTAAATGGTTCTCTGTTCCACCTGAAACAAGCTCATAACTTTTAGTATTATAGTCTGTTAGAGCAGAGCAGTTTGCTTCATAGGTAAGATTAAAACAAAGCTTAATCATGATTTGATACATGAGTAGACTTAGCATAAAGCAATAGCCAGCACATTAGCAGTCAATACAGATCTATACATGAAAATGACAAAAAGGAGAACAAAGTTAGCACGCAACCATACCTGAGCAAATTTTGCACAATTACTTAGTACTTGCTCTTGATATGCCTTGTATTCTGGGGTGGCTGCCTGCGCTTCCGCGAACGGAAAAGAATTTCAGACTACATGTCATGACAAATTGTAAAAGACTAACAAGCCAGCAGCAAGTTTAACAGCAGATTTGATGATTCATGTTGTTTTAGTCTCCAGGCTTAGATGCCACAAACTCATGCTCCTCAAAACAGAAGCTGAATTTGCACACTTACCAGCTCCTAATTGGCCTTTGGTGTATGATAAGAAGCCCAAAGTTTGCCTAAGTTATCTTGGCCATAATATGGCACCCATAGCTAGTTATATGGTATATTGTTAAAGAAACAAAAATCTTGTACTGATTGGAATTGATTGCTAAGTCTATGAGCAAGTCCAATGATTAAATTGAACATATCTTATCCAACTAAATTGATATTGCTAATTCCTCTTCCGGTCTTTTAGGGCCCGCTTGGCTGAAGAGAAGTAAGGAGAAGAGAATTGACTTAGAGAGAAGTAGCTCCTGAAAGCGTTTTTTTGCTTCACTCTAAAATTGAAGAGATTTGAAGAGTGGATAGAGGAACATTCAGATATGATTTTTGTTGGTTACATACATTTATTGGCAGAGACTTGAAAAGGTTCTGAAACAACCATAGATGAATTTGTAAACTACTTCATTGAATGCCCTTTTCCTTCTCTCGATTAACCAAATCAAACGAGGGACAAATTGTATTTCCTCTCCTTTCGCTAATCCACATTCAAACAGAGGAAGAAAAAGTATGATTCTCTTCTCCTTTTTCTCGTCTCATTGCCTAACTCTTCACTATTTTTTCTCTTTCTCACCTCTTCATAAATTATTATCCAAACAGAACCTTAGTCTCCATTGATCTTCATTGAGTTCACTAGCTTTTCACCAACCAGAAAAACAAAATGAACTTCACTTGTATCAGGGAACATTAGATAATCAAACAACAAGAGAACTTTAACATAGCACTCACCTGGTAACCATGAGAAAGATGTCCACCATGAGGCAGATCAAGTGCCATTATTCTCTCATGTGGCTTCAAGAGTGCAGTATATACTTGAAAATTAGCAGGTGACCCAGACAAAGACTGTACATTTACTGCAGGAACCATCGGAACAATTTAGATGTAACATTTTATATAACATTTAATGCAAGAACCATTTTGTAAAGGCAATACCACCCATACATCCTAATATACAACTGGGATGCTAGGCATCTCTCTATATGAAAATCAACATAAGGAAAACAAATCAAAGGTTTTAGATATAGACTTAAACCCACTGTTGCTTCAAATTAATTGTTTTTTCAGTAAAAGGATTACTTATATCTACTTAAGGAACCAACTTTTGGCGAGTTGTATTAACCTTCAATCATCAAGTTCATTTGGTGGTGATTGCCATATTTGATTCATTATTTTATTCTGCTTGATTTGCTTTGGAGATGTAACCAGACAACACAATTATGAGATATGAAATTTCACCTCATAATCATAACTAACAACAAAGAATCGGGACAAAAATCAAGCACATATGATGATGCAACTGCATGGAGTAATTCACATGAGAACAAGATACAGAACTGCACAAAGCATGGGTCTAGAAATAATTCTATAATCCCAAAAGTCAATAATGCTTTACCAGGCCATGGTGTAGAGAAGAAAGATATTAAAACATCAGCTATCGCCAACCACATAAGAAGGAACAAACATCGAACACTGGGTTCTTTTATCTTCACCAAAATAGCCGAAGAGTGATGCAAAATGGTTACCTCCCCATTTTGCAGGATCCAAACGAAAAGCTTCAAGCGCACGCTTTTGACACAATGATTCTGCCATCTCCATATATCTGCAGCAAGACAGGAAGGATGATGCTCATCAGAAGGGACCTCATACTCAAAAGACAAAAGGATTCACAAAAACTTGGCATTTTGCTTTCATAGACACATCCATCGAACACACAATATTCTTCACAGGAACAAGTAACCCAATCATACTCGTTTCCTCCGTAGTATCTTGCACCAGGGCACCCCTCACTGTTTTTCAAAGACGTGATGGAGCCTGCTGCTTGCATCACCGACATCGACGTGAAATTCTCCGAAGGTATGAGCTCAAGTCCCTTCCATCACACTAAGGAAAATTTTCCCAATGAGACTCGATTTCATCTCAGAAGATTCGGCGAAACGAGAAGCTAGTACCTACCTTCCATTGCCTCGCCTTTTCAAGCTCGACGATATCCGCAATCTCCGGATCGACGACCTCCAACGGAGCGTTCAGCTGCTTCGGCCAGATAAAGGATCAAAAAGATGACTTTTGAACCAAGAAACGCAAAATTGCCGCTCAAACTACTCGATAACAGAAGAATTTACACACCGTGACGCGAGATTTCTCCTTCTCGTAGACGACTTCACTCGGTAGGGAAGACTGAAACGAAAAGAACAAGCAAAAACGTCAAACTCGACCGTCCCTCTGTCCCAAGAAGAAGAAGAGCCGGCAACTTTTTTTCCTTCTTGCAGATTTTGGAAGGATGGGCTGGAGAAGGTACCATGTAGTAGATAGAGCTCCGCAGAGGAGGAAAGGAACCCACGGAGCGCCGACGCCATTGCCATTGCTCTCGCTCGCTCGCTCGGCAACGGAGGACTTCGCGAAGGGAGGCGAGAATGTGGAACCAAAGATAATTAATTATAGCTAAATGATCGAGAAAATAGAAACTTTTTCGCATAAACCCTTCGAGTATTTTGAATTGTCTATTGACCCCTCGAGGATATAACACACATTCTCTTTTTCATTGGACCTTTGGAGAGTATTTTAGTGGCTCCACAATTTGTGTGTATTCAAAAGAATCCACGTGGAATTATTATATTAGAAAATAAATATATAATTCGATGAATCTAGTGTAAAAAATAATATAAATAATAAATTATTTTATGTGCTTTAGATTTTACTATTCTGTAACACCTAATCCTATATTAGTTGAAGAGTATGAGTATCAAGAACTAATAAAAGGTTCAAAACTCACTTTAGATCCATCCCACAACAGATAATTCATTATAGATCAAATTATCCATGACAGTAATTAATATATACATATATACATATATATACACACACATATATATATATATATATATACAGACACACACACACACACATATATATATATATATACACAGACACACACACACACACACACATATATATATATATATATATATATATATATATATATATATATATATATATATATATATATATATATATATATATATATATATATATATATATATATATATATATATATATATACACCAGAAGAAATCCTTCTTACATAGACATTTCCTATAGAAACCAAACATGCAACACATATTGAACTGAGTAAACAAGAAAGAAACTTAATTGGAAAAATAAATAAGTAATCTCGAGTACAATAAATAAAAATGCTTTTCTAAAAAAAAAAAGGAGGGAAAAACATAAAAAACTGAGAACTGGCCTGAATGATAATGCTTTTTAGCAGCTGCAGAAATGTTTCACGGGAAATATTTAGCAGCAAAGGAAGAAATAAGCTACGAGAAGAGGCACTTTGTCAGGAGAAAAAGAATATGATGAACAGGAATGCAGTATTTCAGAAAGGCTTTCAGATCAAAGCCTGTGTTGAAAAGCAACCAGCAATCCTATTCACAGAGCATAACCAAGACACGTAGATATATACAAGAATTCAAAACACCTTGTAAGATTAGTTTCCCAACTCACCTCAATCTACGACACATCAGCTTCAGTGCAGGGAATAGGCAGTTGCCTGGGTCAAATCCAGGTGACTGAAAAATAGCTCCTCCGGTTGGACTAGTTCGATCTGTTTCTGCTCTTCTAACACCTTGGATTCAAACTCCCTGAAAACGCTGCAGTGCCCATTTCATTCAGCTCTGCAAATTTGGCTGTCCCGATAACGTACCAAGTTAGGCATTGTAGAGACAATTACAGGAACTATGCCAAGCAACACCAGCAGAATCTCCATGGGAAATTAAGCTAGGATGGAGTAATGAGACCCCCAAAGTTGGTCGTTGGATATACGAGTAGCTTTTGGTGGAAGCCTCAAAGGAACTTCTTTGGCGCTTTTCATTCTTGGCGCTGCACCAAGGACCAAAGATAGCATATCCAGCTGTCTTAAGTGGCAACGGTTGATGCAGCTGCTTTTCGTTATTGACATGAAGCATTGAATCTAGTTAGGTCCCCATTAAAGCCTCAGATATTCTCGTTATGCATGACCATCACTGGATAAGTCTCCTCTTCTTTCCACTTTCTAGATATAATAAGGCAAACTTGCACATACAAATAGCATCCACTCTGTAAAGAGAAACAATTAATTTGTGTTTAGCAAGCAAAAACATGAAATATTGATTTCTAAATCATAAAAAAAGAATCAACATACCTAACCACTAAATTGATAGAATAATAAGCTATCTTATTTTTGTTTGCTATATTACAGCACAACTATTATTCCCATAACAAATAACTAACATAACATACACAGGCAGGACATGGGAGACAAAATTCGGTTAAGAGGAGCACTTAACAATCATCTTACTGATGTCTTATGTTCTGTGGAGTTCTCTATCTGGCCATTACTTATGATGGAAAAGTACACTTTATATGCTACCTATAGCAGTTGTTTTATATATATATATATATATATATATTTCTAATAGCTTCAGGTAATATCCTTAATGAAGGACATATAATTATTAGGAACAAATCACTAACTGTCTGTTATAAACTTTCACTGAGATATATACTTGGAAATTTCAAAACATTCTTTCTGCAGCATAACATGGTCTATTCTCATGAGATACACTATTTACCAGGGGGAAGTTCGACCCCAACCAGAGCTCGCCACGTGGTTGCCTAATCGGCATAGGGAATGAGACCCGACCAGCATGGCAGCCACCCAAGCCTAGATACAGTGATGGACCAAGGAGAAATATTTCGCCCAAACTGTAAAATATTCCCCTAGGCCCACCCACTATAAAGCCCACCAATTTATTGTTACAAAGGTCGGTTGCTATTCACCCGTGATTCCACTTTTCACCTTTGTGTTAACTTGAGCGTCGAAGGGACCGGGCCAACTACCCCATCCAACCTCAGTCTTTGTGTAGTGTATTCGAGCCATCTCCTCAACCACCTCGGATCTCTTGCACGCACGGCAATGAACCAAGTCAGGCTGACTCGGATGTCATCGACATCCATCACATCAACTATGTAACCAAAGGAAGAACTATAAATTCAGAATTCCCATGAAAGATTCATACCATGAGAGCAAAAAAACACAATCGGATAATCATATCCATGGCGTCCACCCTTCATACATGTTACATAAGTTGTCAACATTTGTTGCTTGCTTAAGAAGAAGATCTACTTGCTCCGGAACTTCTAGGGACCTGCAAAACAATTAAAATCCATCAGAGTGCAGGTTAGAAATTCCACCAACACGACCAAAGGGCAAAAAGCACATACCTGATGTCTTCAATACCTCTTCCATCTAGTTTGAGCTCAACTTGCTTCAAGACTGATATAGCATATGCATTCTTACCTTACAACAGAACATTAAACATAAGATGAGTGAAATAGTATATCCTAATATATTCTCTTTCCATCTAACAATTTCAGTAAACAGCCTGAAACCGCAGAAAATAATAGCCACCAACTACGAATTTTGTCTATTTAGTAAGATCCTTTAGATCATATAATGTGTCAAAAATAGAACATGTCATGCTAAAGAATAATAAGCATTAACATATAAAGTAAAGAAACGAGCAACAGCAATTAATCAGATGACAATTGCACCCCCAGCAGAACTCATCTCATCCCTATTACAAATGCATTCAATATCCAGTGGAATTGTAGCAATTAGCTTCTCACTTGAATGAGTTTAGATCGTACCCAAAAATTTAGTCCTACAAGCTACCAATGAAAACTGAAATAGGATCAGATTCAAATCAAATTGATGTCAATCTGGATCTGTTTTGAGTTCAAGAAAGCCTATCCAATCCCATCACTCGAAGGATCCAAAAACCTAATGTATCTCTGATATGGTTAAGAACCTTTAATTTGAAAAACTTAATTGAACAGCAGCAACAATCAAATCATTAAAAATCCAATTGTCTATCTGGTTTACAGAAAGTTGGTGTTGGGGATCAAAATGGTGCTTGCCATGGGATTAAAGAAAAGCTTCCCTTACTTCTGACTTGGACTTTTATCAATTATTCTAATCAGTATGCACAATATTTCTCATTTTTGCAACAAAAAAGGGATTATCACAACTCATAATAAATGCAATAAACATTTTCATGTAGTGAGCACCTGAAACATATGCTAATCAAAAGGCTAATATATCTTACCCCTTGTAGTGCGGCTAATTGCACCAAAACATGAAGAAGAATCATCAAGATTGTCACCATGTCCATTAACCAGATTGGAGTAATGTTCATTTCCACTCATCAAAGAGTTTGCCACCACCGATTTTCCCTTCTCGATGTCATATGTTCCAACATTCTCGACTGTAGGTCCATCACATACGGACAAGGCTTGCAAACTGTCACCCAGATCTGCTGGTAACACTGAAGACAAACTATTAGCAACATCCTCTGTTGAATAATTAGAATCTTGATCCTCAACAGATTTGCTTTCTGATCCATCAATAATTTTATAGGAAACACTAATACTAGTGTCCTCTCCAGCAGAATTACTATGCATGTCCTGTTCTACGTTGTCTGATTTCTCAGAGAAGCCACCTTCACTTAAGGTGATGATAGAATCTGGGCTGCTGGTGTATGTGTGTTCCGGAGGGGATAGCCATCCTTCATCATGAAGAGCAAGTTTGCCATTTGTAGTCAAATTCTCAACATCTTCTACACTGCTCCCGGACAACACTTTCTCTTCATCATTGAATAAAACTGCACCATTTGAAGGTTCAGAACTAGATATCGCAAGGTCTTGAGACCTTAAAATTTGACTTTCTCCAAGACCTTCAAGAGCCTGCAAAGACCAAGAGTTTGCATGACAAGTGTATGTGCATATATACATAGATTCCACATGTACATTCTCAGATAAATGGTCTTATTGATCATTTATATCAGAACAAGCATTCAAAAAAATCATATACATGTACATAATCATGTAAATGTCTTTCCAGTGGTCTTTCAAATACTGCTGTAGGAATCATATCAGCCCATGATCCACCAGAGAAATCTACTCACTCAGAATATTATATTATGACCATTTCAAGTCAATCATCATGTAAAATGCATTAGCTTTCAGCCTGTTTTCAACTATTCATAGTATTCAAAACCTTCCATGTAAAAAAGAAAAAAAAAACAAAGAATCATTGAATAGTGGGCAATAAATATCTGAGGCCTAAAGATTTATAGGTAAAGAAAATTACTTTATGAAGATTTCCAGCATGGAGGCTTGAAACTCGTGCAAGTTTAGTTAATGTAGAATGCAGTTCCTCTACATAGCTGGTCAGCGAGGGCACCAAAGGAACCAAAGATGGACAAGCTTCCCTAAGTTTGAATATATAAGACTGGTACAGTGCTTGTCCATGAACAAGAGAAATCTCTTTATTGTTTTCCTCATCTTTCACTGATGCATCAGCCATCACAGTTAAATCGGTTGAAAGTGAAGCTTCCAGAGGAAGGAGGATCATGTTTACCTGCAACAAAGAAGAAACAGATCTTAAGGTGGTTGCATACTTTCATGTAGCATAAAAGGCTCTAAAAGAACTATGGCTAGACTTGAACTGAGGATATTCCTTGTCATTTCCTAAAGCCACAGGTAAAAAAGATTTCAAAACTTCACTCCAGACAGAAAACCTTAGAAAGATCTGCCATCAGTGCACTATGTGCTGCAGCTGCCTCCTTCCCCAAGATGTAAACATCTTCTACACCCTCCATTATAGCCAAGACCTGCAGACAAATACCATAGGATGTTAAAGCAACTAAAAGAAAGGAAATTTTAGATCTGACATCACAAAAAATAAGGTACATGCATCACAAAAAGAATTAAAAGTCTGCTGCAAGTTATAAAATTGCATAGTACAGAATTACTTACTTTAAATTCAACTATACTTTGGTTCTAATTCAACACCATACAAACAAAGTAAATAAAAAGATATTTGTGAATAGCCCCCTGAAGATTTAGAAGTTTAATGCATTTCAATTCCATTTTAATAGAAAATTAAAAGGACCACTAGAGCAGATTTTCCATTTTATTTCATTGGCATTTCTTCCTCTTTGACTAAAGAATGACGATTCTTGTTATCTATCCATTCAAAATATAGTCAAGCACAGTTCAACATAGTAAGACTAAGACTACATAATACATGTACATGCAACAAAAGCATGCAAACTTTTACTTGCAGGTAAATTGGAGTTCAAACCATAAAGACACCAAGTTCTATAAAAAGGATTTCCCTTCAAGGGTACAACACCCATGTCTGAAAACTACAACCTCATGTCTGAAAACTAAAAGATTGACCTCTAATGCACTGTGCACACAAACACCAATCATGAATAAAAAATAACATGCCAGTGGACATCACTAGCATAAGGCACAATAAAAAAGAATATTGCAGCAAGAAAAAAATTTCTTAATTTATTATTGAAAGTCCCCATACCTCCTCGAGCATTGAACCACATTCAGATGTCAAAGCAGTATGGCCTTTAGAAACACAAACAAAGGCAGTTAAAGCCGTACTGGCCTCATATGCACGCTCCCTCATAATTGCTAGAGTGTCTTGCAGATCATCTGCTAATATGCAAAAGATCATTTCAAAATTCAATAATCAATCATAAACAAACATCATAATTCATAATACACTATACATAAAGTCAAGGGAAGCTTTCACTACACCTGAAGCTGAATTTGCCTTTACAGAGGCAATGCAGAGTTCATTAGTTGCAGCAAACAAGGCATTGGCAGCAGTTTCCATGTTACTTTCTGCCAGCTTCCATTCTTGTTCAGCACCTGATTTCCAAAATACAAATTAAGTACTTACACCATAAACTCTCTGAAGCTGAAATGCAATCAACAGAAAGCATAACAAGGATCAAACTCACGGTTAAAGGAGTGATAAGCAACATCTAGTCTTGTTAGGGTATTCAAGTAAGCTTGCTGCCATGTTCTACCATCTGCAGTAGTTCGCCCAGACGTTTTCTCCCCAGGTATCCAGAAAAGGCCATCTCTAGATGCTTCAAACTCCATCACAGAATTGCAGATCTTTATAATATCACCTGCCTGTTCTTGAATTGCCCAAAGCAATTGTCTTCGCCTTCGTAGATGATCATGGAACTCTGTTGGAATTCCTGAAGTCTTAACAGAAGAAGTGCCAGTCCCAACAGCAGTCGAACCCGCACAAGCCCATGCCATGGCTCTTTCCAGTTGTCCTTCTGCAGATGTTGATGTCCTTTCACAAGCTTGCAAGCATTCCAATGATCGTGCTACAGATGACATAGAAGACTGCAGTTTTTCTAATAGCTTTGGTCGGCTAAGGTTAATAATTAATGGGGAAATGTTATCATCGCCAAGAATGTTTCCTGAGAAAACCTTGCTTTTCAGTAGATAGAGTGAGGACATATCATGAAGCCATTCCAACTGAACAATTTCTAAAATAGTTTTCCCAAGGGCCTCAGTTAGTTCATTCACTTGCCTTTTCATGAAAGAAACTGTTGATCTGGCAGCCCTAACAGTTTCATGTGCATTAGAGTATTCTTCAAGCATAAGCCGAATTTTCCTTACAGCGCCCGCATCTTTTTTTGCTTGATTGGGTGCAAATTCTCTTCTTGCTTCCATCAAATGCTGCAAATTCTCAATTTCTTTATTCAATTGTGCCAAGAAAGCAGGAACAACTCTGCCATTCAGATAATGACCAAGAAGTTCTTGCAGATGAACCTCTAGCTTCTTTTTCAAACTTTTATAAAGCTGATCAAAACTAACGTTATGATCAACAGAAGATGATATGTCATGAAAGCACATATCAAGAACAGAGTCCATGATGCTAACTTTCCAAATAAAGAAAGCATGATCTCTCAACAAGAAACGAAGCCCCCAAACAGATTCAGATATTGAGGAGCTGGATGTCACAAAATCGGCAAGTTTATATGTAGACTCATCTAAATCTAAGGGAACAGTACCATGTGACGCTAGCTCATGATCAACTGATTCCAATTCAGCAAAAGGCTTTGCTAATGCAGCTAAAAGAGCTTTGCTCCTTCTAACATGCAGATCCCCCTCATCCTCACTGTTCATCAAAGATGTAAAGTACTGCTGAGAAGACATTAATGAATTTATAATATTGGCTTCCAACTTTTTCAGAGAAGAATTCCGCATATCTTTCTGGTTCCAAGTTTGATGAAGTTGGTCTAACTGTGCTCTACAAGCTTCTTCTTGGGAGGCTAGC
Organism: Musa balbisiana; assembly: GCA_004837865.1. Lineage (NCBI taxonomy): Eukaryota > Viridiplantae > Streptophyta > Magnoliopsida > Zingiberales > Musaceae > Musa > Musa balbisiana. The sequence goes on along the minus strand of CM017188.1, from coordinate 1,080,745 downwards.
TCTTCAGCTTCTTCCCAAGATAGATGATCACGACCACTTGAAGCTGCTTCTCCAAGAGCTAACTGCTGCTCTGTAATGAGTCCAACCTTCACAAAATAGTTCTTTTCCAGCTCCAACAAGGATGCTTTCTCCAGTTCCACCTCAACTAGCTTCTCTAGTGCTGTATCAACAGAACCACGGATCTGAGAAAGCATTCCAAAAGCTTCCATTGTTTCCGAATTGTAGGTAACAGCTGATCTAATAATCTCTGGGAGAAGAATTTCAGTCATTTGCTCAATCAATTGATTACTTGAACACAGACAAGCCTGGTATACTGAAGCCCAAGTTGCTGCAGATGAAGCATTTGTATCTTCAGCACTTGTACCGGTACATGGTAATGTTATATCTAGCAGTTCTTGAACTTCACTAAGAAAGACTGCTACTAGCACACATTTCTCAATCTGCTCTTCAAACCCAATAAGAGTGGTTCCAGAATCAGCTCGGGAACCATTCTCCCTCGTTCGCCAGAGAACATTTTGAGTGAAGTTATCAGAGTATATAACCATCTTTGCTATAATTTCCTTATACAATTCAATCACAGCCATGCAAAGCACAGAAAATACCTTCACTTTCTTTTCTACAAGATCCTCCGGCACTTTAGCAATTTTTAGTCCATCACATTTGTTTTGACCCAAAGGAGATATGAACTTTTCATCTTCATTCTGTCGACAACCTGCAGCCTGCATATACTTTGTAAAAGAAGATAGCAGGCGTTCCTTGGCTTTCACTTCTGTATCTGTTCCGATGGAATTCATCAGTACCGAACACTCAGCAGTAATTTTACCTATCTCCATTGCACATAGTTCAATTTTGTGGAGGAGATCCTGATGCCTCTGTCGAGCTGAGTCATAACCTTCACCAGTGCTCTTTGCAATAAGTTCAGCAGCCTGATTTCCAGCAAGTAACAGGGCCTCAGATGATAGGCTATTTGCTGACAATTGCAAGACTTGTGCCCAACCATTTACTGGACTGCTTGTAATGTAGCTATGTGGAAGAACTTTTTGCAATGCCAATGCATATTCATTGAGTGCTTCAATTGCACAAGAAAGTCCACTGTCCAACTCATCTATTAGATGAGAAACTTCCTTATCCAAATCATAGCATTGCGCTTGTGTTGGCTCTGGAACAATTGTTAGTGGAACTCCTGACAGGACAACTGCAGAAGTAAGAGATAAGGCCTCTTCTGTGCCACTTAGCATTAACAACCCCTTTGCATCCGGGATTGAACCACTCCGTAGTGCATCAAGTACTCTTCCATGCTGATCAATCCACATAGCTGCTTCTTGGGCTTTTTCAGCTGCCACAGCTTTTGATTGTGCAAACTCATTAACCTGGACTTCAAATGATGCCCGGGTTTTTTCATACATCGAAGTAGCTTCGGTAACCACTGTTTTTGCAGATGTCTCATGCTGCATAAGTCTTGATTTCTCTTTATCAGCATGATAGAAAAAGGTAGATGTTACTTCATATTGATTTAGCACATCTAAGAATGCCTGCAATATGTTTGGATTGAACTTTCTTATCTGTCAACAAATCACATGTAATGTGCATATACAAAGGTGATTCACTTCATACCTTCAAAGCTGATTCAACAGTTGGTACTGTAGTCACCAGAAGATCATGATGTTCCTGAAACATAATTAAAGCATTTAATACTGAGTTCTTGTCAGTCTTTGGTTTTAAAGAATAAAGTAATTTTTTCCTTCACTATTCAGTACAAAATGCCCTAAGATAAAGTCAACATAATCCTGAAACACATAATAAAAGCTTATGTTTAAAGAAAGAAGCTAATAGCAGCATTTTTACCATGCCAGGATGAGTTCTGAATGAAGCATATTAAAGCAAGTTTAAAGTTGCTTAACACATTTAGATTCCTTTTAATCTTTGACAGCAAGATGACTAACAGGACATGTGGTGTCACAAGGGCAACATAGGTTTGCTGCTTATTAGTTCATTCATATTTTTTTGTTAAAACTTATGTTGGGAGCTAAGCATATGTGAATCTTCAACATCCAAAGCGGTGGTTGGAACAGATTAAACCAAATTTAAAGTTGCTTAACATAATTACATTCCTTATCTTTGACAAGATGACTAACAGGACAATATGGTGTCTCAGGAGCAACATGGATTTGCCTCTGGTAACTTCAATATTTTTTTTCTTGTTAAGACTTATGTCAGGAGCTAGACATATTCGAGGTTTCAACATCCAAACTGGTAGCTTTTCCAACATCATTTTAAACTGGTTATATAAATATCAAAAGTAGTAAAAAACTAAAAAGTAATCAAATTTCACTGAAACAGTAATGCAAGTCTATCAAAGCACCTGTTGACCACAGAAGCTTCTCCATAACATCTGCTCTTTTTCTGAAAAAATATGGCTATAACTAGTGAATGAGAGTCGTACCTGCAAAGGAACACGCATCTCTTGAACTCTTGAAGCAAAAAGACTTAGACTGACAGCCAACTCCATTCCCTTTTTCTCTTCACCACCTATAGCAGCTTCGTCATGTATATCTCCCCTTGTCCACTCCACCAATGGGTCCCAAACAAACACCTCCAACAACATTAACATTATATCTTTATTCTTCCGGAGAATGCTCATTACCGCTTCACAGTTTGACCTGAAGGTACCCTCTGTTCCAGTCAATCCTAAAGCAGTCTCAATTGTCTGCGTAAGTCGGAAAGGGACAATTTCAGGAACCTTTAGTCTCCTCCCTTTGTCAAAACATACATTATAATCTATATGGACAATTTCACCAGTGGAGAAGTCCATTAGGATATTGTCCAAATGTCTATCCCCGAGACCAAGAATGTGGCCCACCATGCTCATGGCTGCCACACTTCCAGAGAACCTGTAAATCAATGCTACTCATTTAAATCCATTATTGTAAAGGTTACTTGATTATGAATTAACTGAAAGAGCAGGCCTTAAGATGCAAAGTCACCAAAGCCAACTGCAAGAAGTTCAGCAACAATCTGAATCACGAAAAGCTAAACTTTGTCTTTATTAAGCCAAACAACATTGTCAAATCGACCAGCATTGTTAGATCAAATGCCAAGTTATACTCAATCATAATCCATAATTACAGCATTCCAGTCACCAAAGCAAAAGGTCTCTTCTGGAATGGCTTGTATGTATATGCCAGTATTACTTAAGTGACATGTCCAAATGGGACAAAGTGTAGAATTTTAGTTGCCCATCAGCTGGCCTTTCATTTATACTAAAGTTACAAAGAAAGAAATATTATCTCAACAAAAACATGTTTAATATATCATTAAATCCAAAGGAGCAACATTATACTGAAGATCATAGAACTATACTAAAACAGATATCTATAGATTCAAAATATATAAATCCCCTATATGTTTGTGTAATTCTGATAGCTTGCAGAAAAAAGAAAAACATATGGAGAGAAGAATTCAGCTATGTGCCTAATAAGAGACTTCAACATTTATATGCTATTTCAAGCTTGAAAGTGGTTAATTTTGCCATGAGATGATAGATTGACCAAGGTTTGCTGTACCGAATGATACCGCCCGGTACGGGCAGTACATACCGGTCCGACGGCATACCAGTACTCGGACCGCCCGCTACCGGGCAGAACGAAAAATAATAATAAAATAATATATATATATATATATATTAGAAAAAAAAGCAATGTTCGGCGACGTTGCCGAGGCGACGCGACATCGCCTTTTTCGGCGACGTCGCCGAGCCGACGTGACGTCGATATATATATATATATATATATATATATATATATATATATATATATATATATATATATATATATATATATATATAAACTCGGCGACGTCGCCCCGCGTGGGGAAGGAAAAGGCGACGTCGCCTTTTAAATAAATATATATATATAATCTTATATATATTAATTTTTATATAAATATAAACTCGGTGACGTCGCCGAGTTATATATATATATATATACCGAGCGGTATACCGTTCGGTATACCGCTCGGTATACCGTTCCGTACCGTACCGAGCGATCGTCGAAACTCCGGTACGGTACGAAATTTCAGACCTTGAAATTGACCATGCCACAATTGTAAAACAACCTAGAAGAAAGAATGCTAGGAAATACATATAGAGTATTAAATGGCCACGATGTCAAGCATCTGCCAATAGGTTACTGGCAATTATAAACTCAAGATTCAATACCCCATAGAATACCAATAGTCAGAAGAAAGCCAAGACCAGGGAGATAACCAAGCTGAGATGCAGCACAAAAGGGCTAATCCATCAGCACAAAACTGGTCCCAGGGACAAATTGAAGTTTGAGTCCAAAAACATTACTAGGTAACACTTAAAAGTAGTGATCATTTAGCACAAAGTTATACTTCTGGAATATCACCTATGGGGTGAAATCACTGTGCATAAATTTATAAAACCAACTCACTTTATTCACGCATCAGATTGTCGAATGAAAAGAAAATTTCATGTAATAAGACAAGCATATCTTTCAGCATTTTGTCAAATATCTAAGCACTGATCACATAAACAGATATCCCCATTAATTCATGGGTAAGCAAGTTGGTTTAAAATTTTAATCATTTTATCCAGGACCACAACCTGCATGTGTGCCACTAGCTTTCTAGAATTTTTACTAGTCAGCTAATATTTCTCAATAGATCTACTGGTCAATTGCCTACAAGGTGAGATATTGCGGTTACAGAAAAATAATAAAAAATATTTTGCACCATATTATGGTTTGCAAGTAAAGAACATTCTAACAAAAGATTTAATACCTTTTGGCCTTTAAAGTAAATGCTCTGAATCCCTCACTGGCACACCACATTTCCTGCCAAAGAAGTTCTCTTGGAGTCTCTTTCATAAGCTCCAAAAAAACTTTTCTTTTGACTTCAAGAGGCCAATCCCTTCGTGAAATTACTCTTCTTATGCCTTTTTCTTTGAGTGCAGGTATAATTTTTCCATAGAACATATCACTGGGACGAAGGACAGGTGGCATTGGATTATTCATATTGCCAGCATCAACTGCAGAAACCTGAGCCATCTGAGTGTGTATCTGCCATGACTTGTAGACACTGTATATGCTGGTTACATTATCCACCCACCGGATTAATCCAGCACGACCACTGATTGGGGTCACTGAGTAATAACGAATAGAAAGTGCACGACCACGGGTATCATTGGATGAAGTTAATAAATTATTAATTGCTTGCAACAACTGCATGATTCGGGCATCAAGACGTAGATCCTCTCGTCCCTTGAGAAGATAAGTGTACTTCTGACCATCTGAGCCTTGTAAGATGAGTTTCTTAGGTTTTGTCTTTGTTGATAAAATTGTTACCTGTTCACAGAAAGAGGAAATTGTAACGATCCCTTGGATGCTAGTTGTAGAGCTTCCTGAGGAATCAAGCATTGAGATTTGCTTCTCAAAGCCAGGCACTGGAACATCAGAAGATGAAAGAGAAGCCAGATGTGGAGCCACCTCACTCAAAGATACACATGATTTTCGATGATGAGTTGCTAGAGATGCTGTAATAGTATCAAACTGCCGCCACACATCTCCTAGCGCTATTGCAGATTTAGGGGGAGTTTTTAAACTTAAGATAGCTGATTTCAGTTTTTCAATGTACTCTTCATGGAACCATAACTCATGAGATGTTCTCGGTTCACGAGATGTTGATGTCAAGCGGCGCTCTAGTGCCACAACAATTGGAGCCATCATAGCCGAGTATTTGGCTGCATTTATCTTGTTCTTTTCTGTGTCACTAAGTGTTGGATTTTCAGCAACCCGAGCCGCTTCCTCTTTTAGCATATTTATACGTCGTATGACATCTAAGTTTAGAAAACTAGTTAGCAACCACTCTTAGCTAATACACTAGGAAGTGCTCAATATCAGAAAGAAAACTGAGATGAATTACACCAAAGAATATATGCATTGATGATAGATACCAAAAGAAAAAATCAACAGCACTTAGATTCCATGTCTGATTGTGTTTTTTCAACATTTACGTTGTGTGCATGTTTATTTGACACAACACCGATAATCTTTAAGATTCTTAAACTAACATAGAAAAAAGAAGAATTGGAATCCTTTTTGGTGTCGATCCATTATTTAGATATTGGAACAGTGAAATTACAACTGTAATTTTGAAAGACTTTTAAACTTCAAATGATGTCAAAACAATCTCAAGTAACATATGCATCGAACGAATGTGCTTCCACATTGAATACATCAACTCCATCAGCACTTAAGCTTTACACAGTATCTCTTTTCAACTCTTACATTTTGTGTATATATGCATATTTCAGTATCACTAATTCTCCTTTCTTCAATAACACTATAAATTCATGCATCTAAAACCTAACTGAGCAATAGCATCCAACTCCGGTATCAACTCATTCGATTTGACCATTACGACACTCTACGAGCAATAGAAATTCAGAACCTCCTCCAACTTATCAAGTGGCCATTGTTCAATTTGTTCACAGCAACAATTACTTGAGCAAGCCCTAGTGATAAAGATCGGGCAATTGATTGCTTCAACACAAGATATCTATTTGTCTCATAGTGACTCTAATATTATATGTTGTATGACTAAACTAGTTTTCAACTTTCTTGAGACTTAGTCAGGAAAAAAAATTCATTGTAAAAGTTAGTCCAACATTTCACATGCATTCTCCATTTGACAAAAATAAACTAGAAGAAGCACAAGATAGAAGACCCAAGTAACAAAGTAATTAAAAAAGTATGTCACCAAGAAATATCAATCCATTTGCTGTATCGTGGACCATTTACCTGTATGAAGATCCTGAAGCGTGCTCAGCCAGAGCTCCTCCCATAGAATAGTTATCATTCCCAGCTCATTTATTACTAGCTGGACATCTTGAATTAATTTTGGATAAAGCTTAAACTGCATTCAAAAGTAAAGTAGTTAAGAACTCAAAAATTGGAAGCAAGACTGCATCAATTACCTTAATATGTTAAGTAAACAACAATCATGCATACACATCAGGGAAAGGACAAAAATATAGTGTTATTAAGAAATTTGGAGCCAACAGATAATTGTACAGGTGGTTCAATTACCAAACAGTCCAATATGCGTTGAAGCTCCTCTAGTGGTTGCCCTTCGTAAGCATTTAGATCAACAAGTGTAGGATATACAACAGACCAAGGGCATAATTTTGCTAGCATCAATAGAAGCCCCTCCAGTTGCTTCCTGACAACTTGTTTAGGATGAGAACTCAACCGAGCAAATAGCTGGGGAATGAGTTCCTGTATATGAAAATTAACAATAAGTAAGCCTTTGAAAATCATGCATAAAGACAATATACAAATACTTTAAAGCATCTCACCTGCCATGGCAATAGAGGAACTGCAGCAAGACCATGTTCTAAAGTTTCTCTCAACTCGTATCCGTAATTCACAATAATATGAAGGACATACAGCATTGCCCTAAGGGTGCAACTCTTGTTTTTTTCCTTAAGAAAATCATTAGCAGAACAGGCTTGAAGATTGGAAGAATATGAAAGGTACTGAAAATAGCCATGTGCAGCATGTCCGAATAATGAGACCCTCCTTTGCCTTAATGACCACCAAATGCCAACCAACTCATCAACAAAAGGCAAGATGTCATGTTTCCTCATGCAACTGTTTGTATTAAGAAACAGCACTTGCAGCTGGGAAGAAACAGCAGCAGAAGGGCACTCACCATCATAAGACTCAAATCCAGGTGATCCGGCTGCAGTTTGCATTATGTATGCTGCTTCCTCAACTAATGAACTTACAAGTGGCTCATTTTCCTGAAAATAAATGGACTCTGATCTGTCTTCATCTGCACCACTTGCAACATTCACATCTCTATCACTGTTAAAAATCTTCCTAATTATAATTTCCACCTCAGACATTTCAGCTTCTGTCAACTTGCATCTCTCAGGAGAAAGTTCTGGACAAAGAACAGAGGACAGAGAACAGGATTGTAGAACAGCACCACCCGCAGGAGGGGAGCCCTTTGCTTGGTCAAAACACCAAGAAGCATAAGAGAGCCAGGTTTTACTCAAGGTGGGACAAAGATTACAGGATATTTTTCTAGCTGTACCAATTATTTCTTCAAGAATTTGATTATAGTCTGGATCAGTGATTAAGACACCATCACCAGAAGTCAATCCAGTTCCAGCAAAAGAAGTGCATTTGCTACAGGCACTGAAATCTTGGCGTATCTTGAGAAGAACATTTCTAAAATCTAGATTTGGAAAACCTTGTCTCAACCAGGTCGATAATTTCAAACATGCCTTCGCCCTCAGAACACCATCAGTTCCAGATGATATAGTTGCCGTAGATCGCATATTATCACCTATGAATGACCAGCTGTCCAATATAGCCTCTTCATGATTTCCTTTTGCATGCTTGAGTAGTATATCTTCATATTGCATCTTCAAAGCAAGAAGATCAGAATGAGACCCTTCTGAAGTCATCTGAATGTGATCTCTGAGGTATTGACTCAAGCGGTCTGCCAACATAAAGTTGTTCTGTTTGCGAGCCACAGTAAGCAGCTTCTGACAGAGAAGCAGAGTTGTTAAAGAAGTTGGCATTAGAGTACGATACACTCTAAAAACCTTAGTCCACAAGCTACAATCTTGACAAACTCTACTAATTGGAGTAAGCAGTACTTGTTGCAAGGATCCTAACAATGATGGCGATCTTTTAGCTTGATCATGGTTACTTGATCTTGTGCCTTCTTCAAAAGCAAGGATGCAGTGAAGCTGGATGGCACAAGCAGCTGCCTGATGTAATCCATCAAGAGGTACAACAGACAATGCTTCATCCAGCATCAACTTTGCTTTTTCCAGTTCTTCCCCGACCTTGTGGAAGGATCCATCCCGCTTAAGCATTGATCGTAGAAGCATTTGTTCACTCCTCTCTAGAGCAATCTTAGGGTCAAGAGCAATCTCACAGCTACTTTTAGGTGTCAAATCCAGGTAGGACCGAGATGCTTGAAAATCCCCAAGATCATACCGAGCCAAGGCATGAACAGCATTTATTTCATTGCCAGCTGTCGTTAAAGCTCCAGAATAAGATTTCCCAGCATGCATAGCACGAAGTGATTGTAATTCAGTGAGCCAGCTTTCCAGAGAATTCCAATCAGAGACTGACGTAAAACACTCGATGACACGTGCAATAACAAACTGTACACCATCAGAACCCATGAGAGCTAGCGCAACTTCAGACTGAAGCAAGTGAGAAAAGTAAGCAGCTGCCTTTTCATATTGGCCCTGAGCCTGATAGACAAGTCCTGCGATCCATGAAAAATGCCCAAAGTTCCCAGCTACACCTGAAACAATCTGTTTGTCTTCCTTAAACAAGACAGAAAATTGTGTAGCAACCCATTTCTGAAGGCCAATCAAAGCCTCTGGTTCATAATTCCTGCATAAGGCCAAGGATGCATGTCGGACAACCTTCATAACATCTCCTGCAAACCTAGATCTGAGATGGAAATTTTCAGAAACAGATGCCCCACGAGCTTTATCCTTGAAAACTGATGTTGCTAAACTTTTTAGATCCTGCAGCCGTAACAAACAGTACTGAATGGTAGCATCATAGCAATGCAATGCCAGCCCAGCATTCATCATAGGCTCGCATATTCGAGAAAACCACTCTTCACAAACTTTCTTATTTGCTCGGAAGAACACGGAACTTTGTCGACTACAAGCAGGTAAAATGAAAGAACCTTCATAAGCATTGTAAACATTTTTCTTCAAAGCCTCAACAAAATCCAGCAGCAATCGCATTGGTAACAAGTGAGAATTGGACGAGGCTATGTACTTACTGTCAGTTTGTTCAGCATCTAATAGAAGCACATTAGGTATGTCCAAAAGCATGCGCTCTAAGGCTGCAAAAGTCTGGGTCGGACCACCGAGGTTAGTTCGCAGACGAAGAGCAATGCAATGTCTAGCAGCCTCATGAATGGACCACCAAACAGCAGCTATATTATTCACTGGACATATTTTATCAACTGCACATTCCTCTGTCTTTCCACCCTTCCACATGTCACCATTACCAGGTTCTCCAACTATTTCCTCTTTGCTAGAAATTGAATCCTTTTTGCAATGGCAGCTAAAGACTAATCGCTGGATCCAAGAAGACAGAGGAACCTTCCACCTCTGTGATATGTAACTCATGATGGAAACAAGTTGATGCGAGTGTAGCTTTCTGGAACACTGCTTTAAGGCAAGTTCATTCTTCCAACTCAGGTAATAGTTGTTGACAGTACAATGTACAAACTCACAAATGCTACTAGCTCTGTCATTCAGACCACGTGAATACATTGTTAAAGGCAACACAACAGATAGTACCCTGGCAAATGCATTTTTTACAGTTACATCTGGATCACCAAGCTTATCAAGTGCAACTTCTGAGACAAAATTGAAGTATGCATGATCAATTAGCCTTGCCTGCAAAAGAGCTTCCAGAACAGAACAGATGCAACACGAGATCTCACCTTAGATTCCCTCACATATGCTGCATCAAAAATTGCATCAAGTAAGTCACTGCCAACACCAGCATCTGCATGTGGATCACAAAATTGCATCATCAAGTCTGCATTGCTCTCCAAAGTTGTAATCATCCAACCAAATGAACTTATCCAGTCAAGAGCTTCTAGCTTAACAGATATAGGTGAATTAACCCCAAGTGCCCTAACTATGCACATAGCATATTTCCTTTTATACTCAGTAATTAGATCATTCTTAGCTTGAAGGCTTCTTTCACTTTTTCCAACTGAATTAACAGAAACCTTCTCCCAAGAAGCTCTCAGAATTGTGAACTTACTTAGAAGTTCAACCTCACTTAACCTGTTCAATGTCTTAACAATAAGGACTTGCAACTCAAACCAACCGTCAACAGGGGACTCAAAAGGATGGAGCTTCTCTAAAATCGAAGATGCCAGTCTCGTTGATCTCTCATATCTAAGCGAGTCAATGACAACCTGGTCCTGCAAACTTTCAGGAGCACCGCAAGGAATAGAACTTAGCAATGCTTTTAAGTCAAACTTTATTAAGGAAATTAATTCATGTTCCGAATAGGCCTTGCCAGAACCTAAATCTAATTTCAATTGGTCATCCGTCACAAAATCCAACAGGAGCTCATTGACATTAGCAAAATGCCCACGAATTTTTCCAAGCATGCCTTTTAACAACTCCAACTCTTCAATCAAATACGAAATAGCTTGGGAAACAACAGCATTGGACCCATGTTGTAGAAAGAAAAGGTAAGTTGCTGCAGAGTTTGCAACTACAAGGTGATTTGGATGCAGACGCAGCTGAGACAAGGGAGAATAAAATCCTAATACAGACCTTACAGAACAAGGAAGGAGTGCCAGCTTCTGCCTAGATAGCAGTTGCAAATTAGTTTTAACCAATGCATTTATCTGCAGCGATGGAATTCCTATCAAGTTTTGAAACAAAATATCAATAACAATTGGATATGATTTAGAGAACCCTTCATTAAGTATTTCAGCCAGAAGAATCAAGCATCTCCAAGATTCTCCCATCCATTTTGGCGATCCAGACTTCCTACCAAAACTTGCTATACATTTCAGCAAACGGGGAGCCATATTCTCCAGGGGTTCTCTGACGTCTTCAAGTATGTTCATTTCCATCATCCCTGATGCTGTGACACGTAGAACTGTCGAGAAACAGAAGAAGAGAGCAAGCAACCTCCCAAGCTGGCTGCCAGATTCAAGACTTGTATCCTGGATAAGAACTTCGATGTCACCCAGAAACTTTGAGAGCAATTCTAATGAAAATTGTAAATTGCTCAGCCAGTGCTTCTGGAATTGCAAGAAACTATCCATAATTATCGTCCTACCAGACTCGGAGAGGTCGGGCATGAAAGCCCATCCCAGAAGCAAGTCAACGATGTCAACAAAATGCGGCTGGAAGCAATGCCCAAATTTCAAAGAAATCAGGGTAAGAACGCTAAGAAGTTGATGGAGCAAGCCAAGGGAGGTTCTCTCGTCCTCGAGAAGCTCTTGGCATGCTTTGAGGATCAGCGGGACAAAGCGTTCGATGCTATTAGCATCGCCAACATTAAGGAACTCCCGAAGGCTCTCCAATGCCAATTCCGCAGACCCATTCTGAACATCAGTCTCCCCAAGAAGAGGAAGAGCCCAAGCCATGAATCTCTCAGCCAATGCCAAAACATGATTTTGGGGACCATTCGATCCAATTGGAACGGAAACTAGAATGGCACAAAGGGATCCGTAGGTAATCGCTGCTGCTCGCCTCACGGCATATGACCTACAAGGAATCTTCCACAAGTAACATATATTATCATAGTACTTTCGAAATCGTGAAAAGGCACAATCTTAAGTCTGCAATTTTGGTGGACAGCATTTGTTCGATAGAGTGAAATGCGAAAATAACGATATTACTAAACGTTATAGCATAAAATAGTTAGGGTTTAGAAAGAGAGAATCTTTAGGGTTTTGGAGCGAAACGAAGAGGGGGAGAGAGTGATTACTTGTCAGAGAGAAGCTGGTAGAAGCCCTGGGAAAGGAAAGGGGAGGAGTGGGAGACGACGAAGGCATTGGGAGGGTAGAGGATGATTCGTTGAAGGGATTCTAGGGCCGCGATTCGAGCGGCGTCGCCACCTCTCTCGCCTGGTCCTTCAGTCGCAGCCGGTGAGGGGGAAGGGGTGGACTCGGCGCTCCCGCCCGCGGCCGCGGCGGACGCGGAGGGCTGAGGAAGAGCGGCGGAGAGGAGAGCGGCTAGCTGTTGCTGGAGGTGGTGGAGGTGGCCTTGCATCGCCGTCTCCGCCTCAATATCTGAGTCCTACTTCGGACGTCTCCGTCTCTGCCTTTATAAACCGGCGACGAGTCGAAAGCCGAGTCGAGACTCGAGACCATCGTACATCTTTTCAGAAACAAAAATTGGGCATACTTCCTCTGTTTTTGTTTTTAGAATCATAATTGGTCGATCGGACTCGAGGTTTGGTCGAACGTCTTAAGGCCATCCCCAGCACTGCCCGTGACCGAGATGAAGGACCCAAATAAGCCCGAGCCAGAACAATCGGGTCGAATCAGGTCCGGATTGAACTCGATCCAAACCCGCCAATTCGACATTAAGGTGTGTTATCATATACATTGCATCCACCAACGATCCAAATCACATTCCAAACGTGTATTCGGATAACTTTAGGATTTCAATTAAGATAATTGGATGATATGAGTGTTTGTACTATATTTTCTATCAAAATTACAATTATCTGATTTATAGGAACCATTATATCTCGAGTATCATCGTTGATACTATATGTGTGTGACTCTCTATATCTAATATCAAAGAGTCATATCTATTAAAACTCTATTTCGACTAAGTGTCGATTCATCAACTACTGATGTATAAGACCACTATGTCGTAATCTTTATATGATACGGGGGAATCCAATTCATTAAACCTGTTGTTTTTAATTACTATGTATCCATAATCTCTCGGTCATTTAATATTTCAGAAAATATATACTGACCATAGTGTTGTCTAGCTTATATGGTTTCTACTTAAGTGTTGATCTAATCAAATTCTCCCAAATAATTCTTTCTTTCTTAATATGAATGATCTTGATCAAATATTTACTTGAGTAAAAACACATGATCAATCATCTATTAACACTCAATAGTCTTTATAAGGTTAACTGCCCTCGATGACCGATTATATTATATTTTAAACTTTTAATCATATAAATTTGATGTCGTGGAGCAATGTCAAACTTTATCAAACTTTTATTTGATAGTCAACAAGTGGGTCAACAATTCAAAAATAGGTTGTCATCTATATACGATTGATTTGTTCATGCAATTATTGTTAAATCATTTTGAATAAACTCGTAATCAGACATATGCATCAATGGTGAAGTATTGAAGAACTAAAAAAAATATTTGTGTTTATAGTTTATTGATAGATATAGATTAATTAAAATGGTTATTATAATGAATCTTTATAGAAAAATTAGTAAGGCAAACAAAAATGAAATAAATAAAAGGTAAAGAAAACTTTTATTAGGTATTTCTTGGCGCAAATAATATTTCCATAATGCAAATACGTTTCCATTAAATCCTATTTTTCCTAAAACGAAATCTTGACCGTCCATGGATCACGTCATGATCAATTTAGCGCGTTGGATCCAGTGACCCCCCTCATCATCGCCGTCCAGTGCGTTCGCAGGCGATTCATGCTTTGGCGGAGACGGGGAAGAGGAATCTTCTTTAATGCGAAGAAGTCGGGTCGGAGGTGGACCGGAAACGGCGAGCGGATGGAGGAAGAGGAGGGTAACAAGTGTCCTCCCGAGAACGAAGAAAAGAAGCCGCGTGAAGGCGGAGGCGGCTGGGCCTTCTCTTCGTTCTCCATTTTCTCGAATCTCCAGAAGGCCGCCGAAGAGATCTCCATAAACGTTGGTGCTCTTCGACCGATTATCGTCGGTCTACTGTTGCATCTCAAATTTAGATTCAAAGGAAAAAGAAGCGAAGAATCGTAGTGAAAGGATTGCTTTGTTCTTGTTCGGGATCAGGCAGTTGAAGCCATCAAGAACGCGGGCATCACCGACTTGCAGAGCATGGACCCTGATGCTGCGCAAGAGCAAGAGCGCAAAGCGGGAGAAGACGAAAGTGAGAACAATAAGCTTCGCAAGTCCGCGTTGGATAGATTGGAGAAAGCCAGTGAGGATTCTCTGTTCGGTCAGGTGAGTTAGATGTTAGAGGATCCCCACTGCGATGGTTATTCACATGTGTTTCTTTCTTGGACGTTCCTTTGGTGGTGGCTCTTTCCGTGTATTCATGTATGGAAGGTTATTATATGGGGCTTGTCTACTTGACATCTTTGATCTCATGATATGTAGGGTCTCAAGGTATTGGACAATTCAGTGGAAACTTTTGCTTTCGAAGCATGGAGTGCATTGGGTAATGCTTGGAAGGGGGGTTCGAGGCTGGTCGGTAGGTATGGTGTTTCTTTTCCTCTACCTCCGTCGGTTGCGTAGGGCAATTTACAGGATCAATTACAAGTATAAACTCAATGTTCCTTGAAGGAGAGAGATCCTAATTGGTTTTGATGCGTTCATCACAAACGATACTATGACACTTTCTAATGACCCTTCTGATTGGTGCATGAGGTTGTTACAAAATTAGTGGCGTTCCATGCTGTAGCACATTATAAAGAAATTGGAAAAGAGGCATCATATCTAACTAGGGAAAAAAAGATTTTAATTTTGGCTGCTATTGTTTGATGACCAATTTACTTCACTTAAACCGGATTTATTCTGCCTTTTG
This sequence comes from Musa balbisiana, assembly GCA_004837865.1. Lineage (NCBI taxonomy): Eukaryota > Viridiplantae > Streptophyta > Magnoliopsida > Zingiberales > Musaceae > Musa > Musa balbisiana. Next base: position 1,065,406 of record CM017188.1, on the reverse strand, counting down.
CTGGCACAACCTAATATTTTCCAAGCCCTTCACTTGGAGAGTGAATGACTGCTGGCTTTGTGTGCAGCATTTACTGTCAGGATGGTTGTATTAATTTTGTTTCTTGGTTGTCCTGAGTTTATCGATGTGAACTTGTTGATACTCCAACTTATATTTTCGGTTTTTCACTTGTAACCATCCTTGATTTTCAGGCTAGCCAGTTATGTCCGTGAATTGTTTTGAAGTTTTATAATGTGCCGTCTGAATTCACATAAATATCATTAGTACAATGCTTTCTAGATGTTTATTGTTTATTAGTTTATCTATTCTGAGTAGTATTTCATATATTGTTCCACTTTGTTCTTTTCTAAGTAGGGAAACCATTTGGACCTTTTACGTTGATTTTCAGTCAAGTTTATCCACTTGACGTGAAGCTATGTCTTTCAGGTTGGAGCATTCTGCTGCAAATCTTGCTGATTCCATACAGCACGGAGACCTGCCTGGCAAAGCCACTTCTCTTGCTCCATCAATTATTGAGGTATTCTGTTATGTTAACAAACACCATAAAATGCATCGATAGTGTCTTCTTTATGTATCGTTCTCTGCAGATGTATGCTTTTGTTCTTTGTTTTCTGTGTATTAGACTGGGAAGACTTTTACAACAAAGGGAATGGAAGTCCTTGAGCGGGTTGGAAAAGAGACGATGGACCTGCTCATTGTTGAGACTGGTCTTGAAGTTGAGAAGGACCCTGTTAACCAACAAGCTGACGAAGAAGAGTTTGAGGAAGTAACGTTTGACAGGTGCTTTTACATTTATGGAGGTCCTGATCTTCTCGAGGTACTACTCTATGTTCCGTGGGTTTCTTTTCAGTGGTTTATACTTGCAGTTGACTTCTCATAAATTTCATTAAATATTTGGATGCAGGAACTGGAAGCACTGTCAAGTCATCATGTTTTACTATTTAACAGGCGAAAAACAAAACTTTTGGCAGAACAGAAATCCCTCTATAATGCTAAACTGCTACAGGTCCAGCAATTCTTCAGTCTGGGCACCATCGTTGAAGAAAATGGAGTTGATCCAGATATAGGAAATGTTATTGAGACAACAGCTGGTGACAGTGATACTGAGATGAAAAGGTTATGTGACTCGAGTGTCAAAAGGGCTGCTGACATTGCTGCAGGGTAATACAAAAGTCAATAGGGAACTTATTTATCATGTTGCTAACAAATAGACCTGCTACTATCTAATGCTCTCATTCTGGTTAACTGATTCTTTGTTCTGTTTGCCTCTCTCGACTGCAGTTAATACCCTGCGGCCTGCACAATTGTCAATTATAACTTGTTGAAAGTAGCATAGGATTATAAAGGCATACAAAACATGATATCAGGAGAATGGCACTAGCAAGGGAACTAGTTAAATATAGAAATGACAAGGACAGGGTATCATCATGGTTTTCTAATTTTATGGTACCTTGACTGAATTGGATGGTACATACAGCCATAGATTGGGATGCAAAGTTGCAAACTACATTGGTTTGTACTTTGTTCTTCGTACAGTGTACTAATAGACACCCTGCAAGCCACGATGTTGTTTTAAACCATATACTGGTTCATTTCTTGAACTATCCAGTTGGTTTGAATTGTAACTAGCCGCTGATTCTGATATTAGGGTTTGCTAAAACCACTTCTTTGGCAATTTAGGACTCGGAAAGCTTTTCCACTGCAAATTTGGTAGAGGTATAAAAAAGAAAAAGGAAGAGAAGAGTAGAAGGATAAGAAGAAGAAGGGGAAGGAGAAGGAAGTTTTGGTTGCACACTCTTACCCTATAACAATTAGATTCAGATTTGTTTCTTTTGGATCATTCAGTTAGAATTTAATATGGGAGAACTGAATAGGAAACTATAAAGAGCAAAAAATATGGTTTCAGTTAAACCTTAATTTTGATCAATCATCATAATGTGCCATTAGTTAATTCAATAGAATAAGATGGTTTCAGTTAAACCTTAATTTTGATCAATCATCATAATGTGCCATTAGTTAATTCAATAGAATACCTCTAGCTACACTCTTATGTTACGAACATATATGAGAAGACAATCTTCTTTGCAATATTTAAGTTTGCTTCCTATATGCTTTTTGTTTAGTTGTTTTTAATTTTTATTAAGTTGCTGTGCTGTCAATAGATTCTTTGCAATTTATACTGATTCATCTTTTGTTCTGTTTTAGCATCATCATGTTTTTTGTTTCTTTAAAAAATGAAACATTAGTTTAATCTGAAGCCGCTATTAGTATTATGGTCCATGCCACTAATGTATGGATCCTATAAAATTAAATTTTATTTTTTCTGATTAACAAAGGGAATTTCTTCCGTACAGGTTCACATCTTCTCTTGGGGGACTTACTGAAAATGATATAATTCAGCGAGCTACTGACAGACTTGAGACAATCCACTCAGAGTGTATCCATGTATGCAGATCAAATGAGGAACTATTTTTCTATGGTACTCATTTTATGTTGTACTTATCAATTCATTGCATTTTGAATGCAGAGATTGTCAGAACTCTGTTGTTCTGCAATATCTCAACTTCTGGCTCTTGGAAAATCAGTCATTTCAAGTGCAAACAAAGCAAAGAATGAAGAAATAAGCGGTGATTCTTTGAAGATTGATTGGCCTGAAGATTCTGCCTTAAAAGCTAAGGTTATAAGATACAAGGCCCAGTCCATGACCGGAGACATGGAAACAGTTTCTAATAGTTTTATTACAGGTGAGTGATTTATGTGGGAGTTCAAGTTAGTTGTTTGCTGAACTTGTTGTATGTGTTTCCTCCAGAGAACACTAGTTAGAATTTGGCTTTTGCTACTTAGGTACCAATATTTTGAAGCTACCTAAATATAAATTTTCTTGTTACTGCTTTCTGTAATGAACAAATGCTTTAAAATAATAGTCTCTTTCAGAATCATTTGTTTTCTGATAAAATAAGTAACCATCAGGACTAGTGTACGCCTTTCTGATCTATCCGTACACTCAATTTTTTAATATCAATTTATACAGTTGCATGTGTGTTCTTAGTTGGGTAAATCTGCTGTACTATTAGCTCAGGGTGTGTGTGACAATAAGTGAATAAGAAACGAAACGTAGTTGGCAATCCTTTTGGTAGTTTGGACGAGTAAAATACAGTCTTGAGAAGCAGAGTGTATGCCATTAGTTATAGATGTTGGTGCTAACTAGCACCAAAACTATCACTAGCTTGTTCTAATTTGGACTAAATAAGGCAGATGTTTCCTGATCTCCTTTATGAAATGAGAGAAGAGGAGAGTTACCGCACACCATGAAATTTGTCATTACCTGCAAAAAGAACATTCAGAGCAGTGCTGTGAAAATCTTTGACATATTTGTACAATGGGTATTTTTACTCCTTGTCAGACTCTTTGATCGAACAACAATGGCTGATGATGCCTGCAGAATTTTCTGGTTAAGGATTATGTAGTAATGGTTACAGGTCCATGCAAAAATATGTTTATCTATTGTGCATATTTATATGTGTATATGCATGTCTGTACATATGTGACTATATTGATATACATATATTTACAGGTTGGTCAAAAGGTGGGATTTCTTGGTTTCAGTGAAAATTTTAACACTGGTTTCAAAGTCATTGATACCAAATTGTTGATGTGGTTCTACCCTTGCTGAAGTGCTCCTATTACCAAAGATCATGAGTTTTCAAATTCATTTGCCCACTCATTAAGTGGCAAAAATTTATGCAATAACACACTGCTTAGTTTTATACAAGGTAATGGATGCGCAAATGAGCTTCAATATCATGATTTTTTCTATGGAGACACTCTGGAGAATGCATATCATGTTTGGATCTCCAATTTAGGTATCTTGTACGAGGTTGTGTTGAATTTAGAAATTGACCTGATATATAGTTGACCTAAGACAAGTTTTATGTCCTTGTATATTAATCCTATTATTGATATGGTTTGACATGCTGTAAAGCATCTCATGTAAAAATTTAACATTCCAAAACCTTTACCATCCATCAAGTGGTACAGACACCGAGTGATGTAGGAAAATTGGACTATTCATGTTTGGATGATTTATTAGGTGGGCCTTGAGGTATGACCATAATTCTTACATGGAGACAGTTTAAACTTTAAGGTTTGTCAATCCACCTTAATGTCTGAATCTTGGTTTTTGGGTCTCCTACATAAGATTTGAATGATTTTAGAACCTTGTCTGATATTAGATCAATTTCAGACAACCTTAAATCAATATGTACAGTTATCTGGCTGTTTCTGTCATGTGAGGAAGCACTTGTTTGTTTCCATTGTTAAAAAAAGGGGAATGCAACAAAAGACTTGCACATGCACCAGATTTTTTTTTAATTTTCAAATGCAAGCAGCATTGTATGTTACTTTTCCATCTTGTCTGGATTTTCTAATCAAAATTGTGCATATTATTATTTCAGGAATCTCAGACATACTAGAAGCATATCTGACAGTCATACAACGTGTTTCTTCTGATAAACAAGTGGGCCTCCTGCGTACTTCAGTTCAAGAAAAGGCAAATGTTATTACGAACCATTTCCGAGCTGGCCAAACCAGTGCTGTGGAGAAGATTCAGGATGCTCTTCACTACCTGACATATGTGGTTCTCTCTACCTCCATGCCAACTGTATGATATTCATGAACAATGGATAATTTTTCTAATTCAGTAGGGTTCACTCATCAAGATTGAATTTATTTGACTGCTTTAACCCTCAGCCAGCTGTGGATTATATATATTTGCATGGTTTTGTTTTGATGTCATTTAAATATCATTGTAGCTTATGTAGTGTTGTGCCAAGACTTGATCTTCTTGATATTTGTTTATAACTAGTGTAAACATATGATGATCTTGAGACTGGTTTTGGTTTTGCATTCCAAAGATGGTGGTCCGTTTGACTAACCTGGCTGAACTGCCAGTTATGATGTTTGATCTTTGCATTTTGCATCACACATGAGCTGTTGGTTTTCACTGCACCATGCATCACACACTATGGCTTTTATCACATACAGTCATACAGGATAAGAAACAACAACTAATTGTTTCCCCAGAAGATGAGAATGCTGATGAAAACTGCTGTTGGAGGTAATTTTTGTTGCACTCAACTGGCTCCTTTAATCAGTTCTGCATCTGGATAAATGAATGCTGCTTTCAGATGTTGATGTTTTATGCTTACTGCCTTTTGTTTGGTGTTCTTTCCTTTTCAAAAAGGTTAATATATGATTCTTTGCTTAAGATACTCTTTACTGCTTTTTGTTTGCTGCTTTTTATTTCTAGACAGTTAATATCCTGTTCTTTGTTTTAAGATTTCTCAGCCTTTCTTAGCTTCTCCTCAGGTAAAAGATTCAAAATTTCCCAATCTCCAAATTTTAGCTCTTCCTTCTCAAATTTTAGAAGAGGGTTTGTGGAGACAGAAATCAAGTGGAATTAATCAAGCTATGACTTCATAAACAAGCATCCATCACACATAACAATACACTAAAAGACAAACCTTGAGGATGACAACAACATACTTGTTGGACTTTATGCCATATATCAAAACTTTAGGAACCTAGTTAGGCTTAAAGAACTTGAGCTTTAGCCCACTGTTCACCATGCTCCAAACACCTCCTGCAGATAAGGCTAAGCTGAAAGCCATGCCGATGATGCCAAGGCTCCAATTAAGATACCAGCTGAAGCTAAACCTCTGAGGCTTCTTTATACCAATCCACATGAAACAAGGGTAAGCAAAGGTGACAGGGAGAGTGAGACCACCCAACAGGCCAGCCAAGCTAGAGAGGAAAGGCAGTGCTACCCCGATGAAGAACGAGATGAAACCGTAGAAGACTCGGAACCCAGATCGGACCCAGATCGAGCAGGGTCGATTCGTTCGGCTGGTGTAACCTGCCTCGAAACTGTCGAACACAGGCATGGAGTATATCTGGAAGCTACTGAGGCAGTTGAACACCACCAAGAGGAATGTTGTTGCCAGAAGTCCCCTAGGGATATCATGGCTGTGAAAGGCGTAAAGAGCATTCAGTATTCCTCCTGCCGGCATCTGGAAGATGTAACCAAAGTGTGATCATATCATACTATACAAAATCCTTGAAGGAAAATACCATCACAGATTCTTCTAAACACAATATTGACTATGATAGTTACCAGGTTTCCGTAGGCCCAGAAGCCTCCAATGGCGATAGGGAATAAACACAAGGCTATAAGAAGATAAGCAACCTTAGCTCCTCTCCACATTGGAACATGTGCAGGATGTTTGAAGGTCGATGGCATTGTTGCCTGGATATCAAGTAACAGCAGAGTTCATAAACCAATTGAAAGTGGCGAAAGCTAACCAAAGCTCAGTTTGGCATACTAATATTTGAGATCAGGAGCTAATACCTGAATCTCTAGAGCAAGATTGTGTCCTCTGAATGCAAATGCTATTATGCCGAGGGCATTCAAGATTGAAAAAGCTGTGGCACCGAAAGAAGGGGATGCCAGGGGCTGATAAGAGATGGAAGGTGGCCTTTCTTGACTGACCGAGAGGACCCAGGCCATGGTAGCATAAGTGATTGCTGTTATGGCTCCGATAAGAGAGAGCCCAGCAATGGAGTTGAGGTTTGGAAGCTGAGACAGGACAATGCACAATATTGTGAATACAAGATACCACTCGACAGTTGAAAGCGGGTTTGATGAACAAAGGGATCCACAGACGATCTGGAAAAAGAGCTTCATCGTTTCCCCTCCGATTAGAATCAGTGCAGTCGCAGTTCCTGCTGATAAGTAAACTGTTGGGAATAAGGCGAGCCAAACGCCTAACCTTTCTCCTGAAGAAAAAGATAATTTACTTATTAGCAGTGTGAAAACCAGAAACATCGACTTTAGTACATACACAAACATTACGACATCTCTATACCTCTAGCAGACATTTTTATTCCCCAAGTAAGAAGAAGTTAGGCTTATGATAGAGAAATACTCAGATGTTCATGGATCCAATTTGTGGCTTGCAATATAATCTTAATATCAATAAACAAAATCTCCTTTAGTTGGCATTTCAGAATATTTCATTTTGCAGGCCATACTGCCATCTTTTTCTCAATACGCTTCAGGTAATTTATGGCCTAGGCACAATGTGATAACCATGATAAAGAGAGCCTATATTTGCTGAAGAAGCTTCAACAAACACCGAAAGGAATGTGCTACTAAATGTCTCTTTAACAAGTAGGTAAAACTTTAATCGAAACTTCTGTTCGAATTAACCACCTTTACGCCACACAAAACACTTGTAGACAAAGGTAGCGATGTGTACAGCATGTCAACAATATGATTCTTCATTCTATTATAATTTTTTCTTCCAAACAAACAATTCAAGATTGAGCTGCTCAACATATTATGGTACAATGCAGATCAAGAACTGCAACAAATTGGGACTTCAATTATTTGATAAATGTGATTCTTTCAAGACAATTATAATCTCTGAAAAAGAAGTTTGTTCATCTCCGCCATGTTTACAGGGAAATGAACATAAATTTGGTTGAAATCAACATGGTAATAGGACATCAAAAAATTTCCCACATATCTGTATGTGATCTTAGCTATGTTCAATTCATGAAGTCAAAAAGAATGAAGGAGAAGAGCAGCCTCACCAAATGCAGCCTGTGCAAGCTCCACATATCTATTGTATCTTCTGCCAGGCACAGCTTCATGTAGCTTAACCAGAATCCAGAGAGTGTAGAGTTGCCAAAAGTAAGCAATGGTCAGAGCTATCATGCCCCAACTCCTGCAATCCAAGTCATCAAGCTTTAGAATAGCATACAATGAAACATGTGACAGCCATCTTATTCTCTTCAACAATAGCATCTTCTGGTCAAGGACAGGAATGAGATTACAAGCTTGACCAGAAGGAAAGGTGATGTTCTCTACAGATCAATGGATGGTTAATTCTCCATGCAGATGAACCAGTTTCCACCACATTGTACCCAATGCATGCCAACGGTATGCTATTATGTGGTACAAAGCAAGCAGCAATGAGACCCAAAAGAGACAGTACAGTATCAAGCAGGTAGAGCGCAAGAGAGGAGGAGAGAGATGGTGACCATCCGAGGAAGGCGAAGGCGACGGGGAGGAGGAGGGCCTGGAAGCCGATGCCGGCATTGAGGTTGTGGAAAGCGGCGTAGTGGGCGTTGCCGTTGCGGGACTCGGTGATGGGGAGCCAGGCGTCCTGGGGGTTGAGCTTCGTCAGGTGGCCCACCTCCTCCAGGTAGCCGCGCAGGTTCACCAGCACGCGCTTCATGGGCGTCCCCACCGCCGACGATATCGACGGGCTCAGAAACCGCGGCGACACCATCGCCGGCGTCGGAGTCCACGACTTAGCCGAGTTGGCCCCGGCTGCAGGTGCGCCGCCGCCGTGTCCAGGAGGCCGCGGCGACCGCTGGCCGGTCGGGGTCACCGTCTCCGGCGTCGAGACCCCCCGCGGGGTCGCCGGGATCGAGACCAGCTCCGCTTCCAGCCCGGGCGCCGCCCCCGTTCCCCTTTCCTCCATCGGTGAGCTGCGTGAGTGAGTGTGCGAGAAGGCAGCAGTAGTCCATTTTTATTGCTTTTTCTTCCAAATTTTCACTACATTATAAAATGACCAACCTGTCTCTCTAACAACCAGTAATTTAATCTTATTGTCCACATGACCGCATTGGATTCCTCCCCACATTCCACGTTATCTAAAGAAACAAAACGGGTAGCAGCTCGTCGGATCGAACTCGGGCTCGATCGAATCTGGTTTGGGTCAGCAATCATCGGAATCAAACCGATACGATTCCAAGTTCGATGCGACGAGAATAACCAGTCTCGAATTAAACCTCTTATCGGGTTCGGGTTAGAGGGAAACAATCCAAACAGGTCGAACGATACATCGGAGGGCTAAAGCGTAATTTCGAGTCACAATTATTTGCCACTAAAAGGAGGTCGACGGGCACGAGGAGGGCCCGATCGCCACGGTTGGTGTGCGGCGAAATGCCGAGAAAGCCCTTCGGAAGCTGCCAAAACTCACCAACAACGATCCGCAGGAGAAGGTTACCCTGGTAATTTCGCCCACTCTGCAAAGAGTCCCTTCTCCGAAAGAGTGTGCGACCGTGAAGAAAGAGAAGAAACCCAAGGCATCGTTGAAAGCAGCACCTGCCCGTCTTCTCTCTCTCTCTCTCTCTCTCATCTTTTTCCAGCTGCAGTGTGATTATCTAAATCCGAAGCACTTTCCTGGCCGTCTTCCTTCCTCCCTCCCTCTCACTCTCACTCTCACTCGCTCTCCATCCGTCCATCCATCCATCCATCCATCTCTATCTCTTCTTTTGCTGCACAGCAATTATCTATTGCTCAACACTCCTTTTGATGACTTTGGGACCAAAGCTGTCGTACGCATGGAGCTGTAATTAAATGGACGAAGTAACTGTTCTCTATAAGCACCGGTGGGGACTCATCAATCGCTAGACTGGAACAGTGAAGACACTGCACATCCTGTGCAAAGCAGCAACACAATGTAACGTATCTCACAGCCTCTAAACTACTAATATATATTCCCAGTTATTGGAACATTGATCATGACACTCGATCATCATATCCTCCTGGTAAAAGCCACATCGAATGGTATACCAGCTGCTGTGAACATGATGAAACCAAATGCAAGCTCCGAAAACAAAGTCGCCCCACCTGCCAAGATCGTGACATGGACTGTGTCCTCTTGCTGAAACATGGCATCGAGCTCTCCGAAGAGAGCCCACCTGCAGACCAAGCCAAGGAGAAGAGAATAAGAATCTAGTGCAATCAATGTCCACCTCTGAGAAGAGACCATGTACTTCATCCTAATCTCCATCGATCTAAGACCAAGCTTGTATCGCTCGGCCATGTCGTAAGCTTTAGATCATGCTAATCCGTTTAACTTGAGATGATAAACCATCTGAGATAGCCGAAGGAGACAGCTTCAGGATGAAGCCAAGCGTTCAGGGACCAGCGGAGCGCTGCAGAAAAGATTCGAGCACCAAACATGTCACTTGTTGTGGTCTCTTCAATTCGTTGAACCATCTCGGCCATTTCCTCAGGATTGGGACATGACCTTCGTGCTCCATCTAACTTGTCCACCACCACCTTTAACCTGTTGTCGTTCTTGAGATTTCACGTTGATAATAGGGAGCACAATGGTTAGGGCTCCAGGATCGGTCCCTGTCAAATCATTGCTGTGAGTTTCAATTCGATCATAATTGCTTTAAGTTTGAATTCGATTCGATATTAAATGTCTCCATAGATCACAATTTGAGTGTTGTTTTTAGCTCTATTATAAGTAGTGATGGAAGAGTCCGATTGAATAAGAGTATGATGAGTGTATTATCATCAACTTAAATTTAAATATTTTTATGTTAATAATTTAGACTCAATAAATTTAATATATTAGTTATCCTATTATTTAAAGATGACATGAAACTATCACAATTGAGCTGAGTTACATTAATAATTTACGAAGACTTAAAGCGATATTGGATCAAAAGTAGACAAAGATTTGGATCGTCATTATAAATGTGTGAGACGTGTAAGTATATTGGATCGACGTATAAGAGTTTGATGAGTGTATTATCATTAATTTAAATTTAAATATTTTTTATGTTAATAATTTAGACAACTTAATAAATTTAATATATTAGTTATCCTATTATTTAAAGATGACATGAAACTATCATTATTGAGTTGAGTTACATTAATAATTTACGAAGACTTAAAGCGGTATCGGAGACAAAGATTTAGATCGTCATTATAAATGTGTGAGACGTGTACGTATATTGGATCGACGTAAACACGTGAAAATGTTCTATAATAATTAACGTAGGCTTAAATATTTTTGAATTAGCAATTCAAATTCAATGAACAATTATGGGTCAGATTTAAATATTTAACCAAACAAATGGAGAATAATATCTCGAGAGCTATCGCTCCTCTCTCTCTCTCTCCTTCCAAAGTCAATTTTTCTTTTGTCTTCTGCATCGGCAAAACGCCACCTTAACCTTCAGGCAATCTCAGACCTTCCATCCTCTTTTCTCACACTCCAAGAGAACAATTCCCTCGTTATCCATTAGTTAGCCACTCCCATATGTCTTCTTCTTCTTCCAAGCACCTCGTCGATCATCATATGCAGAAGAAAAGGAGCGTCGTCTGTTGATATACAGCCACTCGTCTTCTCTCTTAGCATATGCTCAACCGGCCGGCGGCGATCGGAGACCGATGTCGACGCAGCAAGTTTGCTACGTTCACTGCAGCTTCTGCAACACAATCCTCGTGGTAAAAGCCGCAGCCATCTTCCTTCTCTTCCTGCCAATTCGTTCTGGTCTCTACTTGTTCGAGAAGGATGTACATATGCGTAGATAGCTCCAACTTTGGTCACGCATGAAAATTCCCTTTTTTAAGTCTATTTTTCATGAATATTAGCTTTAAATATACTGAGAGAAGAATACATGACCGATCTGATGTATCTGCTCATGTTCTTGAAGGTCTCCAAAGCCGATCTCTTAAATGATCATTTTCTCTGTCTTGAAACCCTAATCTGCATTGACATACATGGGCTATGAACATATATACATATATATATATATATATAGAGACGCGCCTTTAGATTCATGAAACACTAGAAGTGAGTTGAAGTATGGCTTCAGAAGCAGCAAATGTCTGGGATTCCGACAGATCTAATTCCCCCAACACCTCGGAGAAGTCCGAGCTTCATGCATGTGAACCCAACTAAAGGACGCAAAGATCCAGCCAACGTTTCTTGATGCTTTGGTGTCGTTCGAATGCTACTGTTTCTTCTCTCCTAGCTTTCCTTTTTTTTGTTTGCGTTCGTTCGGACACAATAAGTTCATCGTTCATATCTATCGCAAAGAATGTACAGCTTCACGTAGATAGATGTGAAGATCTACTATTCTCCATTGTTTTCTTGGGAGCAACGAGGCCTGAAAGTATACTGCAAAGAAAAAAACACGTTTATTTTGTTGCTTGCAACGTGGAGCTTCTTTCATGTCAGGAACCTCCTCGGGAAGAGAGAGAATAAGAGTTCTGATAGAAACTTTGGAGGATTCTGTAAGAAATGAGAAAAGAAGTCACAAAGAGTGTTTCTCTTCAGCTTCATGTTCTTGATATTGGATATTTATTTTGATTCATTGGTCTCTACACTGACATCTTTTCATAAAATTCTAAGATTTTGCTATCGGAAGAACACTACATGCATACTATGCCAAGTTTATATATGTTTTGTTAGCAGATCCAATCTTGCTAGGTTAGATTCTGTGCCTATAGAGAGATGAAATTATAGTTCCTTATTATTCTGAGTAATCTATCATAAACTCAGGTAGTATATTTCTTTTCTCAACCTATAACTCCAATTTTGTTTTCCTTGTTGATATTCTAACTACAGGTCAATATTCCATGCGACAACCTGTTCGACAATGTGACAGTACAATGTGAGAACTGTGCGAATATGTTGTCTGTCAATTTTGGTGCTCAGTTTCAGAGACTCCTCCCTCTCCAAGATGTTCAGGTTCTACACTTTTTGTTATGATTCAAACATACATATATTTGATCTGTTTCTGTGAATGCTACTGTCTGAGATTAGAGATTAGAACTCGGAACAGAAAGACAGCAGCACAGTATAATCTTCATCAACTGAGGTCATGACTTGTTGGCAGCATCACAGTATAGGAGGATCTCAAGGACTCCACATGGACTGTGGATCTTCCTCCAAATGCGCCGGGATAGATACGATGAACTCAACGAAGAGCATCAAGCAACAAATGCTTCGAGTTCGCAGTAAGCCTCGTGCATCATTCCTCAGGAACACGAATCTCACACTCAATACTCCCCACAAAATCAAGATTTTGATGTGTTCGATTTGTTGGTTTCTCATTTCCTTTCGCTTCTTCTCTGTACGATCTATGTGGCGCTCAATGCAGCAGCAGCAGCAGCAGCCGGGAAAAGACGTCGTGTGCCTTCTGTATACAATAGATTTATCAAGTGAGTGCTTTATACTTTATCTTCGATCTTTGGTTTGATTGTTCCGACTGATGAGGACAGACTACTGTTAACTCTGATATGTACCGCATGTCACTTTGCTGTTCCTCTTTTGCCCACAGAGAAGAGATTAGAAGATTAAAAGCAAGAAATCCTGACATTAGCCATAGGGAAGCTTTCAGTACTGCAGCAAAAAATGTAAGAAGTTCTTCGTGTTCTGAGATCACTCGGCTTTTAGGAAAGAACGATGACAACATATTAGCATAGCTACTATGCTGATGAAATCGACGTAAAATGCATACTATTCTGACATGAACATCTCATTCATTCGATCAATACCAGAGATTTCTGCTTTTCTTTTAGAGCAACTTTCGACTGTACTCTTTCTGATAAGTCATCTGTAGCAATCCGATTACTTACTCTGTGTTCTTTGCAGTGGGCACACTTGCCTCGCATTCATTTCGGGCAGTCTGTCGAGGGGAATCAACAGTTGTGGTGATAGAATGATTGCTGTCAGAAACAAAGGGATGGCAGTCACTGTTTCTGTGGCTTCTCACGAAGAACATGCAATTATCAGTTTGCAATGCGATTTAGAACGACAAAACATTCACAGTGAAAGTAATCTGAGGCAATACTTTATATCTTTCCATACTTTTTCTAAGCTTCAAAATCTATAATTTATGCTGTTGATTGTGTATATAGCTTTTTTTACATCCATCATCATATCATCTCTTCCATGATTTGATTGACCTCAACTATTACCCACCCATCTTGATTTGGTCTGTGGGGTGTCAAACCTCTCCACTATTGAACTGCTCTGATTAATATAGATTAAAGCTTAATTATGGGTACTGTAAATGACTAAATGAGGTGGCTTTGATTAAGTATTTTCATTTACAATTCAATAGATGCAGCAGAAGTATGATAAGATAACCAATTCAATCTTGCAAATTAAGAAAGATTTAGGCTGTTATTCTTTGATTATTGTCACATTTTATTTGATTATATAAAATAGTGCTCCATTTGTACCATAATTGTATCAAATCAATTAGTCCGATGATATATATATTCGAGTCTATTTTCTCGTAAATTAAGAATTTTAAAATATATATATAAATTATGATTTAATATTAAATTAATATTTACATTAGGCAATAATTGAAGGTTGAATATTGTTAGATACTTTAACAAATGACTATAAATTTTTCGGGTCGAATTCTATCTTCGTTATTTACCCTTTGTAAAAAAAAAATTACAATTAATACTATAAAAATATTTAAAAATAGTACGCTATTGAATGGTTAGTCTGATTTAAATGTGAGTAAGGAGAGAGAGAGAGAGAGACATTTTGCTATTGGTTGTGAAATCTATGATTCGAATTCGAATTCAAATTTAATTTCATGGGTGAAATATATGATTAAGACATCCAAAAATTCCTCATTGCATAAATAATCGGATGATATCGTGCCAAATTCGTGACCTGAGGTCTCAAAAATGTTACTTCTCTCTCGTCTTCAAATCAACTACACTTTGATCTGATCCACACCCTCAAATATAACACAAAATATACATTATATTATTATTATTATTAATCATCGTCCTCATTTATGTCGCCGGTCCCAAGCGAACCGAACAACGCCCGCCAACTACTCCAACAACAATAAATAATGGAGGAGAGGACACGACGAGAGAATTCGAAAGCGTCGATCGCTGAAGCCCTTCGCCGGAGCCGCCACTGCCGCAGGATTACGAGCCTGAGGAGAGCAAGACATGCCGATGGCGCCGTCGGCCGTCGTCCTCGCTGGATTAGTCATCGCCGCAGCGGTCTACTGCGGGTTGGACCCTCTCGGCCACAGCCCCATGGTGAAGTTCCCCGGCTTCGAGACGTACCCGGTCGAGCTGCTGCCATGGTCGGAGTTCCCCGCCGTGCGGGACCCGGAGGATCGGCTCCGGGGAGCGGAGGTCAGGTTCCTTAACCAGGTGCAGGGCCCGGAGAGCATCGCCTTCGACCCGCGGGGTCGCGGGCCCTACACCGGCGTCGCCGATGGCCGGGTGCTCTTCTGGAACGGGGAGTCGTGGGTTGACTTCGCCTACACTTCCCCCAACAGGTGGGTTGGGTTTTCGATTTCGCTTGGTGCTTTTTTATGTCTTCCTACTTTACAATGAGTAGTAGAAAGTATGCCTTTTCGAGAGATTTGGATTCTATGCTTGCAAGTAACGAGGAAGGGCACTTCAGTCTCGAGGTGGACCAGACTCTCTCTCTCTCTCTCTCTCTCTCTCTCTCTCTCTCTCTCTCTCTCCTTCCTCTTTGCATCTCTTTTCTATTCGTTGTATTGACGAATAGAAAAGAGATTCAAAAAGGAAATTCTGGCTATATCGTTTGACCTACCGTTGATCTCCAGACGCAAAATATGTTATCTTTTTTGCTGATGGCTTTGATTCTAATGCTTAGACATAGCGACAGAGTAAATATCGACTTTTTTCTTAGTTTTGTTGGTCTGGGCCAAATTGATGTGCTCCTGATTGCAATGAAGCTACTGTTACCCATATGAAGCAACAATTTTGCTACTTCATGTCTTCTTTCTCGACTGGAAATTACTACAAGTAGTTCTATTAGTTTACTGAAACAAGAAATATTAGCAAAAGTAGACAATTTCTTGAAAAAAAGAAGGATTACGGTTTTAGATCATTTTGTGAACAACAGGAAGTGTTGTATTTTGCAGACGGTCTGGTTTACATAAGGTTTAGTTATTAAGTTTGTAGCTATTGCCTCTTATAAGCAATCTGTATGGTGTCCACACAATTTCTCGATAACCTGTTTCTAGGAGAATTCAGAGATTTAACAAACGATATCCATTTTGGACTCCGGGGTCACTGCATAAGAAATGAATGTCTGGATTGAACGATCTGCTTGGCTAGGACTGTCTATCCGTGAAGCAGACTTGTACATTGCAACATTTTCCATACAAACAGAAGATAGATATCTCTCTGCAAAATGTGGTAGCCTTTTATAGTTTTAGCCTGAAAACTTTGTTAATTGTTCTCATTGTTTGTTGATTGTAGGTCAGAAATATGTAACCTGAATCCGTCACTTTTTAGTTACTTAAAGAATGAACATATCTGTGGACGACCATTAGGTCTTCGATTTGATAAAAGGACCGGAGACCTGTACATTGCTGATGCCTATTTTGGCTTGCTCAAAGTAGGCCCTCAAGGTGGCCTGGCTGCACCACTAACCACAGGAGCAGAAGGAGTCCCATTTAATTTCACGAATGACTTGGACATAGATGAGGAAGGTAATGTTTATTTCACAGACAGCAGCACTAACTACCAGAGGAGGTACCTTTCTTCAAACTTCTAACACTTCATTTACTTGATAAAATCAGTGTTGCTATTTTTCGCTTTGATTGCTATCAACCTGTTAACGTATGGAAAAGATTATGATCCCATGTTACCTCAGTAGATTGTACTAAAATTATAATTGATGTTCCTCCTGTGATAGCCTTCCATGCTTATTGAAGTTTACACCGAATGCCTTGAGAATATTTTCCTGTAATAGTTGCCATACTTAGTATTAGCATCCATTCGTAGTGGAATCACACTGCATTGGTGCTTGATGTTCAGATTATAAATCAGGATCACCGAATTATAGCGTAAATGCGTTTAACCACGGATATTCTAGTCAACTTAGTTTTATACATTTTATTTGTAGCTGGATTTTGTTGTTTTTTCCCCTTATGTTTTAGCATTCAACTCTGGTCAGTCTTTTCATCTCAATGTCTTTGTTTAAGTGCTTATATATCAGCATGTAACTCCTAACTGACATCAGAATTCTCTTTGAGTTTATTTTTGGATAAAATCTGGAGGGAAGTCCCATTATGGAGATTGAAATGATACATTAGAGTATAATTGAAGTAAAATTAAAACAAAAGTAAAAACATAAACAAAAGAGAAAAAGAACTGGACAGAGACTATGGACCACTCACAGCATTGAGGTCAAGAGATGGACTGTTGAATTCTTTGCAATTGTTGCTTTCAGTATGGAAGTTTCATCCGTTCAGTTCTATCCAAAGAATCCATCACCGTACTCCTGATCCCTGCATGTTTGACTGAAGTTCGTTCTAAATCTGGTTTGGTATGCATGAGGAACAGATTCCTTTATTCAAGCACTAAATTAGGAATCTTCTCAATGATGTTGAGAAATAATGATCTTACATATCCGACTTCTAATGGCACCTTGCTGTTCGTTTATACCATAGTGGCCGTGCAAATTAACACAATTACCGATGACTCCCCTCCCACACCTTTAGTAACAAATGTTTGCCTGTTATCATTCTTCATATTCTTATCTTCCATTACCTAAATCACACATCCCACTTTTTACATAGGACAAAAATATTGGGAGAATAGATATAATCATTTAGTGAGCGAATCTCTTGTGCTGTCTAGCAAGGTATCTTGGCAATCTCTATTGGATTTATAGTTTTGAGATTCATTAAAGCAGATATTTACAGATTTTATACGACTGCAAAGTTACAGAGATAAACAAGTAGAAAAGTAGTTATGCAAAACAAGGTATTGTAGTGCTATACCAGCTTTTATGAAACATCAATGAGATGATAATGGCATGTAGTAGTTGCTTTTGAGTTTTGAAGAGCATGGACCTCAGTATTACAGTAAGTTTTCTTGCCTTCTAGGCATCATTGGCTCTAGACACAGAAATGAACTTCCTCGCTTGGAAAGCTGAGCTCAGCATCGGCTCTCTGAATTACCATTTTCATAATGGTTGATTTAGGTGTATTACCTAACATATTGACCTCTAAATATGTGAACTGGTTCTGAGCATTACTACTAAACATTAACACCTTTTGACACAGTATGCATTAGCGTACACTGTATAACATCGGATTTGGTTAGTCCTTACCGAAAACGATCTTCCTTATTTTGATGTTTAGCATTCTTTTCAACTAGTGGAGGGGTTTTGCTTTCTCATTTCAGTCATCAACTATTAAATGCTAGTTAATGGAATCCCCTCCTAAGGTAAATATGAAATAAGGAAACACCATTATGTTATGATCTACAATTTGGTTCCAGTTTTTATGAATTAAAATGAAAAGGCAATCATTCTTTCCTCCACAGGAAAATAATAATTTTATGATCATCGTATGTTTTTATGTTCCATAAAAAGATAGAAAAAGCAGTTATTCTTTCCTTCGTAATCTAAGTCCCAAATTTACTAGTTCAATGCGAAAATAACTGTTATTTGTCTTCCACCACTGGTGAATATGAATCAGTGAATGGTTATGTGCTATTCTTTCTTGCAATGATGCCTGCTCTGTGGAACTGTTCTGTTGCTTGCTCTAGTGAATTTGTATACATACTTGCATGGCATAGCTACATAATTAGAGAAAATATGTTAGTTTGTTCTAGGCATATATCGACATGCTAGGCTTCACTTTCTGTCAGGATTTATTTGTTCAAAATTATGTAAAAGCAGAAAAGATGAACTTTGTATGTGCTTTCAGGAACTTCATGCAACTAATATTTTCTGGAGAACCTTCTGGTAGGCTTTTAAAATACAACCCGGTTACAAAAGAAACAATTGTCCTTCATCGGGGCCTTCAATTCCCCAATGGTGTGACGCTAAGCAAGGATGGATCATTCCTTTTGTTCTGTGAAGGATCACGTCTCAGGTTGGTCTCCACATCTTCTTATTCACCAATGCCTTGTGTAAATTGAATCAGACAAGCATGCACCTGCAAGTGTAGGTTGAATAGATACTGGCTGAAGGGAGAAAAGGCAGGAACATTGGATGTTTTTGCATACCTCCCTGGATTCCCAGATAATGTGAGGACTAATGAGAAGGGTGAATTCTGGGTGGCGATTCATTGTCGTCATTCTACATATGCACATCTTATGGCTGATCATAGCAAGTTGAGGAAATTTTTTCTGAAGCTCCCTATTCCGGTCAAATATCACTATTTTATGCTGGTTGGAGGCAGACTTCATGCGTTGATCATTAAGTACGGCCCGAATGGGGATCTACTGGAGACTTTGGAGGACAAGGAAGGCAAGGTGGTTAAAGCAGTCAGCGAAGTGGAGGAGAAGGATGGGAAGCTTTGGATAGGTTCTGTTTTGATGTCTTTTATTGCTGTGTACTGATCATATCCCAGACACATGTACTCGACATCACATGGCACCTTCCCTTAATTCTACATGAATTGCAGAACATGCAGGTTGGTGAATGCATTAGGTCAGAAGATGTTCTTCTTTCTCTGCGCATAAGTTTACTTCCTGTCTACGGAAATTATGAGTTATTACTACTTGCAGATTTGTAATAACGTTTGAACACTCTTGGTAGATTGGTGTTTGACTTGAAATCCTGACGAATGCATTTTGCTTCTTTGTTCTGATCCTTGCTTCCTATTTGTCCATGTCTCCTCCAATTCTTGCAGGTTTAGAGTTTAATCTTGCATAACATGTGTTGTTCAGCTTTATGTGCTTCTCTGTTTCTTTGCTTTCTTTATTTTGATGTGTATAAACCTCTTTGATATTTTTCTTATAAGATACGTGTATTGTATTGCTTGACGTGACAATCACACTCACTGGGGTACCCACATGGCGTGGACGGGACCCACTGTTGGCCGTCCACTCACAACAAGGGTTCTGGACGTGATTCCAATAGGCGGGTGTCCGTCAAAAGTCCTTCCTATCCTGCTCACCTTCTCTTCCCCTTCGGATTGGACCACTGTTGTGGTGCCCACTAGAGTTCTCCGCGCAACAAAACACAGATCATCTTCGGGATCGGCTTTTGTTCACCGACTGGTTTATCTGACGCGACATTGTCCCATCGTGTGGATCTGGTGAATGAACGGCTTTCAGGGACCTTCACGGTGGCCCCCGCTATTTACTATTTCATCAGAACCGTCCAATCCTATATTTATAGGACCGACCACGTATTTATTTATTTAAACGACTGGATCGAATTCCTCGCTCGAACAAACTTTTGAAGTAGCCGAGGCGGTGGAAGCGATTCGACGCGGTCCCGGCCGACCCGATCTCGCCGTCCCGGAAAGATGATAACCGCGAAGACCTCCGTTCCGATCCGGCGACCTGCCGCCGTCTTCGTCCTCTTCCTCGCAGCCCTAGTCTTCGCCGCTATCGTCGTCGCCATTCAGTCCTCCTCTTTCTTCATCGGTGAGCCGCCGCTGCGACGAGAAGTAAGGTGGAGCTCTAACCGCTCGATCCCTTCTCGTTCTTGATCTTCTACCTGTTTCTTGGTTTCCAGGAAGCCGTAAATCGCTTATCGACAGCGAGGAGATTCGGATCCTGTCAGATTTCCAGTCCCGCGTTAAGCAATGCGTGGTATGTGCATCTTGGTCTCTTCTCCGCTTCTCTTTGGTGGTGGATTTGACGAATGCCGTCTATACTCATGTCCAATTGCATCATTGTCGTCAGGTGGTTTTATATAAGATGTAAATAGCAAAGAGTATTTAAGTTCCCTTAGGGCTTAAAGAGTGGCATTTTGTTCTATTAGCTTTGGTTTTCAATTTCTAGTGGATTTGAAGTTTTGGGTGAACGCCTCTTGCTTTCTTAAGATTGCCTAATTATAAATTATTTAACGTGGGTAGACCTCTTTAGCATCCCACTGGACTTAAAAAATTTATGTTAAAATCTTTATAGTTATAAAAGTAAAATATTTAACCTCATTTACTCTGACATCGTCAGCTTTACTGACGGAAGATATAGCATGTAACATGTGTAGAAACAACACGAAAATGATGGGCAGAAAGATAATTTTAATGTCTCAGGCAAGGTATTTCTATTGGTGATGCTCTATATGTGTGTTGACATTGCTCTACATGTGCGTTGGCGAGAGGTGAGGCAAAGGCCTTGCGTCTCGCTAACGCAGATGCAGAGCGGCATTGGAGGAGGAAGAGGAGGGAGAGCGACGGCGGGAGATGATCCAAAGAGAGAGGAGGAAGAGGACGAGGACAATGGCGATGCTGACGTAGATGTAGAGCGGTGTCGCTGTGCTCTAGATCTATTGCTTCTGCTTTGCATTGTTCTGCATCTACGTCAGTATCGATGCAGATGCAAATTGGTGCCAACGTAGATGCAGAGCATTGACATCTACGGCTTCTGCTTTGCATCACCCTACATTACGTCAGCGCTGATGCAAATGCAAAGCGGCGCCGACGTAGGTGTAGAGCGTCGACATATGTGGCTTCTACTCTGCATCGCCCTACATCTACGTTGACGTCAACATAGATATAAAGTGACGAAAGGGGGAAGAAGGATGAGGGATCGAGAAAGGGGGGAAGAAGGATGAGTGTCGCTCTGTATCTACATCGGCATCGATGCAGATGTAGAGCAGAGCAACGCCGCTATGCATCTGTGTCGACACCGCTTTACATATGCATTGGCGCGACCATCATCCTCTTCCTCTTCCTCCTCTCCTTTTGCCTCATCTCCCGTGGTCGCTCTCCCTCCTCGTCCTCCTCCCTCAAGAAGCTGCAGAAGTCCCTCAACTCCACCTCCAAGACTCCACCCTGCCCGTCTCCACAGACATCTCTGCGTTGTTCTCGTTGACCATCACCACAATAGTCACCCGCGGCCCTCGGTGGCACTGTCAATCGCCATTATCACAACAGTTGACTAAGAAGTTTTAATTATGACACAATAAAAGAAAATATAACTGGAACATTGAAATTATCTTTTTGCCTATTGTTTTCGTGTCATTCCTTTATGTACTATCATGTGTTGTATCTTCCGTCGATAAAGCTGACGGCATTAGGATGAATGGAGTTAAATGTTTTACTTTTACAAGTATAGAGATTCCAATATAAATTTTTTAAGTCTAGGGACTGGGATACTAAAGAGGTCTAACTACAAGAGCTAATATATAATTAGCCCTAAAGCTCAAGCTATCATAAATTCTTGCTATTGTAACAGATGTTATGTTGTATAGATAAGTTGTAGGTTTCAAGAGTAGGTTAGCTTTATATAGATGTTTCAAGCTAATTACACATAACTACTTGTTCAAGCTTTGAAGTTTATTGGTTAGATATGTACATTTATTCTTATCAAAAAGCATATGTAGTAGCAAATTAATATACATGCTTGATTCTTTCTTGAAGTTGCTTATAGCATGTTGATCATAGTAAATAATGCTCTTTAGACAACATTTGCTAGTTCGAATAACTAAGCAATCCACTTGTTGAGTCTAAACCCAAAATGTTTAGACATAAATTAATGGTAGATCCATCATACTTTTATAAGTCAATCCAAGTCTTAATCTACTTTCGATGTTAGAGGAAATTTAGGTGTTATAATCTTCCTGACTTAATGACTTGATGTCCTCGTCAAGATCCAATATAGCCCAGAATTGGACCTTGGCATGGTGCACATGAGACCTAACTTAGTGGTGGCTTTGTATCGTGACTTGTTCTCTATCTCATCCACAAGTAGCACTTTCTTACTTGAATCCCTCACTATGCTTAGTACTGGTCGACCTTGATATCATTTGTCACAATGCAGCATGATGTAGTAATTAACCCATTAACTCGTTGAGTCAAGTCCAAAATGTTTAAGTCCAAGCTGATGGCTATCAGGATCTTATAAGTCAATCTAAGTCGTAGAGGTAAAGCTCTATCATTGAAATTACTTTTGAGTTTTGAAGCAAATTAGAGAATAAATGATTATTTAGATTATCTTAGAAGATAGAATATACATAAAAATATAAAAATGAAAACATGTAAGAAGAGAAGCAAATAATTTTTTGGCTTTTTAGATAGGTTCACTTTTTCTTGGCTCTGAGTTGTGGACATTTGTCTGTCCACTGAAGATTTTTACTAATGAAGAATCAGGCTGAAGGAAACTGAAGTGTAAGTGATAAAGACAATTTCTGTTTTAATGAGCTTAGCAGCACCAAAAAGCCCTCTTAAGTATGTGCAGGTAGAAGCCATTTGTGTCAACAGTGCTTCCGGTGGAACAAGTCAATCTGGAGAAGGCTTCACAGCCTTGAGTTGATGCATTCTTTTAGGTATAGCTTGAGCGCTTGGTTTCAAACAAGATAATTTCCTGATGTTCAACAAACTGTTTTTCTTTTACAAACTACTGTTCAGATTAATAGATCTACTCCTGTACATGGTTTACCTGGTCATGATGCATGCTAGATGGGCTGGGCCCTTGAATGGATCTGATGTCCCTCAAGTTCTATGACATCTAGCAGCAAAATCCAAGGGCATGGTTCAGAATTTATAGTTGTGCCTGAATGACCTATGCAGTGTGCATCACAATGATTCAAGAGAAAAGGCAGTAAGGATTACTTTGCCCAGTACCCAGTTACCTTAAGTTGTTTCTTTCTTGGGCTGTATTCACCACTAGTTATAGCTGCTAGACTTAAAATATCACTTTTGATATATTGTTTTAGTTTCTACTGTCACAAAACAGTTGTCCATGCACCAAATGTACTAAATGAAGATTTTAATGATGAAGAAATAAAGTTGTTTGATTCCAAACGTGTTTCTGGATATTTATTCGTAGCAATACTATGTTTTAGAATTTTAAATGTTTATTTGTGTTGAAACTTGAAAGTTAATCATAAAGATTAGTTAGCATGTCGTATTCTAATCTACGTCTAGGAGTCTAGGGGGATAAAAACAAATCTGATTATTGCAAAATGTAATGCTTTTATGCTCATAATGTATCAAATTGAAATATCTATTATACAATTAGAATCTGATTATTGCATCGTCCTTTTTTACATTCTATTATACAATTAGAATCTGTTCGTATTTAACTTTGAAATATCTAAATTCAGCCTGTTTTAGTTGGTACTGACCTTGGAACTTTCTCTAGGCAAGCAGAGGACTTGGCCTTACTGCAGACATCATTGACCACTGTAAATTGGTCCTTAAATTTCCTGAAGGCACAAATAGTACATGGGTCAAGCTCTACTATCTACTTTTTCCAGGATTATAATATATCATTTTCTTTCATTTGTGTTAAATATACTTTCGTTAAAGAACCTCTCAGATTCAACCTTATTCTCTATTTTTGCAGTATAATGTACAGTTTAAAATTTTTGAGCCACTGGAGTATAAATATGATGTTTGTGAAGCCATTCTTCTATGGGAACAGGTTCAATTCCTTTCAATAAATTATCAATTTGTTTTCTATGTTATACACTGAAGACCAAAATTTCGCCAGTATCGTAACATGACTACGATCTTGACAAGGGAATACCTAGATGTACGACCTGATGGATGGTTAGATTATGCTGCAAAAAGAATTGCACAGTTGTGAGTTACCATGTGTGCAAGGCTTTCTTTTGTGATTTAATGCTCAAGGTGACTCAAAAAGAGCTATATGTTATCTTGTTTTTAGGGGTGCAGATAAATGTTATAATCGCTCTATTTGTGAGGAGCATCTAAACTTAATATTACCTGCAAAGCCTCCCTTCCATCCCCAGCAGTTTCGGACATGTGCAGTGGTTGGGAATTCTGGGGATCTGTTAAAAACAGAATTTGGACTGGAGATTGATGGGCATGATGCAGTCTTTCGAGATAATGAGGCTCCTGTTAATGAGGTAGTGTGTTGATTGTTTTTTGTTTGATCTATATGTATGACTGTAACTATTTATTTATGTTTGAGGCTTAGCAATTGCAACTTCATCTTTCTGAGATTCTTTCTATATTTTCTTATATGTATTCAGAAAGAAAAGTAGTTTGAAATTTCTGGTTTTATCTGACACTTAAATTTAAGGACCTAACAACGCTTGGTTCCAGACTTTGTCTCCAAAGCCTGGTTCAAGAATATAGTTCAGCATCCAAAATATACTGTTCACTTTCTGGCCTTTCTGGAGTTCTCAATACCAGTGTATACAAGTGATACAACTTATCAGAGAAATGCTAGATTCAAGATGCATTAGTTTTCAAAAATTTTTAAGATGTGGCCATACTTACAGACCTCATGCATATATCTTGGTGGATTCAAAGCATCCTGTTCTCTTGTTTTTATTGTGTCACATACTCACATAGATGTTTTCTAAATGTTTTTGTTGCTAAACAAATCTCACAGTCATTATATTGTTGTAAAACTGAAGATACTCCCTTATCGATACCTAAGCCACCTTGTATATTGTATGATTGGCCTCCATAACGCAATTACTATTAGCTACACTGCATCACTTAGTAATAACCTTTTCTCTACAGTCCTGTTCACATTGTTGGTTTCCTGGCTGATGTAGACACCGTCATGTGAGGCAGATCCATCTGACTTGATATCTCCCAGACTGAGCCCTTCACCAGGCCTTCAGAAGCAGAAGCTTATGAATAGTTTGGATCTACATCCTGTGATTACCAACTAATCTTTACATGCCCTTCTGCAGAAATATGCCAAACATGTTGGACTGAAAAGGGACTTTCGCCTAGTTGTAAGAGGCGCTGCTCGTAACATGGTTGCTATTCTCGATGGATCTCGTGAGATTCTGGGCTACATATACAAAAATTACTGTGATCAGATGCATTAACATCTCTAAAGCTGCTAATAATTGTCTTTGATAAAGCCTAGGCATGTTAATCACAAACAATATTGTTTTGTAAGAATATTAAGATTTTTCCTCTATGAAAATCATATGTGCAAGTTAAAGTTCTTTATGTTTTTAATGCCAAGTTGAATTTACCAAGTGTTTTTGTAGGTGATGTCTGACTCTCTGCAATGTATAGTGTAAGGGCCTGATTAAGCTTGATAAGTTTTGATCATATTGTTCATGAAATTCTCAACTCTGAATTTCGCAAAATCTACGTCTTAGAGCATCTGCAAGTAATTTTGTTGGCATTATTGTACTTTGGTTTTAATGATATGAAAATTTAATAAGAACAAAAAATGTTCTGTTTTCATACTGATTTAGACATGCAGTGACCTTCTTCAGTGCATAAAAGAATGGCTGTCAAAGCAAAATTTGGGTGCATATGGTGATTCTTGAATATGTGATCTTGCACTTGGTGCACCATCAGCTTACTGAATAAGAATGTGTTAACAGACAGGAGCTCATGATAGACTATATAGGGTCAAATACAGTTCAAATATGGACATAACTTGAGGAAATGAATTATTAATATATTTTTCTACTGTCCGTGGACATAAGTTCATTGGTCAAGAACAGGCCTGAGTTTAAAACCAAAAAACTTTGGACAAATTTAGCAAAATTATGGAATCAATTTGGTTAGATGTTTAATAAGAAAGAAGTAAAAAAATGTAGAGAAGGCATGATTCTATATATGCAAAACTGTGTGCGAAGGAAAAAAGAAATTTAATGCTACTAAAAGATTAGCATATAATTTTGCAGCTTACAAAAACTTCTCAAATAGTCCTAAATGATTCTATGGAACCAATTGTTAAATTTATGAGTAACTGAATAATTATCCAACAATTTTGAATTATTCGACTTAGAGTATGGAGAATTGTTCAGGGAATTATTTGATAAGGTAGACCTATAGTCAAATTGCAAGCTTCTAATATTTCAGTGAATAATGTATTTTCTACTTGGCTACAATTGCCATATACTGTAGCCTAGTAAGATTTTATTGTTATATGTTTGTTGACATGCCGTTCCACTTAGTCCTTGGATTCCTCTCTTAGGATAGAAAATTTTGACAGATATATTATTTAAGGCATATACATATAAGAATTGGTCATATGCAAGTCTTGATGTATGACTTCTGTTCTCTATGAGGTATTTATGGATATCATCTTTTTAACATTTCACATGTTAAGTCATTAACGAATCTTGAGTAGTCATTATTATTCTCTTAGGTTAATGTAAAGTAATTATTTTGCATCTGTATATGAAAATTGCAGCTGATGAGGTGCTTATAATCAAGAGCGTAACACACAGAGATTTCAATGCAAAGATAAAGGTGATCCTTTAATGTCACCAGCCCTTATTATTATTAGTTGCTTTTGTCCACTATGGTGGGCATCTTTAGAAATTTTATTTATATACAATATATTCTTTTTATAGTAAAATCTAATAGGGTTGTATTGCCTCCAATGCAGGAACTTCCAAATCCTGTTTATCTTTTCCAAGGTATCGTCTTAAGAAGGGGTGCGAAGGGAACCGGAATGAAGTCTATAGAATTGGCTCTCTCCATGTGTGACACTGTTGATATATATGGTTTTACGGTAGATCCCGGCTATACAGAATGGTCAGTATATTTCTAAGAGCAAATGTCTACCTAATTCAGTATCACCATGCAAATAAATCAACAACCAGCAATGTTTTACCATGTCTATCATAGTTCTACTAGGTTATTTTAATCGGACCTCGTCTTTGTCTCTATTTCTTAGACATCCATAATTATGTCCGTTCAGATTGGAAGGCTAGAAATCTTTGCATGATAATAATAGCTTATTGTATCTGCTGAAGAGTCTTTAAGATATCGCACATTGCTGAAATTTCTGATCACCGTATCGTAAGTTTGATTCTCGTACAAAAAAACATTTTATGCTTCATATTTGTTTCTTCTAGGACACGGTACTTCTCGACTCCCAGGAAGGGGCACAATCCATTGCAAGGAAGGGCTTATTATCAACTGCTGGAGTGCCTTGGTGTAAAGACCTCCGTGTGACACTCGATTGGCCCACGCATAATTTGCTAACTTTCCACATTGTTGTCCATGTAGGTCATCAGGATCCATTCTCCTATGAGAGCTACGAGGAAGCAGGATTGGTCAGATGTGCCAGACAAAGAAATCATAGCAAGTGCTCACATGGCTGCATTGCGTTTAAAAAGAGAAAAAACTGGCCAAGAAGGTGATTTGGGACCCTTTGGTAATTGCAAGGTATGGGGTACGGTAGACGGAGAAGGACCGGTGTCAGGATCTCCCGACATTCGCAACAAGTCAAATTACAGTAAGTGGGAGCTCCTGCCACATGAGAGCTTAAGAAAGGAAGCACAAAAACATTATGCCCAGATGGGTCGCGTTTCTCTTTACAAAATGGACGGGAACAAACTGGATGATCTCGTCTGTGTGAGGCACAGCTTTTAATCTGAAGTTTAGAGATGATTAGGGGTTCTGGTTCAACTATCGGTCCCATGAAGAGACAGACAGCGGAGCAAGTGGAATGAAGCTGCCTTAGTACTCGAGGAGGTTTGGTCAGAGCAGGCCTTAGTGCTCCGCAGGACGAAACTATTATTACAAAGCAAGAGTGGACTTCTGCTTTATTGGATGATGGATTGAATTGAATTGAATTGGGAGACTGCAGAACTTCTCCCTCGATAATATTTACTCAAACGCATTTCCAGGCAACGTCGATGCTTTCATTCATTTGTACCAGTCATTTCAACTTTTCATTCGATGATCACCTTGTTCTTCCTATGGCATCTTCCGGTGGTACCAATCATATAACGTTTGCCACAAAAAGCATTAAATAGTGTAGCAATTGTTTCTGGCATTTTGGTATTTGGAATTTTTTATTTTTTATTATTTGGCCTTACGACGATTAGTTATATATTGCCTGTTGTAACCAGTTATCTTTAATATCTCGATTTTTATAGTTTAAAAAATTATATTACATCCTTATAATATGAAAGTGAAATATTTAGGTTTATTTATCAACGAAAATACGAAAACAAAAGATTCAAAAAGGTAATTTTAATGTTTTGATGATAATAAACGATAAGTGCCACTAGTGTTAATGTCGGCGTAGTTGTCCTGTAGTCCTTTCATCGTTTTACATTTCTATTGGTGTTTCATCATTGTGGAATCAAAGTCTCATCATTGTGAAATCAAAATCCACTACCGAAGTCATTGTGAGGATCCGTAGTCTATCAAAGTAGGATCTAGCGATGCATGGCCCCTTGTCAGATCTTGCTTCGATAAGCGACGAAAAAGTTATTTAGCAGCATCGACGCTAGTGGTGTTGTTATCTATCATCATTGAACGCTAGTGGTGTTGTTATCTATCATTATTGAAACGTTAAAATTATCTTATTAATTTTTTATTTTCATATTTTCGTTGATAAAATTAGATAAATGAACATGTAATTTTTTAAAACATAAAAACCATAATACTAAAGATAGATAACTATTAAGGCAATATATAATTAACCCACCTTACACTGATCGAGAAATATGTATGTCCAACTCTTGAGTTCCAGCATGTTTATCTTCTTTGTTGTCGACAGATTACTTGTCTGCAGAACTGAAGAGAAACCTGTGGAACACCGAACTTGTTCGCAGTGTCAGCTGAAATTAATACAAAGGTATTCTGCAAACATGAAATGCTGGTTCCGAAGCACAAATCAGTTCGCATTGCTTGGTTGAATTTTTGAGTTCCATAGTGTTGACGAGGAAAGCAACATATAAAATCATGAAGCAGAAATCTGGTGTCCAAAGGTATGACATAAAATCCCCAAGTTTTTCGTGTAAAATAATGTCATTCCAAACAGCAATCCGCAAATCATCTCAACATTCTGCCAGCATACAAATATATATTATGCTTACAATTTGGCTACTATATTACATCTACACAGAATAACAAGTTTGCTACAAAAGTGTGATATTTGTTATTTAAGATGACAAGTTCATCATCAACAAATTTACATAATTGAAAGAAGTTAAGGGCAAAAAACAGAAGCAATCCTTTTGGATCCAAATAAAAGCGCTCCCATCTCAACCTCTTTTTCAGTCCACCTAAGTGTACATCATTCATGGGGTAAGCAAAGCATTCAGCACATCATATCTGCACATATTTACCATTTCTGAATGATACCAACAACAAAGACAAATTTTAAGTACAAAGTTGACATATATCAACCTCTCATGCTGTGGTATGCTTAGTTTATCAAATTTCTAGACGACACCTGATGTCGTAAGCATACAACTAAGAAAAATATGTCGATCAACCGGATGCAACCAAAGTATTGTAGATTAAGCAATGGCTATGCGTCTAGAGATTACAAGTAGCGTTGTATTTGTCAATACAAAAGATGGGTGCTAAAAGTACTAATCTCTGATCGTTAGCATGCAATCCAAGACAGATTGTAGATTCACTGAAACCTCAGCAAACAAACTGGAGATTGGATTTAAATGGCATGTTTTAGAAACTCATTCCAGGGTTACCATAATGATTCTTACAAATGGAACCTGATCTGGCCAACATTTGAGGCCAATCGAGATACGCAACGCAAATCCCAATCAGCTGGACCCTCCCCGTCAGCATGAGTTGGAGAGAATAATATTCCTCAAAATATTTCTTATTCAAAGAAAATTCTCCTCTACTCTATAAATAGGAGTTCATTTTTTATCCTCGCATAAGACCTCGAGCTGAATTGAATGTTGAAGGAGCATCCACCACCTCAAAACTCCACGAAGGACTCTGCGTAAGGTAAGTCATCCTAAAGGAGAATCCACCTCCTCAAACTCCAGTTCTCAATATGTGACAGCCTTACGGAAGTGGACCAGGTCGCTCAACTCAGTGACATTGATCGATGGCTAATTTTGTCACAACAGTTTGGGCCCTAAAAACAGTGTCACATGAAGACCGAGATCAAGAACTCCCTCGAGAGCATGTCAATGAGAAGTCTCCTCATCAGACCCTTGTAACGATGACTAGCATTGTCTTAGGGGCAACATATGCTCGAGGCTGGACCTCGCTTGAAGGTCCAAGGACGCACACATCTACTTGCTCATTGTTGTCCAGTCGACCGCCATAAAGATGGTCATCATCCAATCGGTCGCTTCATCAAGTTGATCATCCTCAATTTTGATGCCATAATGTCAAGGCAACCAAATCAAAATCAAGTTGGTCACATCATCGTGTTGCTCCTGCCTTCACATTAGTGATCCCATCAAGATGGCCATCATCGAGTTGGTCACAATATCAAGCCACACATCTCGGTTCTAAGCAAGTCTCAGCGGGTTGCCTAACT
Organism: Musa balbisiana; assembly: GCA_004837865.1. Lineage (NCBI taxonomy): Eukaryota > Viridiplantae > Streptophyta > Magnoliopsida > Zingiberales > Musaceae > Musa > Musa balbisiana. The sequence goes on along the minus strand of CM017188.1, from coordinate 1,034,427 downwards.
TGCATTTGGTCGCATGACAAAGAAGGCAAAAGACATTTGCGGAGAAGATGCCAAAATCGGGGAGTTCCCAACTTGCCATTGACTTGCTCCCAACTTTACCATGTTGTGAAGTGCGCTCCCTACCTACTGACGACTACACTCTCGAGTCAATTGTGCTTCAATATAATTGCTTCCTCAAGACGACCTCAAGCCGACCATGACATCAAGTTGCTCATGCTTCAATCGTGTACTTAAGTCGATCGTTGCGTCTTCACACTAGCCACGTCCTTAAGTCATACACACCCTCAAATAGGTCGTGCACTCGAGATGGTGCATCTTGATAGTGTGACTGCACCCTCAAGTCAGTTGTCCACAAGTCAATCGAGCTCCCAAGTTGATCATCCTTAGTTCAGACACACCCTCACATTTGTTGTGCCTTCAAGTTGGTCCTCCTTATGTCAATGGCAACCTAATAGTAGACCTCTAGTAGCATTTTCTTCCTCCCCCATGGCGATATACCAAGACTACAACAATCCTATAGATTATCCAAATCGTTCTAGAGTGAGATTAAATCCTTGGTCCAATAATAGCCTTGGACATCTATCCTCTAATTTTTCCTCCTAGGCAACAGGATCCTAGTAAACACTTGGCCTAGAACCTTATAATTTTGCTCAAATAGCTACTTCTTGGATATTTGATATTTTTGAGTGCAAAATTTCTTTCTTTAATCTACATCACTAACTAAGAAAACATTAAACTACTACCTTGCACTTTAATTGTAAATTCATCATGTTAATTTAAAAAACACTTAAAAGACATTAAAATCTCCGATTAACATGATCCAGCAGGAATCACGATAGAGTATCTATATCTTGAATCTTGACACCCATTATTCTGAGAGAACCTTTAATTTTTAATTTCTTAGTAAGATTTATTACATAAACCAAATTTCTCTTGTAAAAAAAAGCACCATAGGTGTATGTCATCACATCAAAATCCAGAATTTTGACGAGAAAAAACTTCCTACTCAACTTAGAGCAAAATATCTAGATAAGAAATCAAATAATTGTAAATACCAATCTCAGATACACGGACCCAAGGACCATTGTATGTTTATTATACTAAAGATTCATTGTGGAAAATCTTGCAATCAAATAAAAACATCAAATTAGCAATCAAATCTTTGATGGTCAGACCTGTCTAATAAAGGATTCTGTTGTCAATAATGTCAAGCTTGCAACAGAAATCAGTTACTAGTTAATCCAAGTCAAAATGAAAAAAAAGAAAGAAAGAATAGATGCCGACTGCTAATGAGCTCACGCTCAATCTTACTCAACCAACTACAATGGTTCATTATTAGCTGGCTTAGTTCTATCGGATCAATGATACTTTCTAAGCCCAAACATCTCACGCAGAATCTTATCATCTATAATGCTTTAATATCAATTTCTCAGCAGCAACAAAAGTAAGTAGAAGGAAAACCCAGAGCGACTCTAACTAATAGTCTGAGGCAAAAATATCCAAGCAAAGGAAAGACGTCATCTAGTAAACCACATATTATTTTGGAAATAAAATATCACAAAAGGCTTATTGGGCTGATAATACCATATTTTCGCCTCGTTGGTGAAACAGTGTAAAAGACTAGAGTACGATTATGCAAGTATAGTTAAATTCATAAATTTCATTTAGATGACTATTTCTCTATTTGTGATGCATCTTGTCATTTCTTCCTTCTGAACTGTAATAGATTTAAAACAACCCCCCCTGAATAAATTTACTGTGACTAGCTATTGGGCACCAAGTTTAGATAATCAACATCAGGTCTGAAACAGCCATAAAATTCATATATTGCATGGTGCCGACCAAACTTCATTTGCAAAAGCAAGGTTGGTCAAGATTCCTTCGACATTGAAAATACTAGAAAAAAAATACATACTTGCATTATTAAAATTTACTGATTGTTCACCAATTCACAAATTAAACATGTTATTCATTACTAAAAAAAACTTTGCAAGTCACAAGATGGATGACTTGTAATTTGTCATGCCTATTGTGATCAAATCTTTTCATGATTTCCTTCTTTCATTTGCATCTTCACCAAGGTTGTTTCTACTTGTTAATACACCAATTATTCAATGTTACTGATTTTAACAAGCAATGGATAGCTTTATTTCATAACATATAGTAATGCCCAACATGCATAAATACATACATCAGGATGATTATAATATCATCTAATCATGTGAAGTTATCAGCAAACTGATAAATTTGACTAATTATGACTTGCTCAACCTGATAGAAGTGGGACACAAATACACTAGTGTTTAGTACCATAAAAATGCCATGCTCCTAAGTCCTAACATCAATATATCATCTAATCATAAGTCAAGCAATCAGCAAACTGCTAAATTTGACAAGTATGACTTGCTAAACCAATGAGAGGTGGGACAAATATGTACTACCTTTAGTGATTAATACTAGAAGCATGTCCAGATTTTTGGATGAAGCTCAATTAGGACTGGAAGTTGCACAACAAGGAGCCGATGAAGTACCATCACTTGGATGACTGTCAACATGATTCCCAGTAATCCCTTCGTTATTCACTTCTGAAGCTGAGTGAACTTCAGCATCATGAAATGTGAAAACATTGGTTCTATTTTCTCTTGTCTCTAGGCGATCTACCATGCGTGAGGATGTATCAACACCAGCATTAACGTCACTCCTAGCTTCTGAACCAAGATCTGCCACGGAACTATTACGAGAAAAGAGCCTCTCCCTCCATCCTCGAGTACTCTTGGTGATAGACTCTTTATACCTAATTTGTAGTAAAATGCATGTTCCAATTCCTCACACCTTCTAGGCAACTGAAAAATAGCAAATAAACTTTGATATACCTCATCGAAACAGCATTCAAACGAGATCTCAGAGATTCTGAGAAAGATTGCAAATCTGATGGTCCTGGTCTGTCATGAACAATTGGAGAAGACCGGCCAGCAAAGGTCCTGTATAAAAAATGACCATGATATGGATGTCCTATATGGTAAAAGAATGAGAGAAAAAAGCTAGACATAAATATATAGACATATGATCCCAAAGAGCACCTGCTAGCGGAAAGACTGGGCCTGCTCTGGCTGGTAGTAATTTCAGTTGCTATTGCAGCACTCCTCTCACCCTGAGCTAGATTTATATGTGTTCCTTGGCTTGAAGATTCCTCTGTTGGAGCGTTTAGCACAGATGATGGGCTGGCAGCAATTATCGCAGGGATTGATTCATTATCTCCTCCTTGTGCTGAAGAAGATCGATAGCCAATATAGGGTGCATTTTGATGTGGAGAGAAAACCAGAAACTGTGAGTGCCGATGAGATCCTCCCCTACCGCGATGCCCTTCTCTCCTAGAAATATGATGCACTCTTCCCATCGCTGCAGCAGCTGCTAAATGCTGCATTATGCGCTCTTCAAGTTCTGTGTCATTTCCACCCAACTGCAATATGGATCATAGAACTTTTAATATTCCGTAATTTAATTAGACGCACTACAAAGAAAAAAAATCAACAGAATCACACACATGCTGCAGGTCAAAATCTCCAAGTGCTGGGTGACGAAATATAGTTGTAGTTCGTGTTTGGTTTATTCTGATGTTCCTCTCACGTTCCACAGCCTCAAGGAGCTCCTGGCTGCCATAATCAGCATCAAATACTCAACTGATCAGAACAGCTTCATTTTTTAAACGAGTAAAATATATCTCACAATAATGTGTTGCATCAAATTAAACCTGGTCGGATCCTTCAAAGAGATAGACTGCCAGCACATAGGACATTGAGAACTTCTCTGACACCTGCAAGCAAAAATCTTACATGAAAATGATCCATTTTAGTGGATATTGACAATCCATGCAACATACACCTTTTGCACCTCCGAGTTTCAAAAGGAGAAGAAAAAGAAAGGCACACCATAAATCATAGAGACTTAGTGGATTTCGTCATATATGCAGGTGGTAACTACATTCAGCATTGTAAATACCCAACATGCAGCAACATTCAGCAAAACGAAAAGCAATAGAACTTAACCTAGCTTACAAAAGTAACTGGAATTTACACCAAGAACAAGAAAAGTAATTTCATAATGACCAAACATAAGAAACAGATAGCACATGCTTAGTGAGGTGAAAAGGGTAACATAACAAGGTCTTGTTCATTTGACCGTAAAATGCTCCAAAAGGACAATGGTCATGACCTACACATACCTGACCAATCGGTTCTCCACCTACAGATACATAACACAGGAAACAAAGATAACTAGTAGAAGAGACTATACCACTCGAGAATGCACTGGAGATGGAACTCATGCTTGCATCCAGTAACCTAAACAAGCAACATTAAATGTAAAACAATAAGAAAAATAGTCAGATCGATGGAAAGAAACCGTAAAACTATCATCACTGCGGAAAGGTCCACTGAACCACATACCGTCGAAGGATCGCTCTCACAGAACTCTTCAAGACAAATGCTGCAGGCGTCATCGCAAGAATCTTGGATGCCCCCTTCGACAAAAGCAGCAGCTGAGGACAGATGTTTCTCCATCTTTGCAGTCTCCTCCTCCATCCCTAAACACGACAAGAGAAAGAAACAGGAAAACAGACCAACAAATCGGTGAATAGCCGTAAACCGGTGAATATCTAAAGTGTCACCACTAAAATTCCACGAATACCAATCATCGACAATAACCAAGCACATAATATTCATATAAAATTCATTGAAATTCAACCAAAATAACAAGGCGTAATCATCAACCCCGTAAAGTCTAGCATCTTCAGCCATAATTGCTGCGATTCGATCAAGAACCAGAAAAACCGAGGCGTAAAGAAGGGGAAAACAAATCAAATCAGGTCCCCGAGGCAAGATCGATGAACACGGAGGAATGAAGCTATACCTAAGGCGAATCGCCAAAGATCAGAGCCGGAATCGACGAATCGAGGGTTCTCCGGCTCGAAATCAGGAGAGGCGCGAGGCGACTCGTTGGGGGAAGATGGGGGAAACCCTACGGATGGAGGGAGACGCCCTGTTCGCTCGTCCCCTCTTCCCTTCACGCTTAGGAAGGAGACGAGGAAGAAGAAATTGTAGGAGAGCGCAACGATTGGGCTAATAATTAGCGAACGAATCAGAGGCAAAGGCGGCCTTCTTTTCCACCTTTTGACCGGCGCAGGGAATGGGGTAGGGATGGGAGCGAATTCCAACGGCGGTCGCAAGAAGCATGCGGGCCAAGAGCCCCAACAGATCGATTGGAGCAAACGGTGGGCCCACGGTGGGTCCCGACGCTGTTATTGGCTAGCAGGGGTCGCCTTCGCGTGGGGTCCGCGCACACCCACTTGGAGCTATCACATTATTATTATAATTATTATTAGAATATTTGTATTATTTTTAGAATACTGTTGGTAGATAAAATTTATCGTTAATAATGTTTGTTATATGCCATAAGACCAAAGTTTCCGTTTATATTTATTGTTATTGTAATTATTATTAGAATATTGTATTATTTTTAGAATACTGTTGGTAGATAAAATTTATCCTTAATAATGTTTGTTATATGCCATAAGACCAAAGTTTCCGTTTATATTTATTATTAATGTGGGCCCGGCTGTATAATGTGACTAAGAGATGTCCCACATGGAACCGTGTCATAATGTTGATGATGAGGGCCATTAAATACACATATTAGTAAGTCAAGCCTTTCTACATAAGATCATGTTCACATATCACGTGTTTAAGCTTCATTTCATTTGAGGGCCTTTGTGTTCAAAGGTCATTAGTCATATAATTTAATTTAATTTAATTATTTAATTATTTAAATTAAAATTCCTTCATAAGTCTTTATATATATATAATAATTAAAAATTGGAATTTTATCAAATTTCATGGGATGATTTCTTATGAAAAATAATTAAATAAATTGAAGGAATTTTAATATAAATAATTAAAATTATGCATGTGTTGTTGGAACGCAACAGAGTGAGTTTGATGAACGGATGGATAGACACATTGTTTCGACAAAGGAAGTGTGCATCGATTGATTTTGTGATTCGAGTTATTATATCAAACAGTTGTAGGAAAGAAAAGAATGTCCATCTTTTTTGCTTGCAGAACCACCACCGGAGTCCTTCCACTTCTTCCCTCAACCCTTCGTCGTCCCCATCTCACTTCTTAGTAACAGTCACAGCAGAACAGTAGGAAAACATCCGACCCTCTCTCTCTCTCTTTCTCTCGCTTTTGCAGAGTCTGTTCTCATTGACTCCTTTGCGAGAGGCTTCGCCAAAACCCAGTGCCGTAGAACTTCGCCACCATCTCCTTCTCTAGCTCCGCGAACTCCGGCGACAGCGATTTCGCCAGCCATGGCTCCTCGGAGCCGGAGCTCGCTAGGGGGAACTCGCCAAGGTAAAGACCGAGGTCGTCGTCATCGTCGTCAAAGGCGTCGACGTCCGGCCTCCAAATGCTGGATTTGGTCTTCGCGCCCCTGGGCCAGCGTTTCCGCCACCGCCGCACGAGCCCCGCCGGCACCACGACGATGAGGTTCGCGAGGCCACAGGGGCAGCAGCAGATAGCCGCGCACCCAGCCGCGGTGGAACCGGCAACCTCCGCCAGCCGGGGCCCTTTCTTTTCCGGCTTCTTGATGATCAGCGTCCGCCGGCGGGTCTCGGGAATGGTAGCGGCAGGGAGGGCGGGCGTCGCCGGCGAAGGACGGAGGGGAGGTCGGACCGACTTCTGCGCCATCTTCCCCCTCCCTCCGATCGTAATCAGACGGTTCGAACGCCGGAAACAAGCGATCTCATACAACAAAGGTCTCACCTGGCGAAGCGGCGTTCTGATGGCAGGGTGGCACCATGCTCAGGGATTCCGATTCCGGCGATCTCGCTTTCCTCCGCTGGCAATTTCGGGAAATGGAGACCGAGAAGAAGGCAAATCGAAACGTGAAACGAACGCAAGAAAGTTCCGCGAGCGCGACAGGGGAGACCGGAGAGGAACCGCCATTTTATAGTCGACTCGGTTCGACGAACACCCTTGGCCACGTCACCCCGTGTGGAGAAAGAGAAAGGCGGACCCCACAGAGCGGGAAGCAGTGTGTTTCGCGTGGACGAATATGCGGTCAGGAGAGAGAGTTGAGCGAGATGTGCAAATGCCGAGTCGGATTCGCCTCGTCACACGTCAGATCGACGCGACCGGTCGGCAGTCTTCCCCCGCGGCGTTCACGCGACACGTGCGGGAAAAGAAGGAGAAAGAAGATAAGGTTGACTTGGAACTCATGCCGCTGCTCTCTACGTTCAAAAGCGACTGCCGTGCATGTGTTTGTGTTTACATCTGTTCCGTGCCAAGACAAGAAATGTGCACAGGGTTGAAACTCCTGACCTGGAAACCAGAAAAATCCATGGCATCTCTCGGAGACTTGTTAGGTCGCAGCTTAAAATGTCCTATAGCCTGGATGATACCATCGGCACACCTTTCGGTGGCACGAATGATGTTAGGGTGATGTTTACAATCCTGTGCATACCACTAAGGTGAACCAATCTGTATAGAGAAGGACCCAATATGTTTCATCAATTAAAGCCAGGATCGTTCGATTTGGTATGTGAAGATTATAGCGAAGCGCAGAACCAATAAATTACATTAATTAAGGCCAAATGTGGAGAGAAGGAAGAAGGTGGAGTTCTTCTTCCTGGAGCTCAATTCTGCACTGCTGCCGCCGGCTTCGTCGTCAAGCCAAAACCAAAGGGGAACAGGGGGTCGTAGTTCTTGTCACCGACGTTCATGGGGAGCTGCTCCACCGACTTGAACCAGGTGCGAGGAAGCGTTCCGGTGAACCCGAAGTCCCCGAAGAGGACGTCGGCCACGCCTTGACCTTCGGAGCCCGGCAACCATGCAGCCACCAACGCGTCCATCACCGGGAGGTACGGCTCGATGACGACGGGCCGGCCGGAGATGACTACCACCACGCACCGCACGGCGCCGCAGACCGTCTGGATCGTGCTCGGGCCAGGTTCGGGGATGGTGAGGTTGAGGCTGTCGCCCGCGGTCTCGGCGTAGGGTGGCTCCCCGACGACGACAATGGCGTAGGAGAAGTGATTGCTCTGCACGAGATCAGCATCGGGCTTCTCGGAGAACACGACATCGGTTGCCGGGTCAACCGTGGATCTAATGGCGTCCAGGATTGTGGTACCTGCAAAGAAGGACATGAGCTTGGATCACTAGGCAGTAGCTGATACAGCAACCATGAAATGCGAGAGAGAGAGAGAGAGAGAGAGAGAGAGAGAGAGAGAGAGAGAGAGAGAGAGAGATAGATAGAGAGAAGGGGAAGAATCGGGACAAACCACTGGTGATGTTGCCACTGCCTCCTTGCCACTCTATAGTCCAACCGCCACACTGGTAACCTATGTTATCAGCATGACTTCCGGCGACGAGGATCTTATCAGCCTTCTTAGGCAGAGGCAGCAATGGCTCATTGCTCGATTTCCCATTTTTCAGCAGCACCAGTGATTTCCTGACGGCTTCTCTTGCCAATTCCCTATGCTCCTGCGGGCATCCAAGGAGTTGTCAGGAGAAACTGCTGCATTGTATCTTCTAAATCATCTCTGACCGCAAGCGAAGGAAACAACAGCAGACATTACCTGTTTCCCGATTTGATCGACTAAGCTGTGATCAGGCAGAGGGTTCTCGAAGAGGCCTAAGACAAATTTCACCCTCAAGATCCTTCTTACGGCATCGTTGATTCGTTTCATCGGGATAACCTTTTGATTCACGAGATTTGTCAGAGTATCAATGAACGCAGGATAGTCATATGGAACCATCACCTGTAAAGAGCGCACAGCATCAACGAGAACGTCAGCCTTTGCCACAGCATCAACAAGAACATTAATGCTACTCTTCAGGATCAGCTCACCATATCAATGCCTGCAGTAATGGAAGCTTGAACAGAGTAGGTGTAATTTGCATCAGGTGGAGTGGTGATCCGGTCGATGCCCTGCCAGTCCGAGATCACAAACCCCTGATGGCATATTCCAGACACGGTGAGTAGGAAGGGGAACAGATACGGTGTGACATAGGAAACCACATACATCGATGTGATCTTTCCATAACCTACCTACCTTGAAACCAAGCTTCTTCTTGAGGTGGCCGGTGACCAGGCGACGGTTGGCATGCATTTTAACTCCATTCCAGCTTGAATAGGAGACCATGACGGTGGACACACCCTTGGCGATGGAGTCGATGTAAGCAGGCATATGAATGCCGAGGAGTTCATGGGCATCGATGATAGTGTTGTTCTCATCGATTCCTTTCTGCGTCCCACCATCGCCAACAAAGTGCTTGGAGCAAGCTGCCACGTTGTTCCTGACACAAAAGAAGATAGAGAAAACACGAGAAGGAATTATCTTCTTCTGCAGACGATCAAAATGCTGGATCGATCATACGTCCGACCCCGTGAGCAGAAGGTGGACAAGAAGAATCCTTACTTTCCTGCAACATAGGGAAAGTCCTTGGCGTAGTTTGGAGGGACATCTCCCTGTAAACCAGGAATGAGTTCTGTCATCGCCTGCACAACCCTGTGGTCCTCGCTGTAGCTCTCGTAGCACCTGCCCCATCTTGGATCCCTACAAACCTGAGCAAGAACAAGATACAGTAAAACAGCAGAGGAAGCATGTTTCTACGTCCAGAATGGCTTACCGCAATGCAAGGCGCAAAAGCATAAGGAATGCCAGTCGCTCTAACTTCGAGTGCGGTTGCCGCACCAATCCTCTTCACAAGTCCAGGATCCCTGCGTATCATGATTTCCGAGTACAATGTCAAGCTCAAGAATCCAAGAGAAGTTAGTTTCTGATCAACAGATCATCGAGAAATCTAAACCCAGAGAGCAGCTATCAATGTGACTCATATAAAATGCTTGCCTTGTGGCACCGAGGCCAATGTTATGAGGAAATATGGTTGCATTGTAGACATTGTTGTGGCCATGAACGGCATCGATCCCATAAATCATGGGAATTCCCAAGCGTGTTGACAGGCAGGCCTTCTGAAACGGAGTGATCATCTCCACCCAATCCTTGGCAGAGGCCTGAGGAGCAGGAACACTTCCCCCACCACTGAGTATGCTGCCTGTATTGACATCTCCTCTCATTATGTCACATTACATTTGTATGACTGAACGTACGATGAACGCATCTGTTAGCACTCACCTATAAAGTAGTCTTTCAAGACTCCAGAGGAGGCATTTGCTCGCTCGATTTGTGTCATCTGACCGATCTTCTCAGCGAGAGTCATGCGCTTCATCAGATCTTTAATCCGAACATTCAGCGACCGTTTAGGATCTTTGTACTTCATATATTCTGCTTGTGTTGTCGCTGCCCAACACAATAGGAATACGAGCCCCAGCATTGGTATCCGGCGAGCTGCCATCCTGACACGAATCCTTTCGACGAGAACCTGATCTCACGATTCATGAAATGAGAAGAAAGACAGCAAAAGATGAAAGAACATGCGGCAAGGGGTTGAGCCTTCAGCTGCGGACATGAGTCTTAACATTACCAGACGCTGATATGTTGTGATACGATCAAGCAAGTCAAAAACCGAGAGCTGCAGAGGAAAGCTGAAGAAAGAGTGCAGTAACACTTTGCGTAAGAGAAAATAGCAGGCACCGATGGTAGGACGCCAAACACCACCAAACCAGGAGAGCAAGGAATGCGACGAACGATCATGACATAATCGAGAAAAAGCTTATGCCTTTCGAGTACTTTCTCCGTTGGTTGAGAAAGCATAAATTCCGAATTCTTTGCTTGGCAATGTGATATCGTAACACATGCAAATTCATAAAAGGGGCGGCTATTGATCCGAGAAGAAACATTTGGGGGAGAAAGTGGACACTATCTTGTGGTTCTTTACACAAATAATAAGCTTAACTCGAGAAATCCATGCTATCTTATTCGAAATCTGTTCCTGGTAAGATCTGAAGGGGGGGGAGGGGGAAGAAGAAAAATCATTGGCCAAACCATCAAAACACATTTCTTTCCTAAACAAAAGAGACAACTTTAACATCGAGAAAATATTTCCAGAAAACCTGAAATTTGACATCGAGAAAACAGGAAAATATAAAGATGCTCAGAGAGATGCCTGAGCCAAAGCATGAATCGAGCTTCAGATCCAATGGAAGTGCGCGGAAGAACAAATCTTGATATCAAAAATCTGATAACAGTACTCACAGGAGAAATCAGGAGGCCAGAAGACCCTGCAAAAGCTCAACTTAGTGGGAAGCTTTATATATAGATGAGTGAAACCGATTCTGAATGGGAGAAGCGAGATTACAGCGTTGAAATGGTTAACAAACGTTTATCTTTTAGGACGATGATGCAGAGGACCGTGTTGGTTTAGCGCCTCTGGATTGGGAGGTGGTTGCCGCTGCGCCCGGTAAAGGGAGCCACGCAGGGGGGTTTCGATTTTGCCTGATGTCAAAACTACCCTTCGGGCAGTCTCCACCCCACATTGACCATGATCTCTCAGTCTCAACCGTAAGATCCAGATCTATCGGTCGAGAAAACAAGCCCCGAATTATAGTGCCTCTCTTATAGTAAAATACCATATTGTAATAAAACAATTACATAAAAATTATTATTAATGGCGATACATATTGTGCTGTCCACTCTCCCCACCGGGGATGATGGGAAACCAGTGCTCCCCCCGAGTGCAGTGGAGGCCACCGGTTTGGACAATGGCCCTTCTCGATCCCTTCTTAAGCATCTCCTCCCGCTCTCTTCTTCGGCCACTCCTCGATGTGGGACAAAAGATACATCTTATTACACTAAGAGTGGAGGAAGAGTGGAAGCAAAACAAGGAACCTTCTCTTTCCTCTCCCCTGAGAAGACCCGAGTAGAAGAAGGATGAAAAGGTATAACCTCCCAAGGAACCATGAAGAAGGTATAACCTTGCAAGACACACCACCAACGTGAGCACACCTAAAGGAGTTCTTCTTCGTCTATTTATGCCTCCACGCATGAGCATCTTGGCACAGCATCCGTCTTCGTTCTCCCAAACGCATCCCACAGAGAGGAGAGGCTCATGGAGAGAAGGCCTACGGCTGCTACAGGGCAACGCGCCTACGACAGTTTTGTTCCTTCGCATGAAGTGGTTCGAGAAAAGGATGCAGAGATTTTTCTTATCCCGCTTCCAGGCTCGCTCTCTCTCTCTCTCTCTCTCTCTCTCTCCTCTGATCCTTAAAAAGAGAGTTCTAATGGTGTTATCATGAAGTAATCTGCTGAAGAGATACCGCCTCGTTCTTCTAAATCTTCTTTCTGATATATACAGAGATATAGATTTCAATAGCTATAAAACACCAACTTGTTTGGAAAATGTTAATTAAGCTGTTCTAACGTGTCTAGTTTCTTTATGCATGTAGGGTTCAAGAAGGAGCACATCAGGATTCAGATCAATGACTATGGCCGATTAAAGATCAGCGGGCAACGCCCTGTGGCTGACAACCGGTGGAGTCGCTTTCTGAAGGAGTTACAGGTACCAGATTACTGCAATGTCAGCGAGATCAAAGCAAAGTTTGAGGACGGGCTGCTTTACATTATAAAGCCGATACTCGTCACCAAACCTGGCACAGACGGAAAGGCCCCGGAGACTACATTGGATGGAAAAGCCACGAGGGAGAAGAAAGGTGATGACGACAGTAAGAATGGCGTAAGCCAGAAGACGAAGCCGAAACGAGAAGAGTCTGATGGCGGCGTCAACGAGCAGTCAAACGAGAAGAAGGAAGCGCTTGATGCAGGCAAAGATGTGCAAAAGGTCAGCGAGAAAGAGAGGGATCGAATCGAAGGGCCGAAATATAGTGGAAAGGTCGCAGCTAAACATGAACAAGGAAGAAATGGCGCACGAATGAGTGAAAGCAGGAAGGAGGAGGCAGTGACGCCTGCTGAACTAACTTCACATGGGCGTGGAAACATGATGAGGAATCTGACGATTGTACGAGGATTTTACACGCGCAAACGGCTCATGTTGAATGCAGCATTAGCAGCCATTGTGATCACGGCGGGCGTAGTGTTTTATCTAACTCGTTAAAACAAGGAAGTCGATGCAGGTTGATCTGTAGCTCCCATCTCAACATGTAGCATTCATGATATACAGCAAGGAAAGAAAGTGTAATAGAGGGTGGTGGGTGATTGTTTACGTGAAATGGCCTATGCATTCACTCTCTTGGAAAACATTTCTTCCAAAGAGACATTTGGTGAAATAAATATATGGGGAATGGCTTCCAGAGAACGACAGTGGATGAAAGGCATGATGAATTTTGTAAACCTTACTGAACCCACCTTGCAAAACTAGTTCTCGAGATGAAATAGAACTTTTTTGACGTGAGACTTGACCACAAGAAAGAACCATTCCCCAGAATCATTCCGTGACATGAAATAAACTACACGGTGTCACCACACATTTTTCTAGTTTTGTTCATCGTTCATCTTTATCCAAGTCGTCCACACATGGAGAATGAGGTAAGTATAGATACAAATGAATGAAACTTAGGAATCCAATGTGTGTTACGTGACACAAATATGCAACATTCACCAATACCATCCCAAATGGTTATCAGCAGCAATAGATTTCAGACAAGGCACAAAGCGGAGTCAACAAGTCCATATAAATTCACTTCCAAGATGATGATGATGATTAGGATCTCAACTGAGCAGCTTGATATCTATCACCTGCTTCGTATACAGACTTACTATGCTTCAAATAGTAGGCATTGATATCTTCTGCAGCTTCATCATCATCATCTGATTGCTCCAAGTAGATTAGCCCCTCCTAGCTTCGCTCCATCCAGTTTCTGTTTCACAGATCAAAACATGATTTATAGGCTATGTTCAACTCCATTATGTAGTTTCTAGCCTACAAGGAGACATCCATAAATCACTTCAAATTTATAGCCCACTTCTCTCTCTCCCTCCAGATTGCACATCCAAGATTTGTTATGCACAGAAGAACTTGTGCATTTTTATCACAATGAAAATTTAAAATTACTTGCTTTGTTTTAGGGTTCACAATTTCAAGGTTTTAAGGTTTAAGGTTTAGAGTTTTTGGTTAAGGTGTTAGGGTATGATTAGGGTATAGGGTTTAGTGTTTAACACTAATATTCTACATATAATCCACAATTGTTGTCAGAAACTAACAAAACAAGCAACAAACTGACATATGCATGTATATTTGCTCAACTTCCAAGCCATATTTCTTTCTACATCCCACTAGTGCAATAAATCCAAGGGTGGGAGTTGGATGCTAGCTGATAAGTTTTAAGACCCTGAAAGTACAACAATTATGCATTGATGACTGAATTGAAAGAAAAATAACTTACAGAGTCACGTAAATCAACTTCTCGAAGGTAAGCCCTTTGAAGATTTGCACCCTGCAAATTTGCACTATTCAACTTGGCACCCTGAAGCACAAACAAAGAATCAATTTTCTGTGTGATTAGAATACGTATATCTTACCCCCAACAGATGTAATTACAATTCACTAAGCTTTTTAAACAAGTGATTCTTTAAAAAAAATGATTCATTTCTTGTTAGTGTGGATTTAATATTTCCCATTAAAATGTCAAGATCCATAAGAAATAACCAAGTGCAAAAACCATGGTTGAAAGAAGGTTGCACAATTTGATGCTACAGAAGGCTTTTTATGGTAATATATTGTGAAAATATGATAATCAGCCACAGACCATGGTTGAAAGAAGGTTGCACAATTTGATGCTACAGAAGGCTTTTATGGTAATATATTGTGAAATATGATAAATCAGCCACAGACAAAAAAAATAGTACCCATTCCTATAGCAGTTACAAAAAATCTTGGTTGGCCTTGGTTGTCTGAACTGGAAATAAATGCCAGTTACACAAAAGGAACCAAAAGATTGTTCAACAGGGCATTTATCTTTGGCAAATGGAAAATAACTAACTAACCAACAATAATAATCAAAACCCAATATAACCCACACTATACAAGAATAAACATATAATTACTGGTTGTCATTTTTTTCAATTAAAGCAAAATAACTGAGATGAGGTTCAGTGGTTCTTTTATAGTAATATAATTCGATTCCAATCAAAGTCCTAGACTGGTTGGAGCTTTCGATCCTAACTTCCAACTTTCATCGGAAGGACCTCTTAAGTACATGCCTCCAACTAGAGCCTCTTGGAGCAACCCTATAGTAGTGCTTGATAAGGTTCCCCGTACTGAGACATATCGCTTGGTACAACCAGTACATCAGTACGTCTCATTATATCGTGTGTCAGTATATTCAGTATGGCTCGATATGTACCATACTAATAATTGGTCGGTATATCGATACAGACCAGTAATACAAACAACCATGGTGCTTGATGTGTAACTTGGTAATATGCTAAAAAAGGATCCTTAAAGTCAACTCTGTTAAAATTTAGCAAAGCTCATTATTTGTGTTTGTATCTACATAACCAGACAGAGAAAGTATCAAGCCAAGTTCCATGTATTTTCATCTAGCTGTTCCACACTAAAAACAAAATGAACTCTGTACAGCCATCAAGTAAAATCATAGTACTAGTCACATATGGATATCAAGAATTAAGAACCATCATAACTTGCATATATCATTAAACCACAAATTTCCATAATTCCATAGAACTGGCGACACAAGCTTTTTACCTTTAGATTGGCACCTTCCAAATTAGCTCCTTTAAGGTTGGCACCAGTCAGCTTGGCACTCTGAGAATATCAATAATTTGCACATGCAAGTTGATATATTATTACACATGGGGGTTAACATTGATTAAAAAAATAGCAAATAATTTACAAGCATGACTATAGATGAAGGGTTAATTAATAATTTACAAGCATTACTATAGTTTGAATCCCACAGAGACGCATTTCCATGTGAATCACTTCTCAGATTTTCCCCTAACTTCCTGCTTTCCGTCAACTCTCACCTCATGCTGTACCACCAGACTGTTAATGTAGAACATGCCATCAATCATGCATCCACAATGAAGTGATGAACACTAAACTTCTTCACATGTTGTGTCCATCCAGACTCTGATTGCAATTCACTCCAAGACAGTCCAAAACATATGGAACTGCCAAAGATTATTGCTCTTGCTTTCTCATCGTAGTTATAATAGCTAGTTCAAAGAGTAGGCCCCACTAATTGTCAGCAAAGTTTTTGTTCCATGTTTAACTCACTAGCAGAGGTGAAAGTTTATAGTGTTATGATGTCATATTCTTAAGCTTACAGAGATAGCAAAGAGTTTTTGTTTAAAATTGATTTATGTAGTCATATTCTTCGAAACAGAGTGGTGTAAATGATTATTCAAGCACAAGTCAAACTGAAAAACTGCAGACATACTCAAAAATAATAAATCTTGTAAGTCGAACATTTATTCCAAAATAAAAATAATTAATAAAAAACAGGTGAGAAATACAAGAGTCATCCTTTTTATCAGAGGTTAGAATCATAGAAAATTCAGTTGGAAAGCTTTGTTTCCACAAAAATGAATCATGTGAGTTAGTGGCATGCTTGGCCCAGCACAATCATGTGAGTAAGTTGAACATTTTGACAGAATATTTCATTTCTGTTTTTTCTCATCGAATCCTAAAAAAGAAATAGATTTCACTGATCCAAATAAATTCTATGATAATCTTTATACATTTTTGACGAATATGGCTGACAATTTATTGCAGATGTTTAGCTGATATCTGATAGCATAATCAAGAATTGTATTGTGGTAATATTGTCTATTTTTTGAAAGTAATATGGTTGTCTCCTCAAAGAAGCCAAGTGTCATGGTTTTATGGGATAACTCAGCCGTTAATTTGATAGACCTAGAACCATCTGGCCTAAAATACTTGCACATAAACTAATGGTAATACATCCATTCTGATCCGATAAACAAACTTAATTGTCCTTCCACACCGGATGTGGGATAAACTGAGGTGTCACACAAAGAGACATGATAGCAAGGTGGGGTTTGGAATCGATAATGAGGTTAAGAACATTAAAAAAATTACAACACAAATTATATGCCAAGGAAGATTTGCAAAACAATTATCACTTGAGGTCACTTGAAAAATGTACTCTCCACAAAAATGACCAAGAACTTGAAGGTAGAAATCAAATGCAGGTCCTATCCTTTCACAATCAGAGTGAAAAAGGACATAATGAATTAACAGCGTGTGGTCAGTTTCTTCACCAGAAAAACCTAAAACAACGTTGCTGATATATACGTAATGTTTTCAACCCTAGGCTTCTTTTGCTTGAATCAATAAGTCCAGAAGTCAGAGATTAAAAGATGCATTGATTCTGATACTTCAACCAGTATTGAAAAGATGGGCTGATTCAGTGACTAAATTCGATCATTGATCAAGAAGTTGTCCCTGACTCGATGACCTTGCTAGATATCAAATAGGCATGGCCACACACAAAAAGAGGAGCAATATGAGATGAAGTAAACAAAATGAGTCCATATACAAAGGATTTAAATATTGGGTGTACCATCCAGTATGGTCTGGTATTTACCCATTTTATAGGGGACTGACGAGCCAACCAGGTAAGTTCATCCAGTTCGATTCGAAATGAGGGTACCAAATGGTACATTGTATTTCATGTGTACCAGAGACATACTTACCAGTTTGATAATCTTTTTAAGTTTTTAATTTTTTAAATATTTTTGCTATAAACAGCTGTGAACTACTATTGGCAGCAGTCAACAACTGTTAACAGCCTGCTTTTACAGAGCTTGCCTCCTCTTGAAAATGTTTATATTTGTAAACACCACAGCTGTTTACAAAATGCTTTTATTGAGCTCTTTGGCACACGTACCTCTCTGCCGGATAGCTTTTCCAGTGCCTTCCTTATGAAACGTGAACATTCTGGTTTTCCAAACTGTGGATCATTACATCCATATTAGAACTGATTGATCCTTGTAGAGCTATCCTCTTCTTCTGTCGTAGCTGCAACCTTCACTGCTGTCACTGCCTCCGCCACCATCTTCGCCACACCCTCCTCCTCCTCCCCATCTTTTCTCTCCCTCTCTCTCTGGCCTGGATGTAATTGATCCAAACTGAGTTGAACCAATCAGACCACTAACCAGTATCAAATCCAGACTGAATTTTTAAACCATGCCAAGTCCAATCACAGCCTAAAATTTATCAGTACTATGACTTGGGTTTTTTATGGTGGACTCACACCTACATTTATCAAGATGATCTTTGAATGATAGATAGCATTCAGATATCATTTACAAATTGATTATCCATATTGCCTTTCAAGGAGGAAAAATTATGAAACTCTATGCACTATTAAGATTGTCATATCGTTAGTGGATGACATCTTTTTTCAAAAAAATTCTCGATTTAGCAGAAATTAATGTCATTATTTGTTTGTTAGGGATGTTCTTAGTCAATGAAAACATTAATTATAACATAAACTAATATATTCCTGTCTTTGAGTTACCTACCACAAAAAATAACACAAGATATACTAATTTATTAAAATACAGAAAATAGCATGGGCTCATAACAATATGTTGGTTAAGGTAGAGAGATGAAAAAACCTGTAAATGAGCCGAACGGAGGTCAGCTTCATAGAGACTACACTCAGTTAAGCATGCATCTGTATAATCATAAAATTCCAAACATAAATATTGCAGTTAATAAGATTTGGTCTCTTTTTCCCTTTCTGCCTCTAAATGACATTTTTCTCTGCAATGGTACATGTTCCAATAAAAAAAACTTTAAACCTATGACTCATTCAATCTAGGAGTTAAATTACAACATGCACAAGTTTCAGCATAACAAAAAAAAGAGGGCTAATTACATATTACCCCCTGTAGTTAATCATTTTTAATATCCTGGTCCCTATACTTTAAAGTTATATTAGTATCCTTATAATTATGAAAGTGAAACATGTAGATCCATTGATCATAACGACGTTAGTTTTATTAACGAAAATACAAAAATAAAGAGTAAAAAGATAAATTTAACATTCCGGTGGTGTCAGACGACAGTGTCGTTGGTGTAGTTGTCACCCTCTGCCTCCTCTCCCCAGCTACCGCCCAACACGCTGCCTCTTCTCCCTCTTGTGCTCACCTCTCCTGTTGTCGTCGTCGGCCAAAGCCCTCACAGCCAATGACAACAGCGGGAGTGGTGAGCGCGAGAGGAAGAGGAGGCGGTGGCTAGAGCCCTCACGGCCACCTCCACCTCGTCCATCTCCCTAAGGGGTGAGTGAGAGGGGAAGAGGAGGTGGACAGGGCAAAGGCGGCCATGAGGGCTTTAGCCGCAACCCTCTCTCCCCCTCGCGCTCACCCCTCCTACCATCGCTGATGTCGTCATCGACCATGAAGACTCTGGCCGACGACGACAGCGGGAGGGGTAAGCGTGAGGGGAAGAGGAGGTGAACGGGCAGAGGAGACCGTGAGGGCTCTGGCCGCAGCCTCCTCTCCCCCTCACGCTCACCCCTCCTGCCATTATCGCGGTCGCAGTCAACCATGAGGGCACTGGCCGATGGCGCCAGCGGGAGTGGTGAACGCGAGGGGGAGAGGAGGCAGCAGCGTGGGGTAGCAGCGAGGGAGAGGAGGCGGAGGGCGAAGGGCGACGATTACATCGGCATCGACGTCAGCGGTACCATCGTCCGCCACCACTAACATCGTCCGCCATCACCGAAATGTTAAATATACATTTTTTATCCTTTGTTTTTGTATTTCCGTTAATAAAACTAACGTCATTAGAATAAATGGGTTTACATGTTTCACTTTCATAACTATAGGGATGTCAATGTAATTTTTTAAAATATAAGGACTGGGATGCTAAAAGTGACTAACTACAAGGGGTAATTTATAATTAGCTTGGAAAAGGACTTTTGATAGTTACTATCAGAAGTCTTCTAGAATAGTCCAAATGCTTCTATTAATTGCTCTTAATGATAAAATTTTCCTTCTCTAAGATAATTCAAAAACTAAGAATGAAGCGTTTAGCAACCATAAGATGGTTACATAAACTTCACAAAGTAATAGTGTTGTCGAAAGCATAAGCCCGCAGACCTATGAAATTAAAGAAAATAAAGGTTGTGTGAAGCAATAACAAGCAAAACAAAAGTAATGACCGTTTTGACAAAGAAAAATTCCATGTATAACATAATTAAAAGAAAGAAAGCAGTAGCTACCTTGCAGATTTGCACTTTGAAGATTAGCTCTATCTAATAAAGCTCCATGAAGATTTGCCCCAATAAGCTCACACCTGTGGTGGGTAAGACAAGTAAGAGCAGGAGATGTTTAGCTACTATATGAGCCCCCTGCATTCTCCTAGTGATAATTAGATTTCACTAAGACGATAGAAGTCCTAACACAACTTAAAACCCCAAGCACTCACATTAACCTCCACACAAGCATCAAAAACATGACAAGTGTACATTACTACCTCTAATGTTACTCTATAAACACAAGTGAAGAAAAAATATGACAATGCATGGCAGACCAGAATTTAAGGCTCCCATCAATTACATGGTCTATGGATGGTCAATTTACACAATCTCAGTCCTGGTAAGAAGGGAGTTTGTTTTTGTGACTCAAAAATTTAATCCCAATGTCACAAAGAACTTCAACTGCCAAGCAATGATGAAGACTCCATAAAAGAACATTTGCAAAATGGTTAACAAAATATTATGGCAAAGACCCTATATATAATCAAGTTACTGACACATCAAGAGAATTGTTCAGGTGTCATTGTTTTATCTTTCATGCTTGGTATATTTGTAGATTTGAAGAAGCATTGGCCTCAAATGTAGTAAACCAAGCAACAAAATTTACACATTAAATGTAGAATTTTTTTTGGAAAAAATAAACCAGAGATTTAAAACAAACAAAATTATTTGAATTTTGTTAACAAATCTTACTCACGCAAAATTGCATCTTGAAAGATTGAATCTTCCGCTTCTGCATCCTGTCACAGAAAAAATGATCCATAAATCTAGTAGCATGTGCTACAGGAAAGCAGATGACAGTCTTTGGTTAGGAACAAACTAAAATTCACGAACATGCATATGGATCAACTAGAAATATCAGGAATTATATGTCCTCCAATATGTAAAGACCAAGAGATAAGTAAATCTTGTAGTTTGTACAACTATTAGACAAGAAACTGTAATTGAATGAAAGATGATGAGATAAGTAAATCTTGTAGTTTGTACAACTATTAGACAAGAAACTGTAATTGAATGAAAGATGATAAACCTACATAAAAAGCTAAAAGATAAAGCATTGTTTAAGTCCTACCCCAAACTTAGCTTTTTGGAGATTAGCTCTTGAAAAATTGGTTTTCCGGATACAGGCATAACTGAAATCAACAAATGATAGGTCCTGCAATGTAAAAAAGGGACAGATTACAATTCACTTACATGATAATTATTCATAAAAATTAACCAACTCAATTAGAACATGGCCAAAGAAACCATTCTTGGATTCCCAATTAGCTCATTGTTAATGATCCATGAGAACTACACAGATGATTGAATTATAAACATTGAAAAAACAAATCAGACAGCTAGCTGAAAAAGGATTCCTTTAATATACTGATCTATAATGTCAAGTATGCAGCTAAAGATATCAAGAAAGTACAAGGTTTTTTCTATATGATTTTTTTTTTTGGAGAAAAAGAAACTCGATAACCTTGGTTTGATCAGGAAAATATTGATTAATTCAGATGTATGGGCAGGAAGATAGAACACCTTCATGTAACTAAAAGTAGCATTTTGGCTGATAGCTTAACATCTTTAATCAATGTTCCGACTTTCAGCTTGTGTTTATCAGTGCATCTAAAGCATAAAATTGAATAGCCAGGCTTTATCAGTGCATCTAAAAGATATAATCAACCTCAATTTCATATCTTAAATCCAAAATGTGCAAACATCAAAAGAACTTCTTTGTCAGATGTCTATGAATTGGATAAATGCATAACAATTCCAAATCATATACATATACAAGATCCAAAATGTGGCAACAAACAACAATGAGCACACAGGTCCATATTGATATCTTACAAGTTTAGAAAGATCAAGGCCAGAAAGATTCACGCCTCGAAATCTAACTCTGTCAGATTGAATGCATTTGATGATCTCTGTTCGTGATAATTCTGCCACTGAGCCATCATTGTCTTTTCTTTTGTTCAAACTTGTGTTTATGTTGTCAACCAATCCCTGCAAATATTCATGATGACAAATATTATTATACTAGAACATAACGAAGGATTTGGAAATGTTAGGATCATAAAGAAGACAGGAGACAATGGCTATGAGGAACAGTATCATGTTTGCAAATGGAATTTTATCTGTGAAGATTTCTGGATATTACATGATGTTAAAACTCAATCGGCCAAAGTCGTAGTGGATTAGTTATAGTACAAACTATAATGCAAATATTTCTGGTCTCACAACGAAAAGCATCAAAGTATTTAACAATGAGCACAAAACAATAACTTCAACTTAGACATAGTGCAATTATCTTCATTTTATGTGCTCACATGGACTTGCAGCGATTCAGATTTCTAAAAAATTCATATGAGAATCTGTCTCTTTCCAGGTAAGTCCAGATTCTAAGCCATGTTTCATAGAGTCACATCAAATTTCTTTAAGCACAGTAAGAGGTAGGACTATCTGCATTATGGCTCTTATGCTTAAAGAGATTTCCATGTTCTGACATACCAAAAGGACACGACCAATAACTACCAGTCATACAGAAGTGACTCGCAAAAGTTGATGAAAGGGCCTCTCTGGGCTTATAAATTCATTTGAGAGTTAATCTGAGATATATGAGGTTGCAAATCTGTCAGACCAATCTTGAAAAACTTCACACCAAGGAATCAGTAAAAGGTTGGTCCGTTTAACATTAATGACACTTTCAGTTACAGTAGTTTCTCCTTGAAGTAAAAACCATGACACTAGAAGGTTATTCCAATGAAATGAGCATTACACCTAAAAAAAGTAGAAAAAAGTCTTAATGACATTTCAGCATTACTTGAAAGCAGCATAGACAAAGAATCCCACAAGAAAAGAAATTCAGTCTAGAGAAAGATTTCTGTTTGATCAGTTTTTCATAAGGGGCCCAACATTTCCATATTTTCAAATGCCACAAGCATTCAAGCAAATTACGCAATCTGATGCATTATTCATGATGTCAAGAATGATCAGACAACATATTAATGGGCATACTGTCATCAGAAAAACCAACTAGGACCATGCAATCTTGAATATACTCATGTACGGAATGGTATCAAATGCAGTTGATGCAACTGGCAAATTTTCTAAAATGTAAACCATTGTTCTTTTCAGACCTAGAACGTTAAACTACTAAATAAGCATCAGAGGCAACCGATAAGGGCAACATGATTTACAAGTAACTGATAGTATTCTGCCTCTCGCAACAGTTCTTGATACTCAGAATCTTGGAGTGTTGGAATGACCCCATCCCTTAACCAATTCAGGATATGCCTGAAGTGTTTCCCATCTCTATCAATAAATATCATTCCCTACAAAAACACAATGCAGAACAAGAATAAAGGACCAATACAGATAAGTAACATTTTTTAATATTTGGTAATAGCAATAATTATAAGAGAAATATATATCTTCTCAAAGGCATTATCTAAACATAACTTCTGATATTGCTGACATGATCTAAGCATCACAAGCCATTGAATACCTCCACCAGCATCAATGAAAGAAATATACATAACAGCAAAAACAAAGATATTTATGCTGTAGAATATTCACTTAGGCAAAGGACACCAAGAAGAAAGAACAACAACAAAGATGCTTATTTTAATACTTCGATTATCAAAGAGATAAAAAGGTTAAGAAAAAGGCATCCCACCAAAAGAAGTATACAAAATTAATAAACTGGACAGAAAAGAGAGCACTAAAAATTGGAAGATTTCAATGTTCTTTAGTAAGAAAAAGATGTGTTTGTTCATTAACCGGATAAGAAAAGAAGCATTTAAAACAAGTTCTTTTTCCAGTGGATAGCTCATAGCTTGCTTGCTATGATTTGTGAGTTTTTTGGGTAACTAAAACAAGCATTCAGTAAGAAAGATTTCTGGGTTTTTTGGGTTATTTTACACTTTTCTTATAGGTACTTCTTTTGCTTGTCTTCTGGTGAAATAGACTAATATCCACTTGTAGCAATCTTATTTCATCTTGCAATTCCACAATATCAGAGCTTTACAGATTACTGGTGTGACATAGAATGTTAGTAATAGAAAGAACCAAACAAGCAACTAAATTATCTATGACTAACATATAAACAATACCGTTACATCATCTGAAGAAACAGTATGCCGCCCACTAAACATTGCTGCAAGCATGGACTCAGGCTCCCGTTGCGTAAGTGTATCAACTGTTGTTGCATATTTCTTCCCCCCTATAAACAATCCAAGAATGGTTTATGCTCAAGATTCAATTGCATATCAACTCAAATGTTAATAAACTTAATAAACAAAAAGAAGTGCAGTGATTCAATTGTTCCTTTTCTCCATTTTCCTTTGGGTTAAAAAGAACCGCAGAGAAACTATAATATATTCCTTATGTAGTAGAGCCCAGAATCACCTTCATGGCAGAGGATCAAAAACCCACTAGGAAAACCAGAATCAAAAGAAGATTGGGGGGATTAATAGGTTTGTTTCCCTCTCTACAGATGTGAGTAATGGGACTTATGAATGCGTGGTTACACCCAGAGTCATACTTTTGCGTTGTTGCTAAGAATCAGGAACTAGAACTATTGGCCTATTCAATAATCTGCATAACCAATATTCATCGAATCATACTCCGCCAATTTAAGCCGGTAATTTCAAGCCCCGCCTGTCTTTCCTCGAGCAAGTCTTGACCTGATACAGAATCCCGCATGAAACTCATCCGTAAACCTAATCTTATCTTAACGCCTCCACAGAAATCAAAGAGCCACGATTCAATAAACGCTCAGCAAGAAGATATTAGGTTACTTCTTCAACAGCTGGTTAATCATTATCCAAAAAAATCCGAGAAAGTTAGGGAAACCCCCAATCTGATCGAGGATTTCAGTAGCACAAGAAATGAATCGAAGAAATCGTTCCGAAATCGGAAGTGCAAGGAAAGAAACGGAGATAACTGACCTACATTGAGGAGGACCTGCGATGGAGGCCAGGGTACGCCGGACCCCATCATCGCCTGCCTCGAGCACCGCTCCGACCCGAAATAACCCACGGCGACCCAAGTCGCTATATAGTTTTCTCGCCCACGGTTTTCCAAGAAACCCTTGCTTGCTACTTTATAACAAGATTGCCCTTCACGGGGCCAACTTGGGCGACAGAAATACTTTTTATCTTTTCCCACCTGGTTGGTTTAACCCAACTCCATACCTTCTTGCGATTGGCCATTTGAGGTCACGTGGACGGTTCGGATGACCCCTCCCGAGAAACACGGACGGCGGTTCCAAGTCCCCGTATCAATTGCTCGATCGCCTCATAACCGCACACCCTGTTTTATATGGGTCCCACATTTTTAGTCCGAAAACACAGTCGGACAGGTAAACAAACATCCTGTTGGGGCGAAACAGCTGATTGACGTCTGATCAGGTTACCGGAGTCTGTCGTGCGGGGCGATTCGAATTCCGCAGCGAGCAACGCGTGTGACGACTTCTTGCGTGGTGATTTGAGATGACGCCACGTCATCGAACATGGAGCGCTTAAGTGGCCCTTTGCCCGTTCCTGAAATCCAAAGTGACGCCGTGGTGCTTCGTTGAGGGGCGGAGTGGAGATGAGGAAGCCCCTGTCAACCATTGCCAATGATCTGCTTGATAGATGTGCAGAGTAATTCTCTCTTCCTTTAACCTTGTGTTAATGATTGAGTACGTGCTGCTTTGTTTCTGGTATGTTGGGTTGCATTAGGATCAAAAATCACGACTTTTCCCAGGGATGTCTGCCCAGATTTGCTCTTTTCGAACTCTCCAATTTGGATGTCAATGTTACCGAGAATGGCGTTAATGTTTCTATTATATTATAAAGAATGGTGATGATGAAGCAGTTGATGTGATTTTTCTATACACAGTGGTGAGGAGAGGAGGAAGAACACTAAGAATTATCTTTTTGGTTCTTGTTCTTGTTCTGGAGTGAAATTTCATACAAAAATTCTTACTTGGAAATGAATGAGGTTAAAGATTGAGATGAGTCGATGATTTCTTCCCATCTTCTTTTTATATTTAACTTTGTTCTGGTAGATGAGTTAGTTTACGGGTACTGTGACTTGACCACAGTCGCATCTGTGCACCATCCGGTCTAACAGGACATTTCATGAAGCAAATGCTGGCTTCTGCTCTGGTGTTATCATCAATATGCCGACTTCTGAAAACATGGAACACCAAGGACAAAAAATTTGAATCCTAAGCTATCTTTTGTGATAACCTTTGAATTTTATATCCATAGTACGAAACCAAGTCATGATGACCAAGTATTTATGATCGACTATATGAATCTTTTTCTGTCATTTAGTCAAGAGAAACACAACTATTATTATATTCTATTATCTAAGAGCAAAATGCTTCTTTGTTTTTATCATTGAATCCTTTCTTTTGAGTCATTTTGAAGCACAAATTTGTACACGTAAAATTTTAAAAAAAAACTCCGGTCAGCCATAGAGGAAGATCTGAAGGACATAAATTTAAATCTATATCTGTCTAGAATAGCAAGCGCTATGCTCCTTGCTTGGAAGTCAAATGGTCATGGAGGGGGGAGAAATTACACAATGATCTCTTAGTTCCAATACTAAAGAAAGGTAGTAAACATTCTTCACGGAACATTTTGGTCCGTGTGTCCGTGAAAGCATTGTCAATTAGTATCTTGTTCTTTGGTTGTAGTTTTGTGTCTTTCTCTTTGGCTCAGTCTTTTCTTACAAAATGTCTCCATATTTCTAAAAGCAAGAATATTGTTGTCTTTGGTTAAGACAATGAGTTCGAACCTTTCAGGACATTGGACACTTCAGTTGATTCCCTGATAGAAGAGTTTGAGCAGGGATTGAAGCCTGCAGTAGATAACTACTCTAGGAGGTTAGTAGAGTTCTGCTGCTCAAAGACAATCAAAAATATTTGTCCCAGGGTGGGGGAGAGGATCGGTGATGGATCGATTTGCCAATTTACTTATGATATGATGCTAGCATGGCAAAACCCCAGCACATCTGGTTCAGAACCTTCTTCGGTTTGGATCTCATTCCTCGCTAATTCTATTGTTCTGCATCCAGAAAGGTCCTTGTGTTTTACTAGTTTAGCAGGCTACATGATATCAGGATCTTTGTTTCTTAGTAACAATAGAAGAACCCTCATATGGCTCAATATCTTTCCATTTCCCTATTCTAGGAGAGACTTGCAAAGGAAAAGGAAGATAAAAGGATACCTCTTGAGGGAAATGTGGGGCAGATGGACGATGATATCCCCTTATTTTATTCAGATATCATGCCTCTCCTTGTAAGCAGCCTAACTAATGTTATGTATCGTCTGCCACTTTGTCAATAATCATGAACTTTCATGTATCTTTTAAGGTCTGGAGTGTCTTCAAAATTTTATTTGTTATCCAACAGGTTAATGAAGAGCCGAGTGTTGGAGAAGATGCATTTGTATGGTTTGCATGCTTAATTCCTTTGGTTGCTGATGTTGTCAGTGCACAGTTCACTTTTGAAACTCTTACAGCACCTACTGCCAGTCAGCTCCATTTTCCTGCTTATGATAGATTTCTCAAGGAAATAGACAAGTATGTAATTCATCTCATCTAGTCGATAATTGTTCTTATTTCTTACATATAATACCTAGTTTCTGGATGCTTCTTTTTGCTCGTTTCCAACTGGGTTTAGTTGCATCATGTGAGGCAACACAATATGGATTCATCTGCTTTGTTGATTATATTCATGCAGAAATACATCCATGGTCGAACAGAAATTAGCTAAAGGATTTGAGAAGACATGTTACATTTATTAATTAAAGCAAATGATATTAGCTTTGTGGCTCAGCTGATAGCAAGCTAGGTGTTGCAAGTCTGAAATTTAGCTTCTTTAGATATTTTGCCGTTCTTCTTTTGAGCTAATTTCAGTAATAGCTGGGTTATGTTAGTTCTTATCATTATCATTCTGGGCCTAGTCAGCAGCAGATGTTCACACAGTTGATGCAGATATAATTGGTACGGGTCAGACATGCATATATGATAGCCCAAAGAATAGCAGGGTCCTCTTAGCGTTCCTCTTGCTTTTGTTGCTTAAAAACTAACTTTGAGCTAAGAGTTTTTGCTTTCATTTAAAGGTCTTCTGAGGTAGACTGGATATTTTGTTGCATTTAAAGTAATATTAATGTGATCTGGGACTTTTTGGTTGGTTTAAGGTAAAAAAGATATGAACTTGATCTAGACCAATCAGTTAACAAATTTAGGTGGATAATACAGAATTATAGCTCTAGTCTAAGAACTCACTAAGGAAAAATATTCCTGCAGGATGACCTGCATTTATATTAATATGATAGCCAATAATAAATCATGTGCCTTGGTGGCCTGCGCGCCTGCAATGTGCATTGTCCCTTTTGAGCTAAAACTACTGAGATATCAACATGCTCATCTTTTTGCCTCTAGATCTGGCATGTTCACAATTTAATGATTTATTTTTAATTCAATTAGAGTATGTTGAAACCTTCCAGATAATATAGCCATGTTGTTATATTACATATTAAGGTGTAAACTACATAGAACTATTAAAATGCTTAAGTTTTTTCCTAATTGTTCAGGTGTATTAAGTACTTGCAGAAACAGGAAACACCAACTGGAGTTGATTTATCTGAGAATGAGTTCATTCTGCATGTAGAGGGCACTTCAAAAACACACAGAGTGGTGCGACACATAGGGGCAACGAGTTGGCCAGGTGATTTTTTGTAGCTTTCTATGTTGTTCTGATGTTTGCTGGCCTACCTGTATTAGACAATTTTCACTGACAAAAAAAGCAAGAGCAGTCCTATTTATTCAGTTTCAAATACTATTTGATAGGTAGACTCACCCTTACCAATCAGGCCCTCTACTTTGAGGCATCTGGTGTAGTGTCATATGAAACTGCCTTAAAAATTGATCTGTCAAGAGCTGATGTTGGTCATCAAGTGAAAGAAACTTCAACAGGGCCATGGGGAGCTCCCTTGTTTGACAAAGCAATAGCATATGAGTCTTCTGAGTTGTAAGTGTTTTTTCTACCGTGATCTAGAATGTACGCATCATCAGACAGTAGAGCTTTATTATGTGCTCTCTGTCAGATTGAAATATTGGGAGTGAGAATTTTTCCATGACAATCTTGTGAAAAGAATACTTTTATGCTATAACTTCACAGATCAGAGCCTTTGGTGCTAGAGTTTCCAGAGATGACTAGTTCCACTAGACGCGACCACTGGCTCACTCTGATAAAGGAAGTCATCTTGCTTCACCACTTTACATCAAAATTCAATATAGAACATCCGGTGCATGTATGGGAGATTCATGCAAGAACAATTCTCGGTGTCCTAAGGCTTCATGCGGCAAGAGAATTGCTGAGAATTTCACCACCTGCTCCTGCTAACTTCTTGATTTTCTCATTGTATGAGGACCTTCCCAAGGGGGACTATGTATTGGCAGAATTAGCAAATGCCGTGAAGCAGGCAACTGGCTTAAGCCCATGCACTGCAACATCCATACTGAAGGGTTTAAACATCTACCATAGTGGTTCCTTGTCGAATAGGAAAGACGCGTCTGAAGAAGAAACAAGCAGTCAAGCAGATACTCTGAAATCTTTGGAGACAACTATTGATCAAGTGAGAGAAGAAGTCAAGGAGGTTAGTGTAGCAAAGGCTACTGTTGAAGAGATGAAAGAGGAAGGAATCAGTGACAGTCTTCTTATACTAATTGTAAGCTGCTTCAAACACTGTGTGTGTGTGCATATTCTGAGGAACTTCATACATGACCAGATGACCTACTCTGATTTTCACAGTTGGAAGTTTCTTCTTGAACTCAAGAGGTCTTTACTTTCCTTTGTTGACCATTCTGCAGGAGTTGGCGAATTCGATAAAGAATGTGGTGCCTTGGTTACAAGTGGTTGTATCATGGGAAAGACCAACAATCACACTCTTCATGATTGGATTGGTTTTGGTCGTCATATACAAGTAAAGATATGCTTCTCAGTGCCCTGAGAAACCTGCATTAGTTCTTATCTTCATGAAACTTGTTGTTGAGGTGCTGATGACATTTCACTCTATCCTACCTACACGGTAATCGTTTTTTTGTTCTGCCAACAGGGAGTGGGTTGGATTTGCAATTGCTGTGGTATTGATGTTGGTAGTCGGAACGATGTTATGGGCCAGAAGGAACAGAATTGGAGAAAGGCACAAAGAAATCGTTGTGAGCACATCCTCCGACAAAACAACCATGGAAAGCATTGTTGCGGCTCAGCATGGTCTGAAGAACTTGCATGAGATCGTCAAGACGACGAATATCGCCATACTGAGAATATGGTCGATACTAATTGGAAAGTCTCCAAAGGTACGCTTTCCAAAATATGATTCCATCATTATTTGCTTCCCACGCATTACGGCAATTGATGTGTCTAACAGCAAGCAAATGTGGTGATGTGGGCGATGATTGGAATTGCGGTTCTACTGATGATAGCCCCATTCAAGTATATACTCATGTGGTTAGTGCTGTGCTTCTTTATAGCTAATTCAAAGATCGCAAAGTACATGTCCAGTGAACAGGGAAACAGGCGGCTGCGGGAATGGTGGGAGTCGATACCGATCATCCCAATTCGAACCATAAGCAGCCCTCCATAAGAGAATGGTACGACTGGCATTATATGATAGATGAAGTAGATGTATTGATGTACATTTCACCACCTTGCATCTTTCTTTGACATCAGGATTTTGCTTCATCATAGTTTATTCCTTCAAATCTTTAAAAGCCTGTCTCAAATGCAGGAACAAACTGCTATCTGGCTGTGAGGTCACTTTCTTTCCCGAAGATGGAAAGGCTCATCTTCTGCTTGGCTGTTTTCCATCTCAACAATTAGAACTTGTGTCTTGTGATGATCTTTATGTAAGGTTTTTGTGCCTGAGACTGCATGTAACTTTTTCATGGTGGTCTTTGACATCACTTAGCTACTCTCAAGTGTAAATCGTAGTACTCCTTCATTTCAATTATCATCTTCTTGCTTTGTGGAAGGGAAGTGTAATGAGGTCGTAATCATACCTCTTATTGAATCCAGATAAAGCAATCATCCTGCAACTTGTGACCTCAACATATACATGCAAACATGGGAACCACAAGAACAGAGGCTATGGTGGAATAACTAACAGGGTTCTCCTTTTATATTAGGGTTGCTCACTTTGATCCTGGATCCTGTTAAAGACAGAGATCTCAATTTCTATGATCTCTCAAGGAAGAAGAACAACTATTGGTCATTTGATGAGCTTGTATCTTCATTACACTGGTGTGAGGAAATTTCTTTCCACTGCTATACCAACACCTCTAGTATTAGATCCTAAAGTGGGAGGTCAGCAGAGTAACTGTAGAATCCAAATCTAAGTTCCTCCCCACATGAGCAGTGATAGGAACAAAATGCAAACAAAGCATGCATTCAAGAAAAGCTTCCAAGAACTACTCGTTGCAAGAATTTGAGTCTATAACAAATAATAGGGAAAAAAAGAAGATCAACTCAAAGTAAGGTTAGCTTCAGTTACCCTAAAGAACAGGATATGACATGCATGCACAGAAAGAAAAAGGAGATCATCATATAGGATGTGGTATTCAGTGTCGACTTGAACTCATCGACTGTTCCAGGTCCAGCATGCTCTTGTCGGCTTCGATCCAAACCCGATGTTCGATCCTATCGTCCCACATGGTGCGGAGTTTCTTCCGCATGTTCAGTGGACGATTGGGATAGTATTTCTCGGTCTTCATAGAGAAGTGGTGCAAGTATCTGTCCGATCTCGTCAAGGTTATGGGGAAATATACCTTGTTCATCACCTGCCCCTCCGTCGATCTCACCATGTCCGCCATCCATCGACCCACGTAAATAGTCCGATCCTCCAAGCTCCTGACCTCCTCCTTCAGAGTCAACGAGGAATCCACCCTGTGAACACAAACCCTAGTGCAGCAACCCCCGATGAACACCACATGCAGCTCCCCCTCAAACTCCGTCAGGTAGGTCTCACAATCCGTGTAAGTGAAATCTCTGATCACTTCAGCTTCTGCCAATGTGATTTCCCTCGCGTCGAAGACGCAGAGCCTGAGGTCGTACCCTTGGCAATAGAAGAGATGGCCGCAGGCTAAGAGCTCGTAGACTCCGGTGAAGACGAATGTATCGGCGAAGATGTGGACCGTCCATCGATCATCGCCGGGGCTCCATGTCAAGACCTCTGTGCGACCGAGCAAGCAGTTGAGGATGACGGCGACGCAGTCCGGAGCGGTCGGTGCGGCGGAGAAAGCGGCCGTGCAGTTCTGAGGGGACAGGACGCGGTTGGTCGGGGGAAGGCGTATGCAGGTCCTCGTCGAGGGGCGGAAGAAGAAGAGCGAGAGATCGGTCTGCCGCAGCAGAAGCCATCCAGCTTTGGAGGAGAGGACATCGACACCCGCAAGCTCCGGGAAATCTACGTGGATAACCGCGTTGCGTGAAGGGTCGATGATTCTGCACTCGCCGTTGTCCGGCAACACGAAGAGTCGCATGGAGCGAGCGCCGGGGCGTGGCGGCGGCGGACACGGCCGCCAACTCCTGCAGACGGCGGTGCAGCGGACGTAATCCTTGTGGGAGAGGCGGGAGACAATTTCGCCGAGAACGTCCATGTTCGGGTCGCTCCATAATCGTCCCGCGCCCTCGCTAGTCGGAGATGTTTTGGGCCATGATCTGCAGAGAATAATACTACACGTTAAAGATGACAAGCGAAGGATCGAAACGACAAGTATAATGATAACAAGTAAGACTTACGATCTTTTATTGCTGATCCTCTTGTTCTTCTTCTTCTTCTTCGTCTTCTTCTTCTTCTTCTTCGACTTTGTACGTGACGTTCTACTCGTCATGCTCGCCCAACGTGAAGGTCAAAACATCCAACAGCATAAAATATAGCGGAGAAGCTTAGAATTTTATGGAAAGATTTTAGCGTATATATTCTTTCTTTCTTAATCTATCTGCAAACTATAAAATCCTTTCTCGTTATCTATTTAAGACTCGAATGTGATTATTCCTTTCAAAGAGGACTTATTTGACTAAAAAAATATAATATAATATGATCTTTTAGTACGTACGTATTTCCTTCGGTTGTAAGCTATTTGAGAGGATCTTTAAATTAAAATAGATTTCATTTTAGGATTTTATGATCTAAAGTAAGGGAGGAATCGATATTGCACCATTAAGTCTTATGATTTCTTTATAATTTTTTCATTCATAATTAAATCGTTTATGGTTTTGAAAATATGCTCTCCTTAATTTTTTTGGGGGCTTTAAAATTCATTATCAGTTTTTTATTGAATGGGTTTTTAAATATTTAATTTAAAATTAAAAAAAGTCATCATCATATTAATATGTAAGAATAAGATTTGTAGGAGTTATATATATATATATATACATATACATATATATATATGTATATATATGTATCTATATATATATATATGTATATGTATATATGTATATATATATGTGTATGTATATATATACATATATTTATTTATTTATCATTTAATTCTACGTTGGTTGAGGAGTATAGGGATAGAGCTTAGAGGTATCTTTTGAAACTTACATGATCCGAAAGGATAAAATCCTCGCTAGCCTACAAGTTATATCAATGATCGAACGATCAAATAATTATATATATATATATATATATATATATATATATATCATTTACGTTGGTTGAGGAGTATGGGGATAGAGCTTAGAAGTATCTTTTGAAACTTACATGATCCGAAAGGATAAAATACTCGCTAGCCTACAAGTTGTATCAATGATCGAACGATCAAATAATTATATATATATATATATATATATATATATATATATATATATATATGAGAGTAAAGAAGGTAAGAAAAGATTATTAAGAGAATTTCTTCTCAGCAAATTCATCTATTAAAATTTCTTAATATAAATGTATTGACCGACGATATTAATCAAAATCTAATTAGAATCTTAATATATGTTGACCGAATATAAGTAAAACCAAATCCTTTGACTAAAGCATATTCGCGGCGTGCCTTTATAACTAAGTTTCAATATCCATGGATCGGAGATAAGACCCTGCTGTGAAATGGGTGGACTTCCCATGTCATGCCTATCGCTCTTGCTCTTGCACAGCCACAAAGATTGGACGAGATGCACGCGTGATAGCTACACATCGTTCCCACAGGAGAACACAGGAAGGTGCCAAAAGCCGCCCAGCTCATCATGTCTTCTTGGACGTGACCACGGCAGGTCCGGAATCTGCAATAGTAGCTGGAGAAGTAGTAGCTTCCTCTCTCTCAATCTCAGGTCAACACATGCTTAATCTTTTAGGGGAAAGCCATGTTGGCAGCACTGTTGTTGGGAAAGGTGAGACGTCGAGCCTCTTCAGACACTGGACCACGGGGTTGCCCCGTTGCTTCCCGGGGACAAGCAAAGTCCTGAGATGATGATGGCTGTGTAGGTTCCCATGAACCGTCTGCTGGGGAAGAAGATGGTGGCAGCTTCCCTCGGTTTCATCGTATCATCGTTCCAAGCTTCAAAATTATCTAAATGCTGTGGATTTACTTCATCTTTATGAAGATCTAAACTCCAAAATCACGTAGATCATGTTACGTGGGAAGTACTCATATAAATCGAAGTCTATTTTGAGGCTAAAATATCTACTAGTATGGAGTCAATGAGTGTCTTTTATTCCTATTCATCCGAGACTTCTTGGAAGTTCCATCATGCATGAGTTGGACTCAACCCATCAAACAATATTAGACAATGAGCAGAACGTGCCCATTGCATACTCCCCTCTCCGTGGTCTTCAACACTCAGTCAACCGAGTTATACTCACGACAAAATATCGGTCTATTTTGTTGCATATATATATATATATAATTTATTCTTTCAAAGAAAAATCTTTGATGTAACAGGATATTAATGTCTGATAGCAAAGATCTTGTGCTCATTTCGAGAACATTTTCTCCGGGCCAATCATTGAGAGTCAACGTGGGGTCCATGCGGGGCTCACTCTATTTATTTTATTTTGGCGAAAGAGAATTATAAAGTTTTGATGTGGAAACGCAAAATTAATCTCAAAACTTAACCCTCAAAAAAGAGGTATTTAGATAAAAACTTTTTTTTTGTACGTCCGAATTTTCTTTTTTGTAGTTAAATTTCCTCATAAAATTTACCCAAACTATTTTCACTAAAAAATAAAAATATATTTTTAGAAAATGGTAACATGTAACATAATTATCATTTATTTATCATTTTGTCTTAGTTCGACATGATAATTGATAAGAGAATATTTGGTACCATTGATGTGACTCGTAGATTCGTGAGTAATTATTTACTTTGGACGATAGGCATACCCGTACAGTTTTATTTTTTTAGAACATGTAAACATAAAAAAATATTTTTAAATATAAGAAATGAGTCATTGGTTCTCATACTCCTCGATCAACGTGGGACTAAATGACATTATCAATAATGATCATCATTTCACAAAATTTGCTTACGGTATATCTCAACATATATGCATTATGGTTTGGAAAACCATAAAGCAGAGATTTGTCATCATATCTCAAGCTAGCTTCTACATATCATGCAGCCTTTTCTCGTATATTAGCTCATTATAGGTTTGTGTCTCTCATGAACAGGAGACTTGGATCGTTGATGAGTCATGTGTTCCCCCAGTGATCCATCCTACTTGAGCATCAAACCCTATGTCAAGATTCTTCCTATATGTGTCTGAGAACTGGACAGACAGAGATGGAAGACTTATCCTGCCTGCCATACCATTTTATGATGCATCAGTCCATCATATATCACTCTCCCAGCAACTGTTGGGTTCCAAGGGAACTCTGAAGAAAGAGGAACATTAAGCGTTGCTTTATGTGTGACTTTTAAGTGTATGTATAGCTGCCGGTGGCAGTGGAGACAAAGAAATAAGATAGAAGGAAAACAACTGATGTATGTATTCCGTGTTAAGACTAGAATAACACCATAAACGAGCTCCTCAAACAAGCTAGCCAACCAGAGCTAGTCGATCGAGCATTATGTATGTGTATGTTGTGTGTTATTCGGATATGATCTGCTCAGCCAAAACGCTTCACGAAGAATCACCAGGAGGACCAAGCACTTGCATTACCAAATTGTATCTATTGGCCATTCCTGCTCGGTCCTCTTGATACGAAGCTGAAAGAAGCTGTGGGGATGGGTGGTGGTGCACTCCGTCGTAAGTGATCTTGACGTTGCTGGGGTCCGAGGGAGGCCATTCGACCCTCTTCTTCGCCTTGCATCCCACTTCGCGGCACTTGAAGTAGCTTCTATGGCGAAGAACATGAAGCATAGAAAACCAGACATTCTTTTCGTATACGTATCGAGCAAGCAGTTGGTTCAGTTCTTTACCTGTTCTTTCTTATCTTTAGAATGAACTTTTGCCCATACTTTCTCCATGCATACCCATCTCCAGGCATCTCAACGCTCTGACCCACTGTACCTGTTCCTGACGGATCTCGTTCTTCGCTGGCCTCCCCTTCCCTACAAAATCACCCTAAAGTGCTAACGATAATTTTGTATCGCTTTGTTAGATGCTTTTGAAAGCTAACTATTGGTTTGTGATGCATGAATGAATGATAAACGCAAAACAACACTCGCATGCCACACGAAAAATCGATTTGTTTTCGATCACACAGCATGAATCGAAACAAGGATTCCCCTTTAGAAGTTGTCCATATCTATACAATCATAGTTACGGAAACCTAAAACACACAGTTGGACAATACTTGAAAAGGGAAGATGCATGATCTTGTTTACCTAAAGCTTCCCTGCAGGGTGCAAGTTGAATCAAAACCTAAAAGCGAGAAGAGAACTGAGTCCGTCACTTAGCAAGCTCTATCGTAGATACAGATACATATCAGCTGTATGGAGGAACAAAAGAAAGAAAAAGGAACCATCGAAATCCAGGATGCATGGCCGTAGATAAAACCATGACAGTACTGCGGCTGTTTTCAAGACACCAGAAGGAAGATGAAGGTACAAGGAGCGCATACAGATAAGCTGTGGGTTGAGCAGCGGCATCCATGGGAGGACTTGCGCTGCGACCTTGAAAACTTGTAGAAAGAGAGTTTTTATGCGGTACTTAAAAGGGGGAGAGTGGAAAGATGAGAACGGTGGTGGGATTTCTTCTTATCACAATCTCAAGGTTATGTTCAGCGGTCACGACTTAGTCGTCACTGGGTTACGTCTGTCACCTCGTCACTGGGTTACTTCTGAGAAGCTGGCAAAAGGAAGGAATGGCTTGATAGAAGGACGAGTGGGGTCTGATGCAGCTCGATGGAAGGCAGCAACCCAATGGTTTGTACTCAATTAGTCGTCGTCTTCTCGTTGATAGAAGAACTAGCGGTCACAAATTTACGTTGACCCATCCACCCTCGTCTCCGGGAGTCGTCGTTGCTGAGCACCGGATAAAGGGGCTTTAATGCGGCTTTTCTCCACCGTGGAAAACATTACAGGGTTGATGGAGAGGCGTTAATACCCAAAGACGTCGTTTAATAAGAGGTTTACCGTTGACAGGAGATTTGGCCGACATGGGTGCGTCAAGATTAGCAAAACTGATGCGCTACATCGGCGCCCTTGATCGGAGGCGGGCCCACGCACCGCGGAACATATATTGGGAAATTGTCATTTTACGCTTTGACCCCTTGGTTTCTGTCAATTGACATTTTAGGTACCCGTAATTTGCACCGTCAGATTTGTTTTAATTGGCTTGATCCGATTCATATGGACAGCACATCGAAGCACATGAACGGGCTCCACTTTGAGCTCGCGTTCGGCGACATGTTATGAAATCGAATGAGCCCGTGTTTGGTTGGTCTCATTCGTTTTCGCTTCATCCCTCCTCCCGTCCCCCGCGTCTCTTTCGCTTCGACGATGGCTAGCGGAAGATGGAGGGCGGTCTGTGAGCGAAGGATAAGGGCACGAGCGGATGGCGAGAACGATCGGTAGTGACGGCGTCGAAAGCGTACATGTTCCTTCTCTTACCTTTCGTCATCTTTTTCTTCTTTACCAATCCATTGGTAGTGGAGCGAGCTTGAGCTTGATTCATTGTTGTTCATGTCAATCGCAAGTTAGAGGTGCACAGGCGCTCATTCTGAGCTCGAGATGAACGCCGATCAGTGCCCAACCAAACGTCTGTTCTAGGCTCGGTCGAGAGCCCTAGTATACATAGGGGCAGACATCCCTAATGTTGTAGGGTATTTCTACAACCTCGATACGTGAGAGTTCTCTGTTTGTTAATTTACTTCGTAAAATGTCTCCTTTTTTTTTTTTAACCTCCGATAACCACATTCTCCGCCTAATTTGATCTCAATAAGAAGTTGGTCTTTGCATATACTAACTTCTTTTGGAGTGTGATTATTAGAACTCAGAAATAACAGAATCTAAGATGCAGTAGGAAAGAAGTAGTAATGCAAGTGACACATGTTTTTTTGCATCCTTTTAAAAGTTTTGCGTCAGGAAAGTAGGAACACAAACAGATCAATTCAAATTTTATATCACTTTCATTTGATAAAAAAAAAAGATTCAGTACAGACGTATGTTTTAATCTTTGTTACATCATTATATGTAACAATAAAAACCAAAAAAGAAAATTAAAAATCAAGCTTCAACATATCCAACTCCTCACATCTTTCTAAAAAAATCGGTGTAATAAAAAATCAGCATTCTTTCCAAAATCAGACTTCAAAAAGCTCTCCACACATCTCTCTATAAATGGAAAAAGAAAAAGAGAGATTTTCTAGCATTAGAAAAACAAGAAATAAAAGAAAAAAAATCAGAAAAGGCAGAGGGAAAAAGTCACACATTCCAGCATCCAAAAGCATTGCACCCATATCGTTCTGCATTCCTTTTCTTTCGCTTAAAAAAAAAAGCAAAAGTGAAATCCTCAATCTTTGTGCTGTTGCAACAGGAAATGGAACTCCGAGTTCTGCCGGAGTAATGGTGGTGGCTCCAAGTCGGAGAGGTTCATGTCGATCAGGGATCGCAATATGTCATCCAATGAGAATGGTATGCTGCCATTGAAATTGTTTTGTTCAGTTTAGGTATTTATATTTTGTTATACAACCACGGAAAGTGTCATGAAAAGGCATTCCTCATGTTGTCTCACATGAAGAGAGACTGCTTATCTTACCTTGAATCATCATCCAACAGAAAAGAGTTGTTTGGCATGCTGATTGAGTCATCTGTCATCATAGTTCTCATCTTGGAAATCACCTGAAATCAAATATGTTTATTATGTAAGAAAGTTTTTAACTTTTTCTCTATTGTTGTGTTCACATAGGATGTCAACATATGTTCTTGAGTTGGTGGAAGAGATATCAAATAGGTTAAACTTCATATTTTAATTACTAGGTCATCTCAGAGGACTTCAACAACAGAGGAGATGTTGATGGAGAGATTCAGTAGGATGAATATACTCACATCCTGAGATAAACCATGTGTGCCATATTTGTCATCCCAAAACATGGTACCAATTCTATAGATTTGAGGAACACTCAAGACCTGGAACCAATCAATTGATCTTGTCAGAGCCCAAAATTCTATAGTTTTCAGTGAGAATTTAGCTTCTGACTTACTGGGCAGAGTTCGTTCGTGATCTCCTCCAAGGATTTGTGAGACTTCTGATGCAAAACCTGCCCAGGACAAGGTGTGCTTTGTTTACCTATCTGTGTAAAACTATCTGTAATTCATGATGACACGATACTGGACGTACCAGAAATCCGACTGCCTGTCTTATGTGTTGAAGCTCATCCCATGAGGTTCCAGCAAACTGCAAATAGATGGTTAATATTAGTACGGTTTTGGTAGTTCCGATATACCATTGTTTATTTGTTCTTTTGTGCATTTGAGCCAGTGTTAAGTGACTAAATGTGATGCTTATCTTGCTGACTTACTTGTTCTGTTGTTCTGGAGCACCATTGTTCCAACTCCTGTAGTCCAGCCTTAACAAATTCTGCATTGCTAAATGAGCAGCATTCTCGGCGGAGTAGCAAGCTTTACACAAGTTAAAACAGCAATACATTTATATGAGATGTGAATCTCAATTTCTTTTGTTCTTTTGTTAAAATCCAATGCTCATCTGTCCTTTGTTGTCATTGTAAACAGCACGTAATAAAGGAGATTAGGAATGGGTACCTGTTAAATAATTGTACATTGACGAATGCAAACACTTGGCTAAAAGTCTTCCGTATTATCA
Organism: Musa balbisiana; assembly: GCA_004837865.1. Taxonomy (NCBI): domain Eukaryota; kingdom Viridiplantae; phylum Streptophyta; class Magnoliopsida; order Zingiberales; family Musaceae; genus Musa; species Musa balbisiana. The sequence goes on along the minus strand of CM017188.1, from coordinate 993,944 downwards.
TGGAAGGCACCTGCAACAATCAGATTGGAAATGTTATATTGTAGGATAATGCATATTCCAATGTTTTTAACTGTCCGCAGTTAGTTTTTAACATGTTTCTTGATTCCTTACATAGTTTTCATTGAATACAGATAACATTTGGTCCAAACTCTTGACAATGCTTTGCCAGTGTATGCTTGAAGCTTGCTTTGCTACTAGATTGGAATGAATGCTTTTAGATGATCCCCGAATTGATCTGGCTTTGGAAGGTCTTGGTGCCTGTAGATAAAGTTTCTAACAACTTTATATGTCACCAGATGTAGATGTTACTCGTTACTACCGGACACATGGTCCTCGGGTATACCTGTATGCACATAGTTAAGAATGGACTGATCTCCTTCTTCAGACTGTCTCGTATCATTCCATAGATCTTCTCAACATAAGCTGTTAGTTGTTGCTTAAAAAGTAATGCTGGATACTTAGCTTCGATCCTTGATTGGTCTTCAGATTTACCAACCATTCCACTGTAGCCACTTGAAATCCCCATTCCAGATGAAGTTGAGCGGGTGTTCTGAAATTATATTTTGGCCAATGATTTATATGCATCAAAATTAGTAAGAATTTTGACAAAACCATATAGTTTCAAATCATAAATATACTGGGAGCCAGTCTTGTTTTGGGCAGACAAAGGATTAAAAAAAAGCAATAATATGTGATTCAGCAAAATAAATTTAAATTCTTGGTCAAGTATCTTACTCGTGCCATTCTACTGAACAGTGTGACTGTTGTTGCTCGATTGCGGTGTGAACCTGTAGTTGATGCATTGCTTGCTTTAAGTGTTTTTTGCAGAAGAAATAGAAGGGTAGATGTTGTTGATAGCCAATATGCCAGTTCACCAACATTCTCCTGGTTCTGTTAAAAGAAACCAAAAGATTATACATAATGGAGTTTCTTATTTGCAAGGGAAAGAATTTTTGTGAGAGTTGCTTATACTAAAGTTATCGCTCACAACCTCAACAGATGACCTGATTATTTGTATGATCCGATCAAATATGTTTGTCTTCTCTGCTTCAAATGAGTGCCACTGAAGCAGTGATTTGTAGACAATACATGCTGTGGTAGGCCTCTTCTTGTCAAACCTCTTATATTCTGTGAGACACTTGATAAGCGCATCATGATTTTCCTGTAAGTGTAGAACAATAAAGCATGTGATTCTGAGGAAGGGAAAACCAGGGATATCTAAGAACCCAGAAGTTCATATTAGGTACAGATGATGTAGAATGATTAAGGATTTAGGTGGTCTGTGCTACTATTGGTGTCACTCTGCCATTGGCATAGAAAATTGCAGTGTACTATGGATGATAGTAAATACCAAGAGATCTACAAGTATGATGCAAATGTCAATCCACTATTATCATTATAAGTTTGGGATCTTAATGCATACCTGTTGTCGATCAGTTAGAGACTTCTGTTTACTTAGAGCTGGTGCAAGGGGTGCTGCTGCTGGCTCCTGAAAGTGGAATTTTATCAGTCAAAGTTGCAATTTCTGCACCAGACTCAAATTTGATATCTTTATATTCATTTACATAATTAAGCCGTGACTTTTTCTTGAACTGAGATAATGGAATATTTGCATAGGTTGCAATTTATGTTACCTTGATTACTGGTGGTTGAATAGATTCAGAAGTAACTGATGGCTGATAAACTACTGCAGGTCGATTGCGGAGCAACTGATTCTCTGACTCCAATGTGCTGATCTTGCCTTCAAGGCTGAAGAACAGTTCCAATTTATAAATCAAGCTCTTTGGGAAGTCATTTTGGAGACAAAATATCAATTCGTAATGTAAGGGCACGTGTAATTCCATATCAGGTGACATACCTTTTAATTTGTTCTGATAAATCTTCATTTGATGAAGCAACCAAGGCTTGTTGTCTCAGAACCTTGTTTTCAGACTCTAGGCCAGACAAATTTGTTTCAAGTCTGCATGACCAAATAGATAATTAACAGTACTCCACAAAATACATTTTGTTCTTGATGCACATATTTATAGATTCAACCACATCAAGAAAAGATAGATGACATCCGTATCTGTTACCTCTCTATCATCTCTTGCAATTGACTGATTTTTGAATTGGACTCTTCCGTGTCTTTTAGTAATTCTTCCACCCTTTTCTGGACCTCTGTATATTTTCCCTCAAATTCGTCAGCCTTGATCTTGAATATACTTAATTCGTCCTGTAGAGAGTCAAAATACATTTTCACTAATGACAAAACATGTGCCCTATTTGTATGCATACATGATACAATATTCATAAATCTAGATGACCAAATATTGCTTTCTTTTTGTTGTTCAATTTGGTTCATGTAAGTGTTACTTGTTATTTAAAGCGTAGGTTATTTGAGCAGAAGTGTTACTTGTTATATATACTTTAGGTACTTTGAGCAGAATTATGGAAACTCAATGTGTTCTTTACCTCTAGTTCTCTGTTGCGGCCTGTAAGCAACTCTAGCTTGGTGTTATCCACCATTGGGACCTCTTTAATAACAGGTGGTGCTTGTTCAATGGCTATCCTAGCAGCCTCTTTCTCTTTGATGATTGCTTCATGGGCTTCATCAAGCTTCTCTTGCATTTCTTGTAATGCAGTTTGTAATTTTGCAATTTCTTGCCCTTTGGCTTCTTCAACATCAATCTACATAAATTCTCCTTAGTTTTTGTTTTGTAATAAAGATGCTGCAGATACTATCTGTTTAAGATGATAGCATACCCTCATATGCTTTTCAACATCTAATCTCCAGGTGAGTTCTTCGACCTTCTTTTCAAGCTTGTCCTTGGCTTCTTTGAGTGCTCCTGTCTCTCTTGCAGCCTACATAAACATTTTGTCAGTATTTGTTCTTCTCTTCCATAACATCCAACAAACTGTAGACAAGGTACATATTGTATATCTAAGAACTGCATACCATTCTTAACTTTCGAAGTTCCTTTCTTCCAATGCGCCCTCTCCAGAGGCACTGAAGTATCAGAGTTGCCTTCTTTTGATGTTTATATGCAGAACGAGCTTTGTATAGACGCCATTGAGTCTGCAGGCCACAACAAAAAATAGATTAATACTTCTAATCAATCTTAAGGTACTTATTCAACACAATTGCCCGTTAGTCGATTCCACTTACTTGTATGATTATAGCAGCGTTGGTTCTCCTTCTATGTCTGTATTCATTTCGAGCTGCCATCGCTCGTAGTCCTGTTTCTATAACTATTGCAGATGATCGCAGTTTTGTGTAAGCTTTTCTTGCAGCATGAGAACGTGCATATTTCTGAATGCGGATTGAGGCATCTTCTCTCCTCATGCCTTCATATAACTTGCGTGCAAGACGTGCTGCAGATGGTAATAATGCTACATCAAGTTATCTGCAGGACTAATTTGGTATCCTATAAGGCGAATCATAGAAAATAACCTCTCCATAGTTTTTGCATTTGAATTGAGGCTTTGCGCAGTATTATGAATTCTTTTCGAGCAAGATGTGTGCGTATCTGCCTCTGAATTAGTTTGGAAGCATTAGATAAGACTTCCATTCGTCGGGCATCTAGCTCAGCCATCTGACCAGCTCTGAGGAACACTTTTGTCTTTCCTATCTGATAGCAAGATATGTGAGTGGTGTTTAGATTTAGAATATATAATTCATATTCATTTAGATAGTTTCTATCTCTGATATACTTTTTCTTAGTTTATTGTTTATTCACTGAATGCACCTGATAACCTTTCAAGCCCATATTGTCACATATAGCTGCACATGCTGCTTTTTCGTCGGAGCTGCAAGATTCATTTGGTATGTGGTATTCCATCAGTATACTGAGTTAGAAAATTCATGGTTTCATGCACTATCAGAAAAACTGGTGATCACTCTCTTATAAAGGAATGTACCTATCTACAAGATCTGGTGCAAGAATTCCAAAGCGATCAACAAATTCATCAAATGTTCTCTTTGTGGGATAGCCAGCACAACTAATCCTGATTGCCTCTAGCACACCCTAGATTAGGAGAGAAGAGGTGAAAAATGATGCAGATGGCATTTCAATCCTTAGTGCAAACATGATAATTACATAACTCCATTGTCAAGTTTATTCACTGACCCCACATCTCAATTGGTTCAGGACATTGAAATTCTCAAAGATGCCTGGTTTTAAGACTGCATTGGGCTTCACACATCTGATGTAATGTGGTTCTGTCGTGCTCAATGTTTCCATAAGTGCTTGAAGTTGTTGCTGCAAATTTCACCTAAAGAACTATCACAAAATTGAAGAAGAGCATCAGAACTGATAATATTTCAAATCTGTAGCCCTTGCATACCTTAAAGCGAGTGCCTATTGAGGAGAACTTTGACTGTTTTGAAGTTTCCTCTGCTAATGGTGGAAAGAGGTTTGCCACAAAAGGGCACTTTGAATCGTTTAAAAGAGCTTGATGTTCTGCGACAACATAGTCTTTGTTCTTATCAAGGAATTGATCAGCTTGGTAAGTAACCTGTTCAATAAACTTGTTTATTTAGTTCCAGACACAATTTGAATCACCTGTAGAAATACTTATCTCACGATTCTCATCTTCTTTTCCTTACATCTCCAGCATAATGGTTGATGGTGAATGCAGTGCGTGCAAGTTTTGGCTTGCTAAAACGTTTGTGGCTTTTGTATGTTTGGTACATCTTCTGAGCAAAGGTCTCATGAGTTGACTTTGGAAACATACTGCAATATAATTTGATTGTTATCAATGCCCATCCTAATATTTGGTGACCGGTTTAAACATATATCGGTTTAGCATTTCTTAATCAAAATAGTCGTTTGGACTTTGGATACGGTAACAGGAAACTCTTTTTTTTTTCTTTTCATTTTGGTTTCTACACAGTTGTCTCAATAAATGTTTATCTGAACCAATTTATGCACATACTCATACTGATTCTATTTTCTTTGATGTCAAAACAATCATTTGTGATGACATTTTCTTGTCCAGATAATTTTCCAACCAAAAGAAAAGAAGGAAACAGATGTACCATGCTTCATCAAGTAGCGCAATTATTCCGCCGGGTTTCTGCATTGAAACAGTAAGAATCAGTCATCAACCTTTTGTTCATTAATCAAGAGTATGTCTTGCACAGATAGTTACTCTAGATAGCATTCATGTGCACCTTTTCTATGAGATCCAGGACATCTTGGTTATCCACAAATTCTACATAACTCCAGTTGATTTCTTCCCTCGTGTATTCTTCTTGCTCCATCTTGAATACATGCTGTATATACCATAATTAGAATAATTAAAGTTGTCCTTTTCGTTAATCAAAGCATCATTGCAAATGAAACTAAGTTATCAATAGTTACATACTTGATTGAAATGTTGTTGCAATTTCTCATTAGTTAAGTTGATACACAGTTGCTCAAAACTGCCAGGAAATTCACATTGTAAGATAAACTTGATGTTAGACATGTAAGGTTGCCATAATGTGGTCAATGCACCATTTACTTACAAAATTAAGTTTTGTAGCTTACCTATTAATCTTGAAGCTCTCAAAACCATATATATCGAGCACTCCAATAATATTTTTTGCATATGGATCCTGACCGATTGAGTTGTTGATCTTGTCAACTATCCTGCCATGATGTTTGGAAAAATATTTTCACAACAAATGCATTCCTGAAAACCTGTTGGAAATAGAAATCTTTGACAATCCAAAAAAATTAGGTGAACCCGTCTTCTATAGATTGTTATTGTTGGCAAGATTGTCTACAAGTTAAGTAACTGAGATTAAGCATGCAGAAATTTCGCTAAAATATAAATGAAAGTTGCAACATATGTAATCTTACCAGTCAAATAACCTTGAGTAGACTGTCTTAGCCAAGGCATCACGGCTTAGTGCAGCAGACTCTGGATCAAGAGGCTTTGTTATTTTTCCATCTGGTGTAACAATCACACGCTTGCAAAGAGAGTTCTCAAGTGCTTTCTCATCACACCTGAGAGAACCGTCATCTTTAGCATGCAGCAAAGAATAAACTTAAAACCATGGAGTGAAATTTATTATGCACAAGAATCTAGTGTCACACATTAGCAGCTCTGTAGCTGTTTTAAGATGGTTGACTGATTTCTCATCTTTCAATTTTGAGGAGTCAATTTCCTTTCCTTTGTCAAAATTTATGTTCCCCAGGTGAAGAATTGCCGCTACTACACGAAAAATAGCTTCCTGTATATGGAAACACCATTTGTGCCAAATCAGATGCCACTGGTTTTTTTTTGTGAAGTTCCCAAGTCAAAAGAAAAAAGAAAAAAGAAAAAATCAGACACTAACCTGCTCGTCCTGACTGATTCCCACCACATCCATTGCATTTCTAGTCTCCAGGTATTCCCTGGCATCATCCACATTTGCTACTTCATAACAGTTTGTTTGGTTTAGATAGTGGAATGTTCTTGGATCTGCTACCTTGAACTTCTTCACATCCTGAAAGAAAGGAAAAGACATGAATAACCACACTGGATCGTAAAATTATGTTCTTGAGAATTCACTGTTTAAACAAACAGGACACTGCAAGTAGCATGTTGTTGTCAAGATCAGCTACATATATGATGAGATAATCAACTTTGGCTTAAAAAGAAGAAGAAAAACACACAAGTAAAGATATAATAATGTTGAGCAGTACCTCTGGTGGTGCAGCACAGAGCATATAAAAGCAATGGTAGTTCCTTTCTGGGTCAGATACTTGACATACTCGTGAGCGCTCCAGTAGATATGTGCGGACTGCAGCTCCTGAAATCTTCCCATACTTGTCAAACTGGATCTCAACAAATTTACCGAACCGACTGGATAAATAGTTACTTCTCCATATTAGAACTCAATCGAGTAATCATTTGCTTGCAATCACAAACATTAAAGAAAATGTCTGCTAATCACCTTGAATTGTTGTTCTTCACTGTCTTGGCATTTCCAAATGCTTCAAGCACCGGATTAGACTGCATCATACAGCATTCTATTCATCAAAATTGACTAAGATTTTCATTTCTGTTTTATGTACTTCATAGGGGTTTGAATTATTCATTGTGGGTATAGTATGAATGCCAAGGACGATGTGTCTTTTACCTCCAAGACCTGTTGCTCTACAGTTCGACCCTCTGTACCTGATCTCCCTCCCATGAAAGCTAGATATCTCATGAGCATCTTTGTGGTCTCTGTTTTGCCAGCTCCACTCTCTCCGCTAACCAAGATCGATTGGCTTCCATGTTCATTTATGATTGCCCTGATATTGCCTCAATGGTAGTTTCATATTAGTACACTTCAATTAGAATGCGATGATAGCACTCTGAACTCTTTACACACTACCTGTAGCAAGCATCTGCAACTGCAAAAAGATGGGGACTTAGCTCACCGAAAGCAGCACCCTTGTACTGTTCCATCATGTGGACATCATACAGATGTGGAAGTCTCCGAAAGGGGTTCACGGCTATCAATATATTTCCAGTGTATGTCTGTCGAAAGTAAATTTATATTTCAATACTTGGTTCTTCTGTTTCTAACTCCCCAAACAATGCGATTTCAGGTTGATCAGGAAGATAGAACGTACATAAATCTCATTCAGTGCATAGCGAGCAGCGAGGTTATTCAGAACTCCTGGTTCATGGAGGTAAGCCAATTTGGTCATGTCATCCACTCCAGCCTGAGGAGCCTCTGTATCTTTCGGGTATATACTCGACAGACTAGCCACAACCTGTGTAATTGATCGAGACTCATGAGATATGCTGCTGAAAAGTATTGAGATACTTCAGGCTGGAGCAAACAATATCATCTTCCGCTATCACAATGAGAAATTGTAGACATCAGGCACAGATGTGATGCTCAAAAGTAGCATTGCGGTTTGATTGATTGTGAGTTGTTTGACGAGCTTCATTGTAACATTTGTCTGTCTCTAGAAGTAGATGACCCATTTGTTGTGACACAAACACGAGTAAATCGTTGCAGATTTGTATATGAATTACTAATTGGATTCCATCTTATACGACCCTCGTGGCTTGATTCTTCATGTTTGATATATGATTGGGAGGTGGTTGCACAAGATGGATTCATTCATGTGTTATATAAAGTTATCGATTCTGATATAAATCTATCAATGATATGAATAATGGAATCAAAATCACTAGAAAAACAACAGTAAGACATCCCTGGCAGGCAAAAACAAAAAGATCCATATACTGAGTGTCAACATACTGTCTTCCCATCGGCGGTGACTATGGTGGCGTTGCCGCCTTTGATCGCTGTGACCTCCCCATCGATCCAGGCGGCCTCGGGATCCTCCACCCACACCTGAGACCCGACGATGATGTTCACCGGCGTCCCCTGATCGACACAAGAGGATCAAAGATCCAAGCGATCAGCCAATGAACGTATGCAAACTTCCATGGAATCGGAAAACACAGTTTGATGATCAATTACTCACCATAAGTCCAGTCCGAAATGTTTCTTGATCGTTCAATCACCAAACTCAAAAATCGGAAGGAGAGAGAGAGAGAGAGAGAGAGAGAGAGAGAGAGAGAGAGAGAGAGAGAGAGAGAGAGAGATGGGAAAGAAGAAGAGGAAAAGGGGAGATTGGAATGGTTAAAGCAGCGAGGGAATGAAGGTGGTGGTGGGGGTGGCGAGGTGGTGTAAGTCGAAAAAAGTTGGGAGAGAGAGAGAGAGAGATGAGAGAGAGAGAGACGAGGGAATGAAGGTGGTGGTGGGGGTGGCGAGGTGGTGTAAGTCGAAAAAAGTTGGGAGAGAGAGAGAGAGAGAGAGAGAGAGAGAGAGAGAGAGAGAGAGAGAGGGACAGCGGAAAGCCAACCTATCAGGAAGGCCAGGTCAGACGCTGACGTGGAAGACAGTTATGGCGGCGGCGGCGGCGGGAGTCATGGCTTTGGATTCGAAGGCCGTGGGAGATGTTGGATTCTGTGTCGCCTAAATTTCGGTGTCGGTGGCCGTTAATTCCAGCTTGCCTGCTTTAAAGCAAACAGCTTTAGATACGGTAAATCTCAATTCGTCTTTTCACAGGTTCGTCGGAGTTCATCGATCAAACAAGAAGTCTTGAGTTGTCATAGCAAATCTTATTACAAACAAGATTAAGATTTATGATCAACCGATTGGGGCGCAGCTCAAGCCGTCAACGAAGCGCCAAAAGCCGAGCCGAGCCGAGCCGATTGGCGTCCAAATATTCCGGTGACGGCGAGCGGGACCCACCGGTAAAGTAAGACGGACGGCAGGCAGCCAACCAACACTCGGGCAGTCGGTGGCCCCACCGTCTTCCGCCTTTGAAATCTTTTCGGGGGCGGTGGCTCGCCGTGGGCCCGCCCGCGGAGGCTTTCGGCCGTTGCCATCACGGCCGACCATACCCCAGCCCACGTGCTCCGCAAGACGCCGGCTCTGCGTGGCTGGCGCCTCGCCAACCCCAAATGGCAGAATAATAATAAATACTCATAATAATAATAATATATCACATCAAACCATCTGTAAAAGCAAACAAAAAGATTTCGGGTTGTGTCATTCCACATTAGCGGAACCAATTGCATCGATCTAACGTGGGAATTGTCATCGATTAGTTGGACCAATGGAAACGATTGTGTTACATATATATATACATATACAAAGAATGTCAGATTATTATCATTATCATCAGTATTATAATAACAATCGATGAGAAATTGATTCTGCATTCCTTCGTTTGGAACCAATGATGTCACCACACCTGAATCAGACAAACCCACCTGGCAAAGGAGATCTCTCATTATTGCTCCAGATCAAAAGTCAATATTACCATGAGATCGACGCAGAATCTTATTCCCAACTTGATTTTGACTGAGCAGCTCCGACAAGGATCAGGTCAACCGTCGCACTCTGGACTCTCGGTCAATTATCAGGTTTGACAAGTAATGCTACTCTCCCTTTACATAAAGCCAATTCATTTATCCCATAAGAAACTAATGGAGAAGACTCTGGCAAATTTCAAGTCAATGAAAGTTGGCTGCAGTGCAAATGAGAGGCATTAGGATCTTAGCAATTGAGGAGGTCATAGAATCCTTACCTTCCCAAAGAACTTTCGATACGAATGCTAGAATACCCAGCAAGCAATCAGGCTAAATATGAGCTGAAGAAATGACACATACTTTGACATATTGTTCATGTAAATCTCAAACAATTCAATCCAAAAACTGTTGATTACACTGATGAAAACCAAATCTGCGCATTACTTGGGGTGCCATTTTAACACAACAAATTATTCTCGCAACATCGATTGTGAAACACCAAACCTTCTGAGTTGCTAGCTTTAAAACACTTGGATAAGAATCATCTTTATGGCTCAAAAACCATATTCTCGGCCTCCTTCTTTATCGATTGGTAGAGCACCGAGGAAAGATACCGTTCGCCGAAGCTGGGGAAAACAACCTGTGCCAAGGATGAGAAGGAATTCAAATGAGAAGCCGAACACATACACATCCATATCATGGTTGCCAAACTCCTTAAAAGAAACTGTTCTTTTTTTTCTCTCTTAATAGAGACTTGAAGTATTATAATACAAAAGAATGACTATATATATATATATATATCAGTGTTGGCTCACTAACATTCATTTGATATTTTGATGAGAGCTATTTATCTCAAACAGGTTACATAGAGAAGAATGCAAGTTATACTCTCACTGGAAAGGAAATGGGTACTCACAACTATGAGTTTTCCCTCGTTCTCGGGCCTTTGTGCAACCCTGATCGCAGCAGCGGCAGCAGCTCCAGATGATATTCCTACCTGTAACAGATGTTTCACTTAGATTAACATAAAATAGAGAATTCTCATGCTGATGCTAGATTAGCACAAAATCTTGCAACAACAAACAGATGCTTCAGAAAACTGACACTCACCAGCAGCCCTTCTTTCAGTGCAAGAAGCTTTGCCATTTCAATGGATTCATTGCTTGAGATCTGGCCGAACACCACATGAAAGGAAAAACAAAATCTTCATCGTTGTGCATCTTTGATTTTGTACGCTATAGTAAAGATTAAAGGTAAAATAAGGAGGATGCAAAGTTTTATTTCTTCGGTTACACCACAGAAACTAGTCACGTGCAAAATAGTTTGATATTGTTGTGCTAAGTCTGAGGAACCATCAAGTCTTCTTATTGATGTAGTGCCTCTGCTTACGGTAAAGACTGCTCAATGGTTCAAGCGCTAATCATGATAATCAAATTGATGCATAACTAGTTGTTGAAACTTGAAGATATCCATTAATCATTTCTATCATGTAATGTTATGAGTCATTTTATTTGTGCCATATTTATCAAGGGAAAAGGATGTCACAATAAAGACAATCACATATGAGTCACAATTCAAGACGCTGAATATGCCAGTGCAGAATTTGGCTGAATTCAAAATTCTACAAACGGTGACCGTTTGTTTATCAATATGATCAATTGGTCCTTCAGTATGCTACAAAGTAATCTCCTTATGAGGCATAGCTGTTCACTGAAGCAGAAATGCTTATAGCTTATTGCACATTTGTTCTTTTACAGGACAACTGCAGAATCATGACACAGACTCTCCAAAGAAATAGAACATACGCGGCAATGGGAAACCTAAAGACTTGCTAACCAGTCTGGTAGTTAGTCCAATGAATTTCTCCAAAGAAATAGAACATATACGGCTATGAGAAACCTAAAGGCTTCCTAACTAGTCTGGTAGTTAGTCCAATGAAATTATTGTCCCAGTATAACCCGCACATAATTCCAGGAAGCAGATAAAAGAGTTTCTGAGTCGTACTTGAATAACTTCATCAACGAGATTGACATCCAAAACGCCTGGAATAAAACCAGCTCCAATCCCTTGGATCTTATGTGCACCTGAAAATAAAACATCATATGCATGCTGGTCAAACAACTGAATGTGCCAATAACTAAAAGCCATTCTCTGAAGCAAACTATAACCGACGATCTTCAAACTCTATATTAAAAACAAATAAAGCCTTATGATGTTAGCACTGGAAGTAGAAAATGATTAACATGTTAAAAGTTCATGAAGAAATAAGAATAGCAGCAAAACTGTTGTTACTTTGTTCAAATATATGAATATTCAATAACCACAAATACACCATGATCCACAGAAGGACTACAACTATGTGAAGATCTACATGGAAATTGTACAACTGCAAACTTCCGTCGTGATGGCAGTTGCTAGTTAGTTCCAACAAGAAACTCAAGTCCAATTCTTTCAAATTATTGAACTGAGACATAAAAATAGTTCGCGGTCTGCACCAAAACATCATAGGCTCTTAAAGAAGATATAACACGAAGTTGAATCCAAGATATCTTCCAGAACAAGACTCTAAAAACAAGATTTCTGACATTAGCTAAGTGAGAATTATTTAGTCCACAGCAGAAGTGGTTACTCAACTAGTCAGAGATGTCCAATTAAATGCTGGATCAGGTGAAATGCGAAAAGAATTAATATAAATGATGAATATCTATCTCTGCAACAGGGGATCCCAAAGCAAGAGTTAACTTTGACACACAAATGTGTGCAATGAAATATGTCTAGTCTAATTATGAATATAAGCTGCAATTCTTTTGGTAATAACATTTAATCTAATATTCAAATGCAGAACTGAAGGAATACAGGAAAAACAAATCAAGAAAAATGTGGACATCTTCTAACTCACCAGGCCTTCCTCCAGATAAAACAGCACTTTCAGCTGGTTCCACACCATAAAGCTTTAGATCAGACAACACAAAATCAAAACGTAAGCATGGAAACCATGTAAACTGAGGGGGGAAGCAGTAGAGCAGAACTAGCGAGTATTAGCTAGTTCTTGGTGTGAAAGAGGTACCTTAATGTTAGGATTCTGTTCTTTTAGAAACCTCCCTGTTCCAGTTATTGTACCACCTGTACCGATACCAGAGACGAGGATATCCACTCTTCCATCAGTTCCTTTCCAAATCTCAGGTCCAGTTGTTTCATAATGAATCTACCCAGATGCAACAGATATCAATTATAATTATTGTGTCTCATGAAATTATATAATAACCAAACACAGAAATGCACCTTGGGGTTGGAAGGATTTTCAAACTGCTGAAGAATGTATGAGTTAGGTGTTTTTGCAGCAAGTTCCTCAGCCTTTTCAACAGCACCTTTCATACCCAAAACTGGATCAGTGAGGACCAATTCAGCACCAAAAGCTTTAAGAATGATCCTTCTCTCAATGCTCATTGAGGCTGGCATTGTAAGGACAAGCTTGTAGCCCTTTGCAGCAGCCATGAAAGCCAGTCCGATGCCAGTATTACCGCTGGTAGGCTCAATCAGGACACTCTTTTACATGCAGTATTCAGGGAGAGAAAAAAAATGTCAAATGCATGTTTCAGTGAACACTGAAAAACATGCTTAGTATTTAAACTAATAGAGTTTGGACATATTTGATTGAATCACAATTGCCGTAAATTAAAGAAGCTAGTTTGGACTCACACGAGGAACACAAAAATGAATGTGCTAGATGTTATCCAAGGCTGGTTTTCTTCTAAAGAAAAGGTAATTATGACCATCTTAAAGGGAAAATCTGCTGCTTTGAATTTCTATTATTTTTTCACCTGAAGTCACTGTTGAATGGTTAAATTACCTTTCCAGGTGTGATAAGACCCTTCTCCTCTGCATCAGCAATCATGCTGTATCCAATCCTGTCAAGAGAAATGACCTCATAAGTGAAACCAGTAATTATTGTTGGAGGTCCAGACACAAGGAAACATCACATGATGGAAAACAAAGACAATTAGAAAAGGTTACCTGTCCTTGACACTGGAGCATGGCTCCATCATCTCAAGCTTCGCAGCTATACGGGCTCCGCAACCATTTACTACCTTATTGAGATACACCAATGGGGTTCTTCCTATCAACTGAGAATCAACCAAAAAAGAAACAAGCAAGATGGTTGTTAGCTAAAACTGTTCAAAGAAGAGAAAAAAGACCAAAGGAAAGCGCACAAGCATACTTCGGTTACATCCTTCGCTATCATCGGACTCGATTCTCCCATTTCTAGGTGAGCTGCGGGAGGACATGACAAAAAATTTACATCAATTTTCTTGTGTAATGGGGTTCGTAAAAGACCACTCATGTCATCTATTTTGCTTAATTACTAATGCATTGTGTACATGAACAAGGCCGGCTAAAATAAGACAATGCCTGCTCTGTCATGTAAGGACAAAAAAGAATAATTCCATTGCATCAAGATCTGCTTTCTCATCAAAAGCATATACAAGATATCAGTAACAAAAAATTAATCCTAGAGCAATCGATAAAGGAAAAGAAAAGAAAACATGTAACAAATGCCCTCTTTAGCTTCTCATTATTTCTAACCTTGCACAGAGTAAATGCATATTCGAAAGCAAAAAGAAGCTTCAACCTTTAGAGTGATCAAGTTCAAAAAATCCCTTTCACAAGTGTAGCATGCGGTTCGCCAAACATAAATCATATAAACAAAGAAAAAAATATTTTTTGTTAAACTTTCAACAGGATTGCGAACAACCTTATTAATCTCAGATCACCAGAACCTCATCCTTCAAGGATAGGGGCACAAAACCCTCTCAGTCACAGCCAAGCCAGTACTAGGATTCACAGGGGAAAGGAAAACAGAAGACTAGAAAACAACCGGATCAAACACATAAAAAAAGGAGGCGTTTTTTCTGAAAACCTTGATCTGATCAAGCGAAAAGCCCTTCCTTTCGAACTACGATCAAACAGAAAGCTTGCGCTAAGAGATCTGCTATTCCTTCACTCTTCCAAGCGCCGAGACCGGCCATTGGAAGCGCTTAGAAGCCTCTTAATAGTGACCGGCTAAACACACAAGACGACTTTGCTACTCCGCCGCAACTTACCCACGCACCTACCTTTCATGTGATTGCAAGATAGCGATGGAGCCCGAATGAGACCCACAGAACGAGACGAAAACAATCCGCTGCGTGGGTTGAGACGACACCAGCGGTCGGATCTTGTCGGGATCGGACGTAGCATTTAGGATTCGCTTCTCGAGTCGAATCTGTGTGCGGATCTTCGCTCGCCAAACCGGAATGGGGAACTCGGTTGGCGACGATTAGGATCCGCTTCGGCTGTCGTATGTGGTGACGTCTTCGCCACCAATATCATATATTAATGGCGACATTTAATGTAATATTAAAAAGAAAAAAAGAAAAAGGAGGAAAGGAATTGTCTGTCCCAATTTGATTTGATCTGATCCGAGTCGAATCCAACATGTTTACATCAATTCCATTGGATTCAGATCAAATGGCATGCTTCTCAGAAAATAATATACGACATAATTGACCTTTGAGAAAGATAATGCTTGTTAGATCGGGCATGGATCTGTAACGGGTATCAGGGTCCAAGATCCTGTCGGATCCGCTTTCGGCTTCTAAGCGGATCCCGCCCGAAAGGGCCCAAAAAGGCCCACAACGATCTGGTGGTGTTGCCGTGTTTAAGACCCACAGGCTACGGAGAGAAGATAAGGTTCGAAAGAATCGGCTCAAAGGTGGAGACTTGGAAGCTCAATCGGCGCGATAGGGTATGTCCTCGAAATCTTTGGTTCCTTTTTCGCTTTTCTATTATCTTGTCTCGCTGCACGAAGGAATGTGATTCGAGCGGGAAGGATACTTGCGTCGTCAACTGCATGAAGGAATGTGAGGCTTTGGTAATGGAAGACTATGCTAAAATTTGTAGCTTTGACTTATGCCCTAATTCTTTGTTCCCAAATCTCGAGGAAGATTAAAGATCGTGGTCAAGCAGCGATCAGAACCCCAAATGAAAAGAGAGAGTTGGAGGTTATCACTTTGAAGTAAATTTTTGCTGTAAAGATGAAGTCCTAATTTAGTTTTTAGTGAATCTGGCAGTCAAGAACGGAAAATTGTGACGATTACTTACATTACCTGAGAATGTGAGGTGGTTCTGGTGTCCATCGATGATGAAGTAAATGCAACCCCTTTCCCCCTTTCCTATACATCTCCGGTAAGGTTGTTGAGTGAGTATTAAACTTCTGATGTTGTAATCGCAAGGAAGAATTTGATTTTAGTGTTCTGGCAGCGAGAATATAATATTATCGTATGGGAATTACAACCTGCATATGGTCAAAATGTGATCACGAGTCATATTACTGCACTGCATTGTTTGTTAAGAAGTGAAACCTGAGAAAATTGGACAAAGGTCAAAAGATGGATTTCCAGGCTCTCAAGGGATGCTTTTGAAGCTGCTAGGTTTTTTATATCGCGATACGAAAAGCATGAGAAGGTGATGTTTTGTAGCTATCTGAGTTTCTAGAAAAAGGAGCTTGTTGATACTTGAATTTGAGCTTGTCAATGGTCAAAATGTTATCAATGATTGTGGGTGATGAATAGAATTTGAATGGAGAATACTGATGATTATATCTGTAAGATCTTGTATTCTGTCGAATTTTTCTTTACTAATGTTTATGGTTGACAATTTTTCTTTGCTTTAAAATGTTCTCGTAAAGTGTTCATGATTGGTGTTCAACATTATAGTTTACCTTGGCCTCATTTCCTGCTAAGTGTTATTTTTGCCACATTACTAATGTTTTCTTGTAACATGTAGTAGACACCGGGAGACGCAGCCATTGCTTAGTTACCCCAAAAACAAGAAAAAATGGTGGTTTCTCTTTCCGTAATACGATTTTCCTATTATTGCTCCTCAGAAGTGATCGAAAGAAAGTCTAGATGCCTCTCTTGTAAGTTATGTTATGAAAACCAAATTTCTAATTCGTGTGCCTGTCAAAACACTGACTTCGTCTTCTTGTGACTCTTTCATTTTGTGCAACAGAGCAGACCGACCTCAATCGAAGAGCACTGCCATCTCAGCTTCCCGAGATATTCTGCTTAGCAGGAGGCTTGCTGTGATCAGCAGTGGAGCCTCACTGGTCTTGGTTTCAAGCATAAGTTGTGGTCTCGCTGCATTACCTATCAAGGCAGAAGAAGAGAAGAATCTGGTCGATCAAAAGGATGAGGGCGATGGTGGTGTTTTCAGCACTCTCAAGTCCATATTTGACCCCAATGAGAAAACAAAAGCAGGAAAGTTACTGCCAAAGGCCTACCTGAAGTCTGCAAGGGAAGTGGTGAAGACACTTCGAGAGTCATTAGAGGAGGATACGAGAGATGTTTCCAAGTTTAGAAGGACTGCTGATGCTGCAAAGGAGTCAATCAGACAGTACTTGAGCAGTTGGAAGGGACAGCCAGCAGTTGTATCTGAGGTATATTTGTTTGTACTTTAGCTTGTTGGATGTTTGGAGTAAAATACTCCTAATATTTAGGAGCAGCATAGTTCACTCGCAGCTAAATTTTCACCGCCGACCGATTGTGCATTCAAAGTCATAAAAGAATCAAGAAATCAATTATCAAGCCTTTCATGCTGGTTCACGAGAACACCGACATCGAGATCATATTTACAAGTGATATGGGTTAAGGGATGGACTTCCATATGTTTAATTCAAATCAAAGTATCTTCCTATTTTCCAACTTCTGGCTCATATTTGCTTCTTGTGAACTTCTTTCTACAAGTATCTGGATCACGTCTATATCGTTCTTATCCTATTTACTTTGTTTTATATCTGATCATCATTGGATACATCGAATTGCTGTTTTCTATGATTGGCATTACCTTTTGTTGTTTCAAAACCTGCTCCTTATGCATCTGTCATCAAATTTCAGGAATCATATGCTGCAATTGAGAAAGCTATAAGATCACTGGCCAGTTTCTACTCAAAAGCAGGGCCCTTTGCCACCATGACAGAAGAGGTTAAAGCAAGTATTCTGACTGACTTGAAGACTGCAGAGGATTGTCTGTGACAAGAACATGGTCATTTCCAATTCTTCAGCCCAATCAGTTTTCCCTGCTCATTGTGTATGCAGTTTCCTTCACTTTATTGAAATCTTGGCTACTTGAGAGTATCATTAGTCATGTCCTTCTGAACATCTTATTCTTCAAAAGCATTTGCTCATTGCTGCTTTATTAGAAAAATGAGAACTGTGCATAATTTAAGACTTTCTCTCTCCTTTTTTTTTTTTGTTCCCTTCCTCTACCAAATCATGGTCTACAGTATCTATAGTGGCTGTGCCAAGATCTACTTGACTCGAACACAGCTTTGCCAGTGTCCACCACCACCTCAGTTGAGCAGACATTGAATCCACCCAATCCATCATTCTTGTCCTCACTGACAAGGCCGGCAATCTATCACTCTGACCTCCACCACTAACTTCCATCATTTACACCAATTCTTCCTTGCTCCCTTTCGAGGATCCCTGTAGAGCACCATGAACCATGAACGACTTGGAACATCAAAGAAAACAGTTTTAAGAGAAAGAAAAAGGAACAACATTCCATCTCAAACATAGGATACAATGTGCTGAGAACACTGTATTGGAATCGTATGTACGTATATACGATCGATCTATACGCCACCTCCAAAAGAGGAAGGGATAAAGAACAGCATTTAGAGGTACACAGCCCAGCAAAACCATGCTCTCAGATGAATGAAGTCAGGCGGCGTCGCGGGCCTTGTCGACGGCGGGGGTGGAGGCGAGGGCGAGGAGGAGGTCGACGAAGGCGCTGACGATGTACTTGTGGGCGTGCTTCCGGTTGAGTGCGAGGTAGCAGAGCAGGAGCTCGTGGAGGTGGGCACGGCGGTCCCGGGCGTCCAGGCCCAGCGCCGCCACCATCTCCTCCATCGACCGGCGGAAGTCCCGGTACGGGTCGGGCGAGTAGGTGGGCACGGGGACCCCGGTCCCGGCCCCGACGGTGACCGCCGCGGAGTCCACGATGGAGTTGGACCGGCCCGGGGACGCCGGGAGAAGGCGGCGGGACGCGATGGCGGAGGAGAGGTCACGCTCCGAGGGGCAGGAGCCGCCGCCGTCGTCGTCGTCGTCGGGGGCGTCGCAGGAGGACGTGCAAGAGGAGCCTGCAGCGGCAGCGGCGACGGCGGAGGAGGGAAGAGTCAGCGCGAGCGTCTCGGAGTCTGATGCGGGGTCATACAGTGAATTAAAGTTCTTAAAGCCGACGGGAGACTCGCACGAGGAAGAGGAGGTGGGGGCATTTTGGGAAGCCGGAAGAGGCGCAGAATGAGAAGCGTGGCGGAAGCGAGAGAAGCACCGATACAGGCTTTCGCCAAACATCTCTCTCCCGTTGTCTCTCTCTCTCTCTCTCTCTCTCTCTCTCTCTCTCTCGAAACAGAAGGCGAAGAAGATAGCAAAGCGGCGTTTCGCTGTGTAATTTATAGTCCTTACAAATCAATATATAATATGCTAAATTGGCATTATGACAACAGTTGTCTGTTTTGTCGTCTTACAAAGGCATCGTGTGTTATTAGCGGGTTAATCAGAGATTACCTCCGTTAGTTAAACCTTTTCACTATCATGATTCTTATATTTAAAAAATTTTACCTATAAAAAATATAAAAATAATGAACAAAAAGATAATTTTAATATTTTAGTTGATAATGAAGAATGACCGATGATGATGTCGTTAAGAGTTACGGGTGATTATTGTGGGAGAGAAGAACAACAGTGAGAGGTGAGAGTCGTTCTACGTTGTGTCGGCATCAATGCGATTGTCTTACGGTGAAAGGACAGCTCGTCATCTACATTATCGTCAACACGAATGCAGAGTGACATCACTCGACAATTGCATTAGTGTGGATGCAATTGCAGAGCGGCATCGCTTTACATCTATGTCGGCATTAATACAGATGTCGATCGACCCTTTTATCACTTTACATTTGCATCGGTGTCGATGCAGTTGTTGAGCGACAAAATGATTACTCGACATCTATATTAACAATCATTTTATCGCTTAACAACTACGTTGACGTCAACACAAATTCACAGCGACTCTTATCTTTCTCCACTGCTCTCATCATCTATAATAGTGACTTGCAGCTCTCGGTAATGTCACTATCCATCACCACCAATTGGAACATTGAAATTATTTTTTTATATATTTTTTTATATTTTCATCGATAAAATCAACGATAATAGAGTAAATGGACGTAGATATTTTACTTGTCTAATTCAACAAACATATTTTAAAATATTATAGCTAATCTCCATCAGATAAATATTTTAGTTAAAAGCGATCAAAGCCTAATTTTCTGAATGGTTGTTTATAGACAAAGTATAAGAAAAGGATCCTAATATTTTGGGATATATATATATATATATATATATATATACATATTCTATATCACAAATTTGTGATGACAAATATGCTGTTTCGAAAGTTGATATGCAAATAATTTTCTTATATGGGTGATGAGTGAATAAACATGATAACACTTTGAGATTTTGACAGCTTTTAAACTCCATCTATTTGGATTTCCCAAACAGGATTGCTGCATTCTTAGTCCAGCAATTAATCCACCACCTCAAATGAGATAGATTGCTTGGCTTAGAGAGAGGAGTATATGCAGACATCAATGAGCATTATTTAATCGGTGCAAAAACACTCGCATAAGATGCCAGAAAGATTCACTAAACTTGAGATCTCCAACATGTCATAAACGGACACTATCTAATGCGTACTTTAAGCCGATGACAGTCTTCGGATAAGCTGCTACCGAGGAGCTCTTTCTTAAACACATGCGACCTACATGACAGTATGATTGGAGGAGGAGACAGGCTTTGGCTCTACAACTTGTCCTGTGTTAACCCCTATAATGCATCCATATTTATTTTCTTTTCTTGCGACAAATTAATTTGCTGGACCATTGTCCAACCAAACATACATATATATATAATATAATATATATATATAATATTATATATATGTGATCAACTCTTCTCACTTGTAATATTTCTTACACGATTTGCTTTGAAATGTTTAAGCTGCAGTCTCATATATTTTGGTTTTTCTCCCCGAGAGAGGAGTGGAAATTTGATGTCCTTAACATCTGCTCAGTACGAAGAATTCTGACATATTTGTTGCGAGAGGATAAAGCGAAGGATGTATCAGAGGCAAAATATAAGACGGCCAATTACTGTCTATTTAGATGGGATAATTAAGTAGATTGGGAGTGACGAGGAATTCTTACACAAGGAATCTAATAATGTCGGCAAGATCCGTGACTCCCGGTTGGATGTATCCCTATCTCAAGTTTATAACCTTCATGCACAGCTTCCTACGACGAGAGATTCGCCTCCTTTGGCTTCACGTGAACTCCAAATTAAACTACAGAGAGAGAGAGAGAGAGAGAGACGAGTTCTTCCATTATACGAGTGTCAGCAGTGGCCTAAACGCCGAGGACGAGCTGTCTGCGACTCCCACTGCAACAGTGCGCAGAGAGCCTATGAGAGTTTTGACTGCATGCATCGGGGAGAAAACTAACGGTGGCGTTATCGAAGCTGCTTATTGGGTACGTACGTGACTCCATTTCCGAGCTCGTATGCGTCCATCCGTTCATGGGGTGCGGGGCTCCATGGAGTCTTCTCTCCCGAAACGTGCAGCGGGTGAGAGAGGGAATAAAAATGTCTGCTCTACGGAGTCTGGAATCGGATGGTCCGCCTGCTTCTTGCGTCTGTCTCATTGGCGAGGCAACAGAGGCTGTGCTGCTGCTTGTTTGATAGGTCTTGATCGCAAGACGATGACAAGCGAGCATCTCTGACCGTAGGATGTGAATTGTGCTGCCCCGTCGATCTCTCCGTATCATCTGAGATGTGTTCTTGACGATGAAGTCGGTGGTTCCATCGATCCGCCACAAGTATAATATGGTGCGTTGGTTCGCTGCATGCATTTCATCGCCGGAACGTGATCACGAGAATTGAGGCTGTGGATTGCACGGCATTAATCCGATTTTTATTCCACAGCAAAATATATCTTAATTCTTGATCCTGTCTTCTACAATGCAACAATCTTGCATTATGTTTTCTTATCGGTCAACGCGAAGGTCAACATTAGAAAAGCCAGGCCCGACGTCCAGATTGGGTCCGACCAAATGCAAGATTGAGTGCATCGACCGGTAGGAGGCAACAATAATACCAAAACAAAAGTTCTCGGAGACCAAAGGTCAACTACGGCACGGTGATCGAAGCGACGCCATTAAAGGAGTGCTTGAGAGCTTTTATTCCACTGCGAGACGCAGAAATAAAGGAAAGTGATCGAGCGGTGTCAACGTTGTTGGTTAAGCCTTGCCGCCGCGACCATGGAAGCGCCAACCCCACCCGGATACGTTAGCAGGTCGGGGCTGTTCCGCATCTCAGCCGCCAACACCCTCTCCGCGTCCCGCCTCGTCGCTACTTTGTCCACCGGCAGCCTCATCGCCGCTTCCTGACGCCGAGTATAGCGACGTACGTATGTATCTACGTCAAAGCCCGTCGGGCGCATGCAGTTGAAGTCTTGTGGATAGTCGTTACCTTGACAACTTGGCCGAGCCTGGTTTTGTCGTCGTTGCGATCCCTCGAGGCGTTGGCCGCGGCAGCCGCCTGCGCAGCGGCGGCGACACCGCCCGGCGTGACCGCGTTCACGCCCGTGGCGGTCGCCTCGGCAGCTTGGATCGCGGCGGCGTCGCTCGCCTCGACCGTCTTGTCGCCGGCGGTCGTGGCAGTCGCCTCCAGTGCCTCCCCGATTGTTACCTTGTCCGTCCACATCGCCACGGAGCATCCACCGCCACCCTGGTCGTCACCTGCCGCTCCTCTGTAGATCACATACTGGCCCACTGCCTGTTGCCACCAAAAGTACAGACGAAGGATACAACTTCCGGACGCGATCCGCCATTACGCATGCGTACGATTACTTTCTTCACACGTACCTGGCCGGCGACGAATTTGGTCACAAGGCGTTGGCCGGGGCTGCCGGGGATGTCGGTCTGGGTGACGGACACGTCCTGCAGTCCGGGGGCATTCCTCACGACGCCACGCTGTTTGTTCCGCGTGGCAGCCGACTCCATGCCGGAAGCGGGGCCGTCGCTGGGGGTCCGCCCCAGCACCCTGTTCTCGGCCGACGGCATCATGTCCGCGGCCCTCGGGGTGATTGCTTCGCCGGCGTGGCCTCCGGCCACCGGTAACACGTCGCCGCATCTTGTCGGCCGCTCCTGGCTCTGACCAGGCCGCCTGGGTTGGTTCTGATTCATCCTATTTGGACGTAGGAGAGGCACGGGAATGGGAAGGGACTGTCACGACAAGATTATATAGACGAAGTTGGCATCCGTGGAAGGGTGTTTCGGTGTGACACGTCGACAAGTTTGAACGTGAATGTGGGGTCGGATCGATCCGCAAAACTTGGCGGTTGATCTGGTCATCGATGGAGTCGGGAATAGCAAGCAGATGGCCGAATGTGATCCTGACTCCATCCAACCTGATTGCGTGGAAAAAGGGACGGATCCTGATGGAATCAGGTTCAGCCCGACTCAGCTCGGGTCGACTGGTATGACTCGGACACAAACACACGCTGCACTGCCGTCTCATGATAAAAGAGGCAAAAGAACAATTAAATACAACATCATGAAATAGGAAAAACGAGGTTATGATGATAGTTGAATTCTCATTAGATAAATTTGCAGGATACAAAAAAGAAAAGAGAAATCCAACTGGTTATGACAACTTGTACCAACTTCTCGCCCTATCCCTCATCTACGCCTGCTTGCAGGACGCTCGTGGCCGTGAGCACGTTCCCTACCACCCCGTTCACGAGGCTCGCGCTCCCGGGAACGTTTCGATGGCCGGGGAGCCTCCTCCTCCCGGTCCGCCTTCGCCGCCTCCCTCCTCGACGAAGACGAAGGCCTCCGCTTGAAGTGGTACTCCTCCTCGCTCGACTCGTGATCGTACCCGCTGCCCCCCTTCCTCGTGCTGGTCGATGAGCTCTTCCCGCCCTTGGTCTCGTCGCGGTGCCCCTCTGGCCCGGCCTTGTGGCTCGTCGGTTCCTTCAGTCCGTTCCTCGGTGGGAGCTCGGACGAGGAGGGCTTCTTCTTCTTGCTGGCCCCCTCGCCGGGGTCCGGGAAGCTGATGCGGGAGAAGACGCTGGCCTTATGCTTCCGCTCAGCGTCGGAGAGCGGCTCGTCGTGGTCCGCGGCTTTCCTCTGTCGGGGCCGCGGTGGCGAGTGCCGAGGGGGGTCGCGGGGCGGTCCATGGCGGTCCACGCTTGCTGTCTTCTCAGACCGGTCCCGCTCCCGCTCCCGCTCCCGATGGCGGTCCGACCGGTCCCAGTCCGACCGGTCGGCCTGGGACGATGCCGTCTGCAGTCAAAGGGGGAAACACAAATTGTTATGATAAAGGAAAAAAGGTCGGTGCAAATTGTACCACTAACGTGGGAAAGCCATGGAAGGCCAAATACGAGCCGCCCTTTCTATGACGACGCGTCAACCACATGAGTCAAGAAATGGGTTCCAGTGGACCTGAAGCCACCGCCAATTTTGACTCGGAACGGTGAATCATGGTCAAATTGACAAGAACATATTTTCTTCTTGGAATCGTTCATACGGACGACACCTCGTGTCATCTGAGGATTAAACTATTGAGGTGCCGCCAAAGCATCGAGAAGCTTTGGGTGGCATGGGAAAGAGATTAAAAGGAAAGATTTAACAAAAAAGGTACAAAAAATGAGTTGACAAGCACGTCCAAAGTGCTCTCAGGGATGATGATGATGATGATGATGATGATGATGATGGTTCACGGATTCTGTAACAGGAAGACAACGAATCAAACTGGCTCGGGTCCGACCATGGGTTCGTAGCAGCAGCATCCGTCTTGAAACGGATCCAATCACATCTACTGGGAGAAGGATTAATAATTGAAGCGCACCCCATAAAACGACTAAGGCTACGGAGCTCATTTTTAGTTGGGTCTATCTATCTTTTATATCTAAATGCAGCTACTACTACTACTACTACGCTCAGGAGGAGTTAGCAAATGAATTAACAGAAAGAGACATACAGGCTTTGGTCTCATGGAAGAAGAAGCATCATTCATGCGGCTCGATTCCCTTCTTGCGTCCCTATCCTTGGACTGCTCCCTCTCCCTGCGTCCATTCAACAATATGAACTTTCGGTAATCAAAAGCTAACCGCTAGCAAAAAGAATCCTGCTATTTAATCTGCAGCAGCTAATTCTGCATGGCGCAAAACATAAATAAGATTTCCAAACTCATGGCTACATCAGAGAGTAATGAAAACATGCAACATATACTGCAGCATATTCATTGTTCCCAAAGAAGAACTTGCTAAGTTCACAGCTATCATGTAATATATTTTGTTAAATTCGCCAAACCAGAACCTAGGAGGCCTTCAAAAAAAAAAGACTAAGATTTCTAACCATCTTACCAAAAGGAGAAATGCCAAACAAGAAGCAACCAAGTAAAAGTGCATACTAAACAATGCAATTACCTTTCACGAAGTCGCTCCATTTCACGCTTGCGTCTTAGATCGGCGGCTTTCCTAGCCTCAAAGTCATCCCTGCTCATGCCTGAATGCCCCTGATTCTGATTCATGCCCATGCCACCCATGTTCAACTCCGATAAATCCCTGAAGAAGACACAAACTTTTGTCAACATATGCATTTATATGCTACTGACAAACAAAAAAATACAATGTCCCACAAATTTATTGATTTTATAAACAAATGAATCCCTTGATAGAAGCAAACAAAAACAAAAATAAACTATCAAATCAATGAAAGACAATGACAAGGGAAACAAATCACAGAAAACCGTGCGTCATTCCTAGTCTGAACCTCAAAACATAATACTTGATCACAACAACTAAATCAGGATAAAACAGCTAATTGTTTCATTAGGCTGTTAACTACCTATCCAATGCATACCTTGGAACCGCTGGCATCATAAAACCTTGCGCCGCAAATGGATCTTGTGGAAATATTCCCCCACCATAAGGAATATCAAAGGGCCCTGGCGTATAACCCATAAACGGCATTGCACCGCCGAAAGGTGCCATGTAGCCATCAACTCCCATGGGCATTCCACCAGACCAGTATGGATTGTAGCTAGAAGCAGGCAAAGGCATCCCATAATTTTCAGCTCCAAGATCCTGGTAGGATCTCCATTGCATATCAGCAGCTGCAATTTAGAGGGAAGCAGGAGAAGGGCAAAAGCATTTAGTAATGTTTGATTTACTTTATAGAAACTAATAATCCAAAACTCCATATCTTTCGGAGCTATCACTCTAAAGTGACTGCAACTTGCAGTAGATTACTAAACTGAATGAATCTTAAAGCAATAAACGAACCAGTGCCAGGGAGACGTGCCTTTTTCTTTTTCTTTTTCTTGCCTGGAAAAAATGTTAATAGAAAAATGCTATAAGAAAGAAATAATAAAACAAAGAAAGCATCAAAATAAGAATCTCTTCTTCTTTTTCTGTCCTGGAAAAAATGTTAATAGAAAAATGCCATAAAAAAGAAATAATAAAACAAAGAATGCATCAAAATAAGAATCATTCTCCTAGACAAAGCTCAGCGCTCCTCCTGATATCTGCAAATTATATTATTACATGGAATCATGAACCAGAGACTATAACTAAAAAAAGAAACTTTCACTATCATATACTCCTATATCATTTTCTATCGCATACATATAAATAGAGTAATTTAACCTTTTACAGCTGAAAAGAATACCCACAACTTTAATGTATTCTCTCCTCACCTCAATAGGCAAGTGGCATAATGAATGTGACAACACACACACCAATTTCTTACCTTGCTCTCCAGCAAGTTGCTTTTCTTGAGCATCTTCAGGCACTGGAGCACTCTCAGACGACTTTGGTCCCTTCTTACTCAAAGATTCAGGCACATCTTCAGATGCAGGAGTATTTATAATGGCTTTCTTATCCGAAGAATTCATATCATCGTTTGTAGCCTTTACTTCACTTGCAACTTCACCTTCCTTCATATGAGAAGATTGCTCCATGGTGTGCTGCTTAGGTTCATCTTTGGAAGCAACAGAATAAGTAGGGGAGGGAACTTTTGGCTGTAAAGGACGAGCTGATTCCATATCTGAGAAGGCAAATCTACTCTCATCAAAAGAACAAACTCAGAGTATGATTCCCAAAAAAGAATTCATTCATACCTTGGACCTGTACCAGGCTTCCAGCATTTTCGGTGCTACTAGTCGTTGATTCCAATATCCGACTGATTGTTTCTCTGAGAGTTTTATTTGGAAGAAGGTCATCCGCCAATATATTTGTAGCCCCACATATACACTTCAGCTTTGTAATTATGTAGTCTCTAATACCTGACATTGAAATAAAAAACCAGCTAAATGGCACGAGCAGTGAAAGAGGAGAAAAAGGAACTTAATGAAAATTGTTACTAATATCATCTACTATAAATTTTAGCAAATTGAAAATCGAACACAATAAACTACAATATTGACTGAAAACTGTCTACCAAGAATTGTAGCACAGAAATCAACATGCAAGGACTATGAGACTTACATTTATCACAGAAACTCCGGAAACAACACTTGCTAGTTAACACAGCATCTTTCATCACCTCTTTACATAATGGGCAATGCAATTCTGGTGGAAGATCACTGACAAGACGAGTGGTAGGTAAACCCTCAATTTCTTTTTCAAATGCAGCCCTGCATAAAATAGCAAATATCATAAAATAATTCTACAATATATTTGTTCAACAAAAACTGCACAAATAATTTATAAGCTTACTCGTTTGGCCTCAGAACAGCAGCTGCACCACTTGGCAACGCATAGGAGCCATCAGGAGTTGCCATCAACATTGATTTAGGAATTCCAGTTGGAGGTTTCACCCTTTTGATGTCATAGTTAGGGTCCCCATTCGTAGGGCAGTGCTGGATAAAGTGGCCTAAAAAAGAATGTTCACTACATCAGCTTTGAATTGTATTTAGAAATATGCAAGAGGTCACTTGTGAGACAACAGATCTGTGTTATACCAGGCACTTTGCATCTATGGCAGACATAGCCTGCTGGGGGTGTCTTACGTTCAAGCATGCCTCGGCCTTCATTTTGCAAGAAAGAATAAATTTCAGGACCCAAGATAATGCAACAAAATGAAGATATAATTTCACATGCAGTAATTACAATAAACTAAAGTGTCTTCTTTATTGCAAATGTGGTATGTCAGAGAAGATACTCTTTAAGAGTATTTCATACATCACAGACTGACCCCCAATTCAAAAGCATATGCATTCTGGAACTAGTAATCAAACCAAACGCTCTTTCAAAGTTAAAAAAGGAATGACAAGCAAAGAGCTACCAAAACCACGACCACCCATCATCCTGCTGCCGCCTCCCCTTCCGAAACCTCTTCCAGAACCATAACCTTCTTGCGTTTGACTACAAAAGCATTCAACTCAGTCAAAACACTAAATTATGGAGTACTCATTGCTAGATGACAGAGAGGATGCAATTGAAACTCTATTCTCCTCTGTCCTAATGTATAATGTTCTTTTGCCCCATAACTATTGTTAAAGCAAAAAAAAAAGAAAAAGGATGCAGTGTATAGGCCTCACCGATTCCAGTCAAGGGCAGGCGTATCGATTAGAGCCTTAATCTTGCTATCCTCGTCGACCATGTTAGCAGGAGAAACATCTAAAACATGATTACTCGCCTGAGCAGGATTAACTTCAGGAACAGCATACAAATCATTCCCAAACTCATCCCATTCATATTCTTCAGGCTGCAAAATTCAGTAAAAGTGTCATAATCTACCTTGTGATGCCAGAACTGAAAATGGGTCTGCCTGACATCCTCCCATCAGCCATGTGAAATAAAATATACTAATTGTAGCCAATAAGTTAAAAAGATGGAACAAAGTGTCCACATAAACCCGCCGGGTAACGACATGCAGAAGTAGTCAATCTTACATATTTGGTTGTAGATGAATCACCAACCAACATGCTGCTTGATGGTGGAAGATCTTCCACCTTATCCTCAACAACTTTTGGCCTGCAGATTAATAATAGACTTTCTATCTCAGATTCGTACACAAAAAGATGCCTGTTAGTCTTAAAGACTTCATATAAAGCTTCATCCAGAGACACTTAAAAGTTTCTAGTATCATTACATCATTGTCACCAGAAAAAAATTTCGGCTACATTGTAGAACAGACACGAAGATAACAGGCTATTAAATGTTCAAGATTCAAGGTCCAAGATAGTACTCGTCTATTCCGGTAACAATAGGCTTCCGTGGCCGTCCTGGGACCCGACGAATCAAAACTGATGTGTTTTTGGGTATCATAGCTCCTTCGTCTACATATTCTGAAAACGAAAAAGGGAGGAACAGAGGCTATAAAATTTATTCAAGAGATATTAGTTTAACCCTAATTCACCCAGTAACCCCAGAGAATTTATTAACAGATTAACCAATACCGGAAACAGACCCACAGATCATGCACCCTTACTAGCTAAACATCAATGTTTCTTAAATGAAGACAACATAACTTTTCCTACTTTATTAGAGGCTAATATTCTGAATAAAAGGAATTCCTAGTGACCCCGATTACTACTCTAGAAAAAGAACCAACCTTCATTATTCTGTGCATTAGAGATCATGAGGTCGAAATCCGTGCCCTTTCCAAATAGCTTGGTTTCAAAAATTCTTTCTTTCAAATTGGCAACAGATATGAATTGCCCCTCAATGGGAATAGAATCATAATCTTTGGCACTTTTAAACTTATAATACACAGCCATTATTCTTCTCTCTTGTTTTCTCTCTCGTCCAATTTCAAGAAAGATAAACCACAAACAACAGAACTGTTGCCCTATTATAAAGGCCAAAGAGATAAAATCAGGTCTGATATTGAGCCAGAACAACAGAAATTATAAACTTGTATACAGATGATCTATCTCCTCCCTAATGACTCGGTTGAAGGCCACGCCCTGTTGCTGAATCAAGATACCAATTCCGCAAGCGGGAGAAGGAGAAGACCAAATAATAGCTTCAGGACAACTCCTTTCTTGATCGATCGGGTGGAAGCGCAGTTGAAGCAGCAAAAACCAACGATCCGCAACAAGGCTCCGTCAAGAAGTCGATATCGAGGCTCCGCGACGCGCAATTTCGACCGGCCGCTGCAGGGAGACAAGCCTCGTCGAGCGAAAGCCTCTTCGCCCAAAGGGGTTACCGCTCACCAGAATCTCGCAACGACGGAAGGCGCCCAGAAGCCGATCGGACCAAAGCTCGACTACCGATCCGAGACAACGATAGAGGCGAGCTTCCCAGTAGGCGCACGGAGACGAATCTCTCGCAACGACGAAAGAATCCCAGGCACGGTTCGGACCAAATCTCGAATAAAGAAAGAGGCGACCGTCCCGGACTGGAATTCTCCCAAATCGAGCGGCGAGGAAACCCTATATCGAACAGCAGTAGAAATCGGCCGTGGTGGGTAGATCCGAAGCCGGCAATCGGTTGGAGATGTGGGAGGACGAGGGTGGCGACAGGGTTCGGGATAGATTTAGCGTTTCTTGATGGATGATTTGGGGGTTCGGCGACGGAGGAGCGACTGGAAGGGGAAGGGGGTGGAAAGCAACACCTTTCTTCCGCCAAGGGGAAAGGGGGGGGGGGGGGGGGGGGGGGGGGGGTGGTGGGCTAAAAAGGAAACCGGCTGCGAAGGATCGGACCGGAGGGAAGTATATATAGACAGAGGGCGGTGAGCACCGCCTCATCCACACACAGTGGTTGGGTCGGCCGAGGGCTAATTGGACCCATCGAGCCTCGTATTCCTATTTGGGCTTCGAGATAAGCCGAGTCGAAGATTTCGTATGACAACATGTGATTCGATTAGCATAGTATTTAGAGCCTGTGGAAACAATTAGCATAGTATTTAGATTCGATTTGATTTCTGGGGAGAGAGACATGCATGGTTGATGGGAGACCAATGGATTGTGGTCAAAACCATGTCTGAGAGAGCACACGATTCAGCATCTCATAACAGATGAGAGACGGGGACAAAGAAAGCAGGACGATTACAATGCACTCGCTATGTTGGGGATGGCATCTCTTCCTCTCCACGGAGAAGGCGGCTCAGAGACTGCTGCAGTCCCAGATTTGTGACCTTCTTCCACACCCTCAGTCTCAGCAGCTCCCGTGCTGCTGGGATCAATCCTGGCCCCTCCAACACGGCATTCCTCTCGTACTCCAAGACCCATGTGTTGGCATCCAGATGCAGTGCGGCTGATCTCCATTTCTCGTACCTCCATGAGCTGCTGTTGCTTGTTCTCATGGTGGATAGCAGCTTACCATCGTCTGGCCACTGATCATAGGCTCACATCAATTTAGTAGACGCCAAGGTTGAGGACGTGAAGAAAGGCCTAAGAAGATGAGACTCGGTACCTCTGTGATCTTGCCCGATAGAATGGTTATCGATCGAGGAGAAGCTCCGGATGCGAGTAGACCTGTAGTCCTTAGCGGACTTCCCCAGACACTCACTTTCTCTGCCATCGATTTGTAGATCACACACCTCCACCGGAACAGAAAGTGGCCGCCCTGCAACTAAAATTCGAATGGGTAGAAGATGAGGATTTCTTGCTACGGCGTCCGGATGAGAAGAAGAGATCGGAGAGAGAAAAGATGCGAACTTGATTCATTTCCCAATAAGAATCGGTGGAGCTGCAATTTGAAACCCTCCCGCCGACCAGCTTCTCCACCTGCTGCTGCAAAAGCTCCAATCTTCCCTTCAGATCATGCCCAAGAACTCGAGATTTCTCGCCTGCCTGCGCCACCGCCTCTGGCGTCATCTTAGGGCTGAAACTTTTCAAAACCACCGCCGAGAAGCCGGAATCCGCCGCCCACAGCGAGAACAAGCCCACGAGAAACCTAATTACCGGATATCCAAGGCTCCGAGATCTCTGCTTCTCGACGGTCGCTCTCTTCTCCGCCGGCCTAGATCTCGGCGAGGGCCGAATGGGCGGGGTTGGGGGAGGGGTTACGGCGAGGGCCGGCCTTGGGACCGGAGGAGGGCTGTCGGTGAGGAACGGCACCGGTGACGCCGCCGCCCTCGCCTTGGGCTTCGACGACAGTGAGGGGACGAGGTCGCGGGTGGCGTGGATGCTGGCGAGGCAGATGTCGCAGTGGCAATTGGTGTCCTTTCGGCACCCGGGGAAGTAGCAGCTGTCGCCGCCGCCACGGGCCTCCGAGCCGTCTCCGGAGGCCGACCGGGTTCTTGACGACGCGGTGGTCGGGGTGAGCGCCGCCACAGTCTTCATCATTCCTCTCTCCTTTTCCCCGACTCGTCGATTTCGGATGGATTTCTCCTTTTATTGGCGTTCAGAGGGGGAGGAGAAAGGGTGTCAATGTTCAAATTTTAAATTTTCTAACGGCTATATAGAATGAAAGTTGTAATTGTTTTGCAGAGATATATATATATATATATATATATATATATATATATATATATATATATATATATATATATATATATATATTCCCCCAAATATTAAAAGCTATATTACTTCAAAATAAGTCTACATAAATCTCCCCCTAAAAAAAATACATACTAACATATTTAATATGATTAGAATATATATATATATATATATATATATAATTTAGTGGGTAATTTTCTAAGAAAATATTTATTTTTTGAATATTTTTCAATCGGTATTCTTATTTAATTTTTTTTTCAAACAGTATTTCTTATATTTGTTAATATTTTCTCAATCTCTCTCTCAATTTCTTTAAACTTGAATTTTCTCTTTTATAGTTTACCACTTCTTAATTATTTTTTTCGGAGCATATGAATTCTAAAAAACATAAATTTATAAGTCAATGATTCTCATATTCCTCGACGTGAGATTGAATCTTATTGTATCTCAACAAACTAAAAAGGAGAAAACAATCTCTCTTATTTTTTTCAAAGAATATTTTTTATTTAAAAAATATTCAAACTATCCCTTAAAAATTTATCTGTTTGTTATAACAATTACTAAATATGATAAATATTATTCAAACTACTCCTTAAAAATTCATCTCTAATAAATTCTCCCTTCTCAGTCATTCTCTAATAATTTATTTAATCTTGAATTTTCTCTTTTATAGTTTTTCACTTCTCAGTTATTTTTTTCGGAACATATCAATTCTAAAAATAAGAAAGTTCCCACAAACTTACGAGTCATATAAATACCTCAACAAACTAAAAAAAGGAGAAAACAATCTCTCTTCATTCTACCTCATTTTTATAGAGAGCTAATCCAAAACTTTTTGACTTCAACTGAGCCAAGAACAACTAAGACTTTTAAATCCGATCACCAGCAAGAAGTGTAACTTCGATTTGTACCGATGTCACGAAGAACCAATCAATGGAATTCCCTTCTTCCGTCACCAGCCATTAATTGTGTTCTGCTCTCAGGGCATGAAGAGCTTGCCGCCGCATTTGCATCGCCATGCCTCCGGGTAGTACTCAAGCGGAAAGCTCTGGCCCGGCTGGATCGCCATGTGCACCGGTCGGCAGGGGAGGCACCGGCCGCAACGAGCCCTGCAGATCGGCGGCGACGAGCCTGGGCCACCGAGCCTCCTCCGAGCCACCAAGACTTGCACCCGGTTATCTTTTTCCCAGAGCCTAAGCCCTGTGTCTCCCGCTTCCCGAGCGATTACCACCGATGCACTCCCTGCAGATCAACACCAACAGGAAACTAAGATGTCAGCATCGATCGAGAGAGACTGATTCTTTTTGTAGAGAGCACTAATGGCTGCTGTGTATAGAAAAGAAGCAAGAACGGTGAAGAAGGTTACGGCGTTGGTTGCTGGTAAGTGGATTCGCGGGTGGAAGCAAAAAAAGATGGAATCTTGAATTCGAATAAGCATGCAAGGTAGGTTTTTGGGGACGAAGGCGTCATAGTTCGGCAGAGAAGCAGGAGAAGAGACGAAAAGAGGTCGTGGTGGAAACAAGGAACGGAGAGCCGGAATGGGATTTTGACTTTGGTCAGCACTCAGTAATTACTCTCACCGAGAGCTACGGCGAAGACGAAGAAGGCGACGGCAGCGGAGAGGCGGCGAAGCCGGTGGCACAGAACGCCCATGGCCGAACTCGGCTGCGGCGGCGAAGCAGATCACAGAGCCTCTCACACGGACGGAAACAGAGAGGGAGGCAGCAGCGATGGAGTTGTTTCGCTATGCATGAAGGAAGAAGTGCTGCAGTGAGCCTTTCATACGCCCACTGATTCATTTACGCGGTCTATATCCTCCTCTTCCAACTCCATCCCACAAAAGTCGTTTGATTGGACTTGACAATGTGATGAATTGGATCATTGTGTCCCGAGTCTGACACAATAAATGAACTGATCTCAAACGCCCACGTTCCGATGTGACAAGTTTTTACCGTGGTAGAACACTAACTATCATAAGCTTGCACTGCGATGAACTGCTTCTCCCTCGTTTCTCCATTGTCCTCTCTGAATCCATCCTACCGGGTGGTGTCGCAGGCAGAGAGCGCCTGCACGAAGCCATGTTTGTGAAGGTGAAAACAGTCACTCTCATGGAGGCAACAGCAGAAGAAGACAAAGCACGAGGGTGAGGTCGCATCACTCGAAAGCAGCAGTCGGCGTTGCCATTTCCTGTGATGGTATCAGAAAAAACAGATAAGTCGGACGGAGACGAAGGCATCCACCGGACCCTCCTTACGCTGATCTCACTCTCTCTCTCTCTCTCTCTCTCATGGTGACTGGTGCCCGGCGTTTATACACACCCACTAGCGAAGCTGGTTCACATCTCTTCTCGTACGATTTATCATTTACCTTTTGAAGATTCTTTTGGCGAATGAAGATGAACTGCCGATGCAGTTGCACTTTCGTCACGTCCGAGTGCGGTATGATGCCTTTCATCGTGTAATGGCTGCTGAGAGAAGCACCAGCGCGAGTCTCTTGAAAAGGAAGCGTGACCGGAGGACAGAGTAGCGGATGCAGCAGCTTTGGCTGGTGTGGGCATGTGCACGTCGACTCTCTGTCTCCTTCCACCTCAACATAACACATGCGAGAGAGAGAGAGTGAGAAGGGTTAAAGAAGCCTCCCGCCAAGTCAACGGTTGACCGTGAAGCATACAATATGACGTGGGAACCGAAGTGTTGACCTTAACGTGGTCCCACCATGAGTCATCGACCATAATTGTGTCCATTCATCTTACAAAGAAAAACGTGTTATTAGTAACGAAGACCATCTGGTACGCACCGGAAAACCATGGAATGGACACAGTTTGCGAGAAAATTTACTTACCCACACTTGTCACCACCATCTTTGCTCGTACCCTTTCTCACTCCCGGACTTCTCATTTGGTCGGGTCCACACGAGCGACCGATCACGAGACAGGTACGTGGACGGAGGCGCCATGAAGGGCAGCGAAAGAATATGTTCGGAAAAATTATCTCAATCGGCTCCACGTCAGGACAGACAATGGATAAGCATTGACGTTTTGTACTACGAAATGACTAACATACCCCCTTATAGCAGCGTCTCGGTGTTGTGTTATATAGTAATTGTCGAGGGTAATGCAGTGCAATTTTGGAAATCTAAACTTTTGTTTGGTCGCCCGTTGCGACATATAGAAGCATATAAGCTAAGAGAAGGGGGGAAAGAGAGCGCTCGAGATCTCGTTGGGTGAAGGGATTTTTGCGTGGAATCGACGGTGAAGATGTTGGCGGTGTTCGATCGGGCGGTAGCGAAGAGCCCTGAGGGCCTGAGGGCCCCGGCAGCGGAGGGCGGTGAGGGCGGTGGCCGGCTGGTGAGCCACTTCGCGGCGGCGCGGGAGGGAGCGGTGGTCGTGAGCCTCGGCTCCGCCGGGACCATTGCCTACACGTCCGAGAAGCAGAACCCTCTCCTTCCAAGGTAAACGCAAGAAATCAACACCGAAACGTAATCTGTTAATGCTCCGTTGGATTTACTTATATGTTCCTATTTTTCTTTGGAAATATGGATGCAAGTGTGCTCTGTTGGGCCAAGTTCTTAATGCGGTCTGGTTTGATGGATGACGCCCATAGATCGGATTTTTGCAGGGATTGCTTTGGGGTTTTACATACCCTCTGGTAATAATCTAACCTATTGTTCTTAGATGGTAAAAGGAACGGGTACCAAGTGTAGATCACCATGGAAGAATTAATTTTGATTAGTCATTGATGCTCGTTCTTTGGGGTTTACGCATTCTTGCAAAGTTTAGAGATGTAAACAGAGTTTCAACTAAAGGTCAAAGGACAGTTCACCGATGGAGACTACATATATATGTATGTGTGTGTGTGTAATATATATATATATATATATATATGTGTGTGTGTGTGTGTGTGTGTGTGTGTGTGTGTGCGCGCCCGCGTGTGCATATATATATATATATATATATATATATATATATATATATATATATATATATATATATATATATATATATATATATATATATATATATATATATGTGTGTGTGTGTGTGTGTGTGTGGGTCCGCGCGCGCGGCCCCGCATGTGTGTGTGTATCTATGTATATGTATGTATACATACATACATATATAATAAGTGATACGAAGAGGATGGCCTCATATGGCTAATGATTGAAAGAGCCGAGTTACATATGTTAGGTTTGGCTCATAATCGTGAAGCTTAAGCTTTTTGGGTTGAATTAGTGTCTAACCTAATATATGTTAACCCTGACCACATTGATTCAAATCCATTGTCGTAAGATTTCTGATATGGTATCAAAGCTAGGTGGACAAAAATAAAATAAAAGGATTGAACCAATCACACAGATGAGTGAACTGTCCCGTAGCATTACAAAAGATGTAGACTCAAAGTTTGAACAACCCACACATGAATAGGGGAAGATGTTGGAAATATTCATACGAGACAATAAGAGATACGTTGAGAGGGTAGTCTCATATGACTCAGGACTAAAAGAGTCGGATTATATATGACCTAGAAGCTTAAGCTTTTGGGTTGCATTGGTGTTTAACCTTGACCAGATTGACTCAAGCTTGTCGTTGCAATATGTCTGACATTCTTCTTCCTGTCAACCATGTCTGAAATCGAGCAACCTGGTCACTGTTGACATTTTTGGGAAACTCGATGAGCTTAAAGAATTTTATAAATAAAGCTTTTGGAAATTGCTGAAATGACTTAGAAGGCTATTGGAGAGGTGGCACAAATTATGTGGACTGTAAAATATGAAAAATTGGTAATAATTTAACACCTACTTTTGGAAATTTAACAGGCATGTGCCACTTTGGAACTTCATTTACAAGTCCTTGTGGTATCAACTGTGTTTGTATGATAATCCAGATGAGCATGTTTGCTTACCGTAGGCTATTTTTAGTTTAGTCAAGTCAAAGGCAAACTAATCAGTGCTATATCATATATGGAGATTATGTAGTATTATAATTTTAAAAACATTTTAAATTATACAAATATCAAACATGCACCAGTTTGGTCCAAATTATTAATCTATAGATACCAATATGATAAAAAATATCAAGCTTCTTAAGGATATTTTTTATTATTTGAGTCTAACTCAATGGATCAGCACTATTATTCGAGCCTAGGAATATATGAACCTTTTATGCACCTTTAAATGTTGATAAATTCATATTCATATTCATGTATCATTACACAACATCAGGCAATAAAGAATCAGTGTTTATCATGATATCTCAGTTATTAATGGCGTTATGCATTGGACTTTTGAGCATCATTGCTTTACTAAGCTGACTACTCTAAATCTCCACTTTGTTCTAATTTAGATAACACAACATTTGCTTCTCGTCCATTGTGGCTTCCTTTCTGCAGAAGTTAAGTTATTCACAAGGTGAACTCTCTGAAGTAGAGATTATCAGTTTATGGCCTATCTTTCAGCTTGCATTTGCTTTTGATTGCGATATGGCCTGCGCATGGCATTCGTCATTTTTTAATTGGTACTGTTTTGGTGCAGAAATTATTTTCTCTGACAATTAAATGCGATCCAGTTACCCTTTTTAATAACCATTTTGTTGTGGACTTTGATAGTGTCCATAAAGCAGTTCTCTTCCCTTCTTTGCCTGAGATTTTATATTGCATGCTGCTATGTGATATCACCAGTAACATCAGATGATCTTTGTTCTGACATCTGCAGATTATTTGCTGTGGTGGATAATATATTTTGCTTGTTCCAAGGCCATGTTGAGAATATCACTTCTCTGAAGCAACAGTATGGATTAGGCAAGACTGCCAATGAAGTAATTATTGTCATTGAAGCCTACAAAACATTAAGAGACAGAGGACCGTTCCCAGCAAGCCAAGTTGTCAGAGATCTAAGTGGGAAATTTGCTTTCATTCTGTTCGATAGCTCATCAAACTCTACTTTCATTGCGGCTGTAAGTATTGACATGTTAGCTTTTAATTTTTTTGCTTCCTCCAATTCTAGCAGCTTTTTTCTTCTATTTCTTTCAAATGATGCCAGAATTGGATAATCATAAAAGCAAGGAAATAAGATGTAAAATGACAGTAGAAATGAGGACGTAAGATCACAGCATGAGCTCATGTGGCTGTGCGAAGATCACCATATTGTGCATTTGCAATCACATGTGCACATTTATCTGCTGATGTGTTCTCCCACTTGGTGACCTGAGGTGCATGCTTCTGCCTTCAATTAGTTCAGTACCTTTATAATGCTTCAAAGTCTATTTCAATCGTCGTCCTCCTCTTCCTAAGAATTACATCTGTAGATCCTAAGTGAGTAGAATTCTTTTTTATTAATGTACCTGTTTCTTTTTTTCCCGGTCATTTCCTATACTTTCATACATGAAAAGGAGAATAGATTCGTTTATGTCCCATGTATTGTAGGTTTTTTGTGTATTTATCCAAATTTGTATGTTCAATTTGCCTGACTTTTTCAAGTTGGATGAAACTTGAGCTATTGCGTTAGAGTGTCATATGTATATCCACAAGATACATGTGATCTGTATGCCCATGATCCACAAGCTATTGCGTCAAGTCGGACAAAACTTGTGATCGACGCATGGTCAACTAAAGATGCATCTGATATGTTATATCCACGATCCACACTTGTATTGATATAAAAACCACATGCGGGCTCGTTATATGCATTGGGTACCCACAGTTCTTTTAAAGATGCAAAATGTTTTTGAACAGAAGGTTATTGAGTTTTTCTGATGCACCGAAATTGTGATTTCTTACCGCTTGTATCAGCATCTAGTTGATCTTTAATTTCTTAAATTATGCTATGTTGACTCTCTCTCTCTCTCTCTCTCTCTCTCTTTCTCCTCTTACTTAGGATGCTGATGGAAGTGTTCCTTTCTTCTGGGGTGCCGATTCAGAAGGCCATCTTGTTCTTTGTGATGATGTGGATATCGTCAAAAAGGGGTGTGGGAAATCATTTGCGCCGTTTCCTAAAGGTACTACTACCAGAAGAACTAGAGATGCTCATTTATTTCATTAGGCGCGATGCTTTTTTGTTTCTGTTAAACATTTTCTTCGACTGCATATTTGTTCATAACCACATCATTTATATGTTCTATCGGTCAGGTTGCTTCTTTACGACATCCGGGGGATTGCAGAGTTTTGAGCATCCCCTGAACGAGCTCAAAGCAATGCCAAGGGTCGACAGCCAAGGCCAGGTCTGTGGTGCCACCTATAAAGTCGATGACCAGGCGAAGAAGGAAACCAAGATGCCACGAGTCGACAGTGCCGCGAACTGGTCCTCCCATTACTGATTCGGCAACTCGGTTCTTAAGCAAACTCTTTGTTGTTTTCGTGTTTACTGCCTCGTCAAACTCTGCTCTCCAAACTAGCTATCCTCCTGTTTCAACTTTGTTTAACATGGTGAAAGCTTCGTGCTCTAGATTTCATTTCATGCAACAGTTACACTTGTCCCATGGATTCAAGTGGGAAAAATAAAGATTTCACGTTTACATTTAGTCTCATGAGCAATAATCACATATCTTAGTGGCAAGTACATGTGCCTATCAACTGTTTGATGAAATCACATCAATGAAATCGTAGCCCGTTCTCCTTTTCCGTGAGTAAATTACAAGATCTGCAAATCATATATATCCCTAATAATAGTGGAAAATAGACAAACAAGTGGTGGGCATGGGCATCACATATCCTTAAGCGTGCCATGCAAAGGTCACACGGTTCGCCACCCATCGCTCTCTCTGCAAGCTAGCAAAGGCAGGAGAGGTCGACCCACCAAAAGGAGGAAAAAAGGAGAAGAAAAGAACACACGAGAGGGCATGGCACGCCTCCGCCTCCGCCTCGGCCTCGCACTTGGCTTTCTTCCCTGGACCAAAAGTGAAATCACTACAGTGTGGAAAGCGGAAGGTGATCAGCAAAAGGAGGCTTCGACGTCAGATGGGTTCACAAAAGCTTCTTTCGGTTTCCTGACGACAGATATATCCATACGCACAGTGGATGAGACGCCGCTGTGATTACTCTGCATCTTAACCGAGTGGTACTCATCTTCTCTTCCATTCATTCATAGTGATCCATAGAAGAGAAGTATTACGACAGTTAGTGTCCCACTATCCCTGTCTCCGAGCAAAAGCTTCGACCTCCTATTCTCATCGTTTAGCCGCGCGTGATGCCGAGACAGCTGCTGCAATAATGCTTTCAGAATTATTCCTAATGCACTGTTGTCTAACTTGACACCATGAAACAATTGCTGCCCTCCTCATTTCTCTACCACAGCATTGTGTCTAAGATCGTCTGGAATATGGAGATCATCAATGAGAGGGTTCCTCTCCAACCTACTGACCTCTCTCGCCCTTCTCACACTCTCGTATGCAGATGATGCAAACTTTTGCTTGGATTACTGGTGGCTACTTTGGGACCACATTTCTATTATTCCTTCTTTTCTTTGCATATGTCAACACCCAATCAGAAAAGCATAGTTATAGCCATTATCACTTCCACAGCCTCCTCATCTCTCTTCTTCTATCTTCTTTCTTCTCTCTCTCTCTCTCTCTCTCTCTCTCTCTCTCTCTCTCTCTCTCTCACACACACACACACCCTTCTTTCCTTTCTCTGTTCTTCCTACATGCAGATCTACTGAGTAACATCAGGAGGGGTGTGTGTGCATCAAAAGCAGCTGAAGCTGCCAGCATGATCTGATGGCTGCTCCTTCTTCTCTATCCTCTCACAACTTCGCAAGGAATCAATCAGATCATCTGGCAGTTTCATCTGCTGATGGGAGCACAACAAAACCCTAAACCAGTTCCATCAAGATGCCAGCCCATGAAGAAAGACACACCACAAGGTTCAGCATGTCTGATAGGTGAAGCTTCTGAATACCCACCCTAGTCTCTGATATGATCTGCTGCGCTTTATCTTTTGTTCTTGTCAGTTTGTATGATGCGGAGGAGGAATTGATGGAAGAGAACCCAACAAAGGAGCCATGAGAAGCTCGGATGGGGGAAAGAAAGGGTCATTAGGGTTTTGGTTTTCGAAGGAACACTACCACCTTGTTCTTGGAACGAAGCTTGACATCAAATCCTGATCAGTGAGATGGTGGTGGCTTTGATATCTTCTTGGTCATGACCTCAATATCCATTAGCTTCTGCCATTCTCCTTGACTGAGTGAGAAATAGGATAATAATCCATTGATGGCACTGTTTGCAATCAGACAGATACCTATGACAGATAAGGACATTGATTCATGCTTCATGATGCTGCAACTCCATTTGTTTGTTGGAATAAGCTTATTACACAACCATAAGACTCTGCATGATTGAAATCACTAGATTTGCTTCTATTCCAAATCATTTTTTGTCTGTGTAAATCCTTATTTTGTATCTTTTTTCTGTGTAAATATTTGTAGTATGTGTTCTTCAACCATGTAAGAA
Source organism: Musa balbisiana (assembly GCA_004837865.1). NCBI lineage: Eukaryota > Viridiplantae > Streptophyta > Magnoliopsida > Zingiberales > Musaceae > Musa > Musa balbisiana. The sequence continues at coordinate 952,169 of CM017188.1, read as the reverse complement.
CTAAACATGTAGGAAGGTTATTGCAAATGCAATAGTGTCATTTATTAGATCAATTCTATTTGCGTCAGGGAGGACTTTATTATTGTGCATGTCCACTTGTTCATCACATATTTGATTTCTTTCTTTCTTTCTTTCTTTCTTTCTTTCTGAAGAAGAAGAAGAAGAAGAAGAAGAAGAAGAAGAAGAAGCACCAGCTTTTTTTCGAAATATATAAAGAACAGTGTCACCCATATCCATGTCATCTTGTTTGGTAGCAGTTGGCATGCTCTTAAAAGATTCTTAAGCATTCATGCATTGGTGCTCAAAACAAATGAACTAAGCACTTCAGTAATCTATTATGTTAAATTGGTTAGTATAATCAAATCTATGGATAATGATTGTTCTTTTTTTTACTAAGTCAAATAGTTCAAATCTTCTATTTAGGCTTAATTTGATCCCACCATGATTTAGAATGTCGGAATGACATAAATGTATTCAAAATATTATTTGAACAGCTCAAATTTAACTTTCAGTCTTCTAGAGGAATTATTCATTATTGATGAACATGTATAGAAGATAACAGTAACTTTATTATTTGTAAGATCTTAACTTTTGTATTCCTCAATTGATATAGAACTAAATGATTTTATCAATATCCCGATATGAGGTCAAGGCCTCCAATCGTATACACAATCATGTTGTTGGGCTGACAGTCCACATATTCAACCCATGGTGGGTTTTATCAGTCCACAGCTCACCACCCTTTGGCCTAACTCTAATCAAAATTAGGGGGGTGTGGCCATTGTGAAAAATTGTAATAGCAATTTGATTCAATAAGGAGGAGAAAAAGACAGAAAAACAATGTTATTATCTTAGGTTAGATTAGATCTATAGTAAATTCTTACTGTGATTACTTTGGGAGAATTTAGATATTGTGCAAAGTGATATGATTATTGTATCTCAATTATTTTCTTGTAATTATTGTTAGGATTTTAAGCAAAAGATTAAGATTTGTATATTTATTATTCTTATAGTAGATTATTTCTAGTTTGTCTCGTGTTTTTACTCTTCATATTGAAAAGATTTTTTATGTAAATCTTGATGTTCTATTTATTTGATTGTGATTTCATTTAATTCCGTTGTGTGTTATAACCTTTCAGTATTTATTCATATACAAAATTTTATTTTTTTTTATATTCCATCGCATGTAGCTCAATCGTAGACTATTAGAAGTAGTAAAATGAAGACCAATCATAAAACAAAACAATGGATTTCGCTATGGCAAGTGTCCACTGGTGTGCTGGATTTTTCTGACCAAGGCCTTGTGGAAGAACTGCTCTCTCGCCAAACACCTCACCTGCTTGATGTAAGGTCCGAAGTCCAACACACCCGCCGCAAGCGCTTCGTCGAGAACGCACACCGCGTCGTCGATGGCACCCGCCGCGGCTTCGCTCTCCACCATGCGTCTTTCCCTCTCATCCACTGCCTCCAGTGCTACCATCTCACCCGGCAACTGCGGCTTACCGCCGTGCTCCTGCAACCAAGCTGACAGCACATTCGCATACTTCGCCTTCTCCTCCAAACACTTCTCCAGGCTCAGCCGCTCCCCCTCGAGGTCTCGCAGGCCGGACTCGATAGTCTTAGCTCGGTCACGCAGCGCGAGTTGCACGCTCCCGAAGCGCTCGATCTCCACCTCGATCCGGGGCTGGAATTGCTTCGCGTCGCGGTGGAGACGAGCATATAGGCGGTCGATGGCCTCCCGCTTGGAGGCTAGAGAGGCGTCGGCGGCAGGAGGGGGAGTCATGTTGCAGTGGTAGGGGTGGCACAGCCGGAAGATATTGACGAGGTTACGTGCGAGATGGGAGAGGTCGGACGAGGGATACCGCCACTGATGGAGGTAAGGAGAAGCGACGGCTCCCGAGGGGCCGAAGAAAGGGTGATCGGGCAGCAGGAGGTGGGCGTTTGTGGGGAATACGTACACGACGGGCGCATGATAAGGGTAGCACCGGTGAAGCCATATCGTCACAAGGACGTGCGGAATAGAGGAAGATATGGGCAAGAAGCCATGCGCCTGGAGGAGGTGGGAGGCGGTGCCGTCGTCGTCGGTGAAGGTGTCCGAGCGGGGGGAGAGGGTGGGGAAGTCGTCGAGAAGGGCGAAGAGGTGCTGCCGGATTACCCGTTTCAGGCTGTAGTTGGTGTAGGAAAGGGCTCTTTCTCCGGTGGCTCTCAGGGCGGCGTCGATGAACCGAGCAGAGGAGGAGGAGACCATTCCCTCGCTGAATGCGTCTGCAGATATGGGCTATAGGCAGCAAGATCGTGGACGTATGAATCCTTAACTCGGTCGACCAGCTCAGTGCATTCAAAATACAGCGTGAGAGATTGGTTTGACCGCAAGCGACAGAATGATAACACATCAACATCAGGGAGAAGAAGACCGACGGATGAGAAGGATCGGCCACTCGGATCAAATTAAATCGAGTTTAGATGCACCGATCTGACTAATTCTCATGCTTTGGAAGACCGAAGACCGCTCTCAGCCACATAACCCGTTGGCTCTCTCCATCCTTCTCAGGCCATGGCTTTCTCTCCCAAACAAACAAGAAAGGCCAACAAGCTTTTTTATTTCTTTTAGTGAAGAAGAAGAAAAGGACGTGTCCTCAGATCAAATTACTTCTCATCTTTCTGCCAACAAACATAATTATGGATGATGAAAAGTCCAAGGAATCTTCTGAGAACCATCACCACCACACAACAAATAGCACAAGAAAAATGAAAGGGGAGTTCACGATTGCTTGCATAAATCTTTCTATCCTTTTCATGATGGAGAAATAGTATCCTCCAAAGTATGAATTCATCATGCTCGCTAATCTTTTTAAACCCATATGACTTTCATATGTAAACTTTAAGTTACATTAAATGACAAATAATATCTTCTAAAAGTCTATTCTAATAATAAGAAATTTCAACCGTAGCTAATTTATGTTTTTTGAATGAAATATTATATGTGAAAGAGAAAAATATATGTGATATATCAAAATTTGCAAAGGTAAATACAAAAAATTTCCTTCTATCGATCATGAATAATGATTGTTATAAAAATTTAAACCCAGGATTTGATAGAGACTATATATCATCATCTAATTTACAACCCAAAAAAAATTGAGTGGGGTTCAGCTACTTATCGATGGATAATTTATGACTTCGTTTGAAGCCAATGTTCTCTAACTTCATTTCTCCTTTTGTTGCACCAAAGTACGAGACATAACAGAAATATTATGTCCTATCCATTTATTCGATTTATTATTGTGCTGTGAACTTACCTATCTTTGAATCCTCTCGTTCAACTGGTACTAATCATTGACCTCATTTCTATAAATCCCTCGCAACCAACACCACTGTTTCCTTGACGAAGAACACAAGAAGACGTGACAGCAAAAGACCTCTCCAACAGTAGTTTTGAAGCATGTCTTTGTCACGGTGTTCCATTAACGATAAAGCTATTGACATCTAGGACTCGTGCTGCTATTTAGAAATGAAATCCTTTCTTGGGGGAAACGGCAGTGAGATAACTATGTGCCCTAATATTTAATATCTTAACTATGGATGGGGACGACGCTTAGTCAATCTCTTGATGTTTCTCTTGTTTGCCTCAGCTGTGTCTCTACAGTACAGATGCTAATTTTTAACCAGACAAAAAAAAAAAGACATTAATGTCAGGAACAAATTGTTCTTTTAGCCTATTTCTCTAAAAACTTTAGAAGATGTAGTTCCCGTGCATGTATCAGACTCTCTCTAAGCATGTTCTCAAGAGGCATAAAAGATAGTGGACAAACAAGCAGTAACTGTGTGCTAAATTTGTTTCGATACTGACCTCGAGCAGTCGCTTCGGAAGCTCTATGGTGATGAGTCCACCTTTGCAACCAATACTGCCGAGGTTGTAGCCGATGATGATGTTCTCTCTAGCTTGTTGTGGTTCACTACCATGCACGAGAGGCACGGTGTTGGACAATTCAATAGATCTTTTTGCATTTGTTGGTACTCCTTAAAAACTAACTCTGGAAATCAACTTTACCATATCATCTGCCCTTATTGCTTAAGCTTGCTCGAACCGGAACTTCCCTGGAAGAATCAGTTTTCAGCCCTGAGTTCGTTCAAACCTAAACCAGACATTTTGAAATGAGGTCTCGCTACAGTCAACACCAGTGATGCAGGGTTCAAAAATCTTGAAAGAACCTGATTTTGGTCTGATCTGGTACAAAACTTGAATCCATCCTTAGGCAGGATCTGGCTCTAATTTGACCTGCATAGGCTTGAGGCTAACAGCCATGATTACCATGTTAAGATGTGCTTATGCGGTAGACTTGAGCATGTATCTTGGGTCCGAAGACACCATCAGATCAGATTCTTTGGTAGGGTGAACTGCTCCAGAACAACTTCGAAATTTCTATAATGATTGCCAGAAATCATTGTGAGCGCAATGCAAATATTGGAGATCGCATAAAATGGCTCCAATCTATCCAGAATGTGTCACTCTGACTGGAGGATACCGGCATAATCATCCAAGGGATCACCAAGGGATCACCATCATTGCAAGAGCAATGGGCATCTCGAAAATGGTGGAAACGGCTCCTATCTCTGACCACAATGTATCGATTCCAGATCTTGGATATTAGCTTGATTGCAGAATGGCAATCCTCACATACCCTTAAGTTCTTCAGAACATGAATTGGCAAATTGGATGGCAATTTCATGATCCCAAAAGCAATTGCCATCTTCTCACTATGAGTAAACAATGCCTGTTCCTTTTCCTCCTCATCCATTTCCACGGATATCTGTTCTGTGATTGGTGAATAACCTGCCAATTTCAATCTCTCCGACATCTCACCTATCATAGCTTGAATCTCCATAATATCTGGGTGCATCTGGTCACCAGCAATGAACTTGTGTACCTGTCCCCCTATTGTAATCGAGCTATAACCTGCAGTCTTTTTAACTCCCCTCTCTTCCATCAAGCGCCGGATCTTGCAAGCATCTGCCCACCTTTTATTATCAATGTATATGTTGTATAACTGGACATATACAGCATCCTCTTGTGGCTCTAACTCAAGGAGATGCTTTGTTGCTTTTTCTGCTAACTCTGTATTCTTGTATAGCCTGCAGGCACTTAACATGGACCCCCATATAACTGCATTTGGTTCCATCGGCATGGTTTCGACAAGTTCAATTGCCTCTTGCAAACGTCCACGACGACCAAGCAAATCTACCATGCATCCGTAGTGCTCAATCTCAGGTTTGATGCCGTATAGACTACTCATCTCATCAAAAAACATGTGTCCCTCCTCTAAAAGACCTGAATGACTGCATGCAGTCAGAACACTGACATAAGCTACTGCATTGGGTCTTAAACCCTCATTCTTCATCAAACAGAAATGCTCAAGTGCATGCTTTCCCATTCCATTCATTGCAAGGCCTGAAATAATCACAGTCCAAGTCTGTGCGTCCCTTTCCTCCATCCTATCGAAAACTAACATTGCTTGATCCATCTTCCCACATTTTGCATACATATCCAGTAATGCAGTCCCAAGAAAAACATCACGCTTTACCAGACCCTGCTCGACATAAGCATGCAGGACTTTGCCTTTGCTTAGCACACCTAAATTAGCACAAGCTGTAAGCAAGCCTACCAATGTGAACTTATCTGGCCGCAAGCCAGACATCTGCAGTTTTGCAAACAAGAGCAATGCTTCCTTAAGCCTACTGCTCTGGATGTACCCGGTCAACATTGAGTTGAATGAGATGATATCAGGGGCATCCATCTGTTCAAAGAGCGAGCGACCTATGTCGATGTCGCCCATCTTGCAGTGCCCGTCAATGATGGCATTCCAAGCTGGTACAATCTTGTGATCCATCGAATCGAAAATCTGATAAGCAGACTTGATATCTCCACCCTTTGCATACATATCAATTAGGGCGACTGTAAGATTGCTACTGATTCCAATTCTCTTCTCGATGACAAGCTGATGAATCCACTTGCCCAATTTCAGATCCCGCAACCGTGCACATGCTGATAGGACAGCAGCCATTGCTACAGTGTCCGGCATGACATCATCGGATAGCATCTCCTTGAAAAGCTGAACAGCTTCCTCAGCCCTTCCGGCTTTAGCATAGCCTGCTATCATACTCGTCCACGAGACCACATTTCTCACAGGCATTTTGTCAAATAACTTCCGAGCTTCATCCACCGAGCCAAACTTCACAAGACCTCCGATGATCGTTGTCCACGAGACAACATCCTTCTGGGCAATCGGTCCAAATGCCCGCATCGCATCATCGATCCACCCGAATTCAATATACATATGGACCAAAGAATTCGCGATGTGGCCGTAGCGTTCGGGAAAGAGTTTGACGGAAACACCATGCACCATCTGCCCCTCGAGAACGAAAGCCGAGAGGCCACAGGATTTGAACAAGAACTGAAAGGTATAAGCGTCGGGCAGTACATCCTTTCGACGCATTTGGTGGTACAAATGGAGGGATTCCCTGGGGCGATGGTTCCTAGAACAAGTCCGGATGATGGTGTTCCACTGAAAAGCGGACGGGTCTGGGATTTGAAAGAAGAAATTTAGGGCATAGGAGAGATCGGCAGAGCGATCGGAAAAGCCACTGAGGCATTTCAGCAGATGGGTTGTGGACGGGGGATGGAGGAGAGCTCCAGCGACGATGAGTCGCGCGTGGAGTTGGGTTGCTTGCTTCAGAGATGAAGGATTTGGCCATTGCAGTCGCATACACGAGCAATAAGCACAGAAGAGATTGAACGTAACAGACAAAAAGCAGTCGTTCCAATACCAAAGACGATAAAACGAACAAGGAATGGATTTCGGAGGGAAGTATATATATATATATATATATATATATATATATATATATATATATATATATATATATATATATATATATATATATATATATATATATATATATATATATATATATATATATATATATATATATATCATATACTTTATTTATTTTTCCTTTCTTTTTCTTCTTTTTTTTACTAGGATAAGTCTATGCAATGAACCAATCCAATTATAATATTTTACAATATGTTATAATATTTTTTAAAATATTAAAAAAATACTATGATGTAATATAAAAATATCATTTTTTAAAACTGTGTTATAGTGTTTTTTCTAGTATTACTAAAAGTAAAAATATTATATATAGTATTTTTCTAGTATTATGAAAATATTCTAATTTAAAAACACTATTTATTAAAACACTATAACACATGTTTCTATGTTGCATTAGTAATTTTTTTTTTATATTGCTAAAGACACTATAATATGGTATAAAGACACGATAAATTAATTAATTCACCATATGGACTAATCCATATAAAAAGAGAGAGAGCAAAGGGTATTTCAATTATTAGAAATAAAAAAGATGCTATTTGAATTTTCTTTAAAAAATATTACTATTTACAACTCTCATTTTAATATTTGTAATCTTATTTTTTAAAAAAAATAATATTTCTAAACTGTTCCTTTTATAAATATAAATAAAATATATTATTTTTATTCACCATAGTTTTCTCTTTCTTTAGCTTATTTTTTTTCTTCTTTTATATATATATATATATATATATATATATATATATTTCTTCTTTTTTCTTCTTGAAAAACAATGTCGAGCGATCAATAAATGAGATAAGATGATATCGAGAGAAATTGGTAGTAATGAAACAATATCGATGGAAATGATGACTAATAAGAGATTATGAGAAAAAAAGATAAAATAGATAATATTAGGATTATAGATAGTAAAATAATATTTTAACTTAAAAAAAAAGCTATTTTAGAAATTAGGCGCGTGAGAAAATTATTTTAAAATTTTTAAAAATCACCCATATATATATATATACTGGCTCTGCTGGTGGTTCCCACGCAGCCTGTGACCATCTCGGACCCGGGGTCCACGGTGGGAGTAAATAGGAATCCTACTTTCTGTGTCTCGTTGCTCGGTCCACACACAGCAAGATAGGCCATACGACACGACACCTGCGTACCACTGGCAGAGGCAGCGTGGGGTGTGGCCCACCGACTTCCGAGGAGGACAATAATGTTCTGATACTAGGATTTTTCTACCCGATTAATATCACCATAGCACAAACAAACCTCAGTTTCAGTATACGTACGTCCAATCGGTGGCAAACACGAGGAAGCAGCCAAATATCGCTGACATACACCACCCGAGTATACCTTAAAACTTAGGCTACGTGATGGATAAGAACAGTTGCTACTTGAACGGGTGAACGACAATGTTGCTATCGTCGAGTCCCTGTAAATTCGAGGTAATTCTAACTACCAAGAAAAATAAATATTCATGTCATTAAATGCATGGGAGAGGCAAAGCAGGGAAAGAAGAGAGCAGAAGTCCTTTCCGTCCGCCGCTATTTATATCTCTCCTCCCCCATTGCTTTGCAGACGACGCAACCCAACACGCCTCACTCATGGCCATTCCACTTCCACTGCCGCCTCGTCCTCTGCTCATTCTTTTCCTGCTCTTACCGTCGCTTCTTCTACCCTTTCGTTCCTCCGCCAATGAAACCGCCGCAACTCCTCCCTCCACCGCCCTTAATCCATTTACCGCCAAGGCCGCCGTGATACGGTACTGGAACCGCAAGGTCACCGCCAACCGCCCGCAACCGGCATTCCTTCTGTGTCTCGTTGCTCGGTCCACACACAGCAAGATAGGCCATACGACACGGACACCTGCGTACCACTGGCAGAGGCAGCGTGGGGTGTGGCCCACCGACTTCCGAGGAGGACAATAATGTTCTGATACTAGGATTTTTCTACCCGATTAATATCACCATAGCACAAACAAACCTCAGTTTCAGTATACGTACGTCCAATCGGTGGCAAACACGAGGAAGCAGCCAAATATCGCTGACATACACCACCCGAGTATACCTTAAAACTTAGGCTACGTGATGGATAAGAACAGTTGCTACTTGAACGGGTGAACGAACAATGTTGCTATCGTCGAGTCCCTGTAAATTCGAGGTAATTCTAACTACCAAGAAAAATAATATTCATGTCATTAAATGCATTAATGCATGGAGAGGCAAAGCAGGGAAAGAAGAGAGCAGAAGTCCTTTCCGTCCGCCGCTATTTATATCTCTCCTCCCCCATTGCTTTGCAGACGACGCAACCCAACACGCCTCACTCATGGCCATTCCACTTCCACTGCCGCCTCGTCCTCTGCTCATTCTTTTCCTGCTCTTACCGTCGCTCTTCTACCCTTTCGTTCCTCCGCCAATGAAACCGCCGCAACTCCTCCCTCCACCGCCCTTAATCCATTTACCGCCAAGGCCGCCGTGATACGGTACTGGAACCGCAAGGTCACCGCCAACCGCCCGCAACCGGCATTCCTCCTCTCCAAGCTTTCCCCGCTCTCCGCCCTCGACTACGCCACCTTCTCCTCTCTTGCTGCCGCTGGGCCGTCCGCTCTTTCCCCTCGCCTTCCCGCCCTCTGTGCTGCCGCCCGCCTCCTCTGCTTCCCCACCCGCTTCGAGTCCGACGCCTCCGCCACCACTGCACGTGATGGCCCCTCCGACTTCGCGACCTACCAGACCTCCAACTTCTCTAACTACGCCACCGGCGCGGTCGGTGGGACCCAATCGTTCGAGAACTACTCCGAGTCCCTCAACGTGCCGGTCGACACCTTCCGCCGCTACAGCCGCGACTCCGCCGGCCATAACGACTCCTTCGCGTCCTACGCCCCTGGAGGCAACGTCGTCACCGCCAAATTCACCAGCTACGCTTCCTCCGCCACCGGCGGCACCGGGGATTTTACATCTTACGGTCATGATACCAACAATCCTGAACTCAAGTTCACCAACTACGACGCCCAAGCCAACGGTCGCCACCAGTCCTTCGGAAGCTACTCCGACGACGCCAATTCCGGCGACCAGTCCTTTGCCGGGTATGGCAAGGACGGCAACGGTGTCGTCTCCGCATTCGCCAGCTACGCCAATGACTCCAACGTCATCGGTTCCGGTTTCGCCGGCTACGGTGAGGGCGCCAATGCGGCGAGAGATAGTTTCACCAACTACGGTTTCAACGGCAACGTGCCGGAGAACACCTTCCGGTCCTACGGAGATCGCGGTAACGGCGGATCGGAGAGGTTCTCGAGTTATCGTGACGAGTCGAACGTCGGAGACGACAGCTTCACCTCCTACGCCAAAGGCAGCAACGCTGGCACAGCCGAATTCGACAACTATGGAAACTCCTTCAACCCCGGCAGCGATTCCTTCAAAGGCTACGGTCAAGGGTTCGGCAATCATGAAATCACGTTCAAGAGCTACATCGGCGAGAACAATTCCTTCAAGGGCTATGCCAAGTCCGGCATCGACTTCAAGGCCTATCGCCACCCATCATCCTCGCCCTCCTCCGCCCCCGCCACCGATGCCGCATTGAGGGCCGGCAAGAAGATAGCAGGGCATTGGCTGGTAGAGCCGGGTAAGTTTTTCCGCGAGCACGAACTCCGGAGTGGCAACTTGATGCCTATGCCGGACATCCGCGACAAGATGCCGGCGCGGTCGTTCTTGCCGCGGTCGATCGCGGGGAGAATCGCCTTCTCCGCAGCCGAGGTGCAGCGGTTCTTCGGGATTCCGGCCGACACGGCGCTGGGGAAAGCGGTGGCCGACACGGTGGCGGAGTGCGAGAGGGCGCCGAGCCGGGGTGAGACGAAGCGGTGCGCGACGTCGGCGGAGGACGTGATTGACTTCGCGGTGGCGATGCTGGGGAGCAACGTGGTTGCGCGGAGCACGGAGAGCACGGCCGGGTCCAAGGGTACCGTCCTGATAGGGAAGGTGCGGGGGGTGAACGGCGGCGGCGTCACCCGGTCGGTGTCGTGCCACCAAAGCCTCTTCCCGTATCTGGTGTACTACTGCCACTCGGTGCCACGGGTGCGGGTGTACGAGGCGGACATCCTAGCCGTCCAAACCATGGAGAGGATCAATCGCGGTGTTGCCATCTGTCACCTTGACACGTCGGACTGGAGTGCGAGCCACGGGGCCTTCCTGTCGCTCGGCTCCGCTCCCGGGAGGATCGAGGTCTGCCATTGGATCTTCGAGAGAGACATGACGTGGACGGTGGCCGATTGATTGACTGATTACGGTCGATCCTCTTAGTACGAGTGTTGTGTTTGCTCTCTCTTTTCATTTTTCTTCCTTTTCTTTTTGATCTCTTTTCCATGAAGCTTGAAGAAGAAATAATGCGGAAATTTGAGTAGCTGATCTTTGCATTGGATTGGATTGTGGTTGTTATTTTTCATGTGGATTTCAGCGAGTACTATGGAAGAAAATTAGTTCTTCGATGTTGCTGCTTTTCTGTAGAACCCTAATGTATCAAACAGTTTCTTTCTCCATGCAGGATGAAGAAAGAGAGTGTCACTCACATGAACGCAGTAAACTGTTCGTGGGACGAGGGATTTCATGTCAATGATTGGTAGAGAGCGTCATCAAAATCATTAGAGAACGTCATAATGCACAAGTCACCTCATCCCCTCTGAAAGGTTCATCATCAGGAAGATACACTGAGGGTGGCGACATGTCTTGTCCCCGACAAGGAATCGTTAGCAACTCGGCGATCGATCATATTCTCTCTTCTGCTCCAGGAATTTAATATGGCAAGAGAAGGAAAACGAACAGTAACTTAAAAGAACACTCATTATCTAGATCACTCGAGGCAAGAAGAACTGTTCCTCAGACAGGCAATCGTAATGATCAGTAGTTTGGACAAAAAGGAAACTCTGCTGTCACCTCAAATATGATCTGCTAATGAATTTAACAGGAAAGTGAAAGCTATCACACGTTCCCTTATCTGCTGTAAGATGCAACATCACGGTTGATTACAAGCTAAAAAGGCTTGTGAAGTACAAGTGGGTAGGGTTTCTAGAGTAAGCATGCGACACCGACAAGTCCAATGCATTATGACAGGGTGAGCATTACATTCGAAGCAACAAGTCCAAAAGGTCATCAACATCATTGCAGCAGCGAGCAGAGAAGGCTGCAGAGGGAGCAGCACAGGCATGCGAAGTGAAGGCAAAGAAGGATGAAGTGGAAGGCAAGAAAAGTAAAGAGACCACAGGGGACACGATTCCCAGATTCCAACTCAAACAACACGTACACGAGTCCACGTGCCAACTCAGATTAGGTACACAGCGATCTCGAAGTGTCTGCTTTTGGTGGATATGAATCTTCTCTTTCCAGTGAGTCAGAGGTGAAGGCAATGAGAAGTTCTCCTCGCCAGCCAGACATACATGCTGCAAATTTGACGTGTGATAGCTACAGGATCAATATTGCCTGAGGACCTCTGAGACCTCGTATAAGAGCCACTTGGGAATCTGAGACGACACGAGAGTCCCAGCACGGTCGCAGAGTGGACAAGCATCGAGTGCTGGTGGCCATGGCTGACGCTTCTCGGAAGCATCTCTTTGCCTTTTATGAGTACGAATGAAGCATGCCAAAAGCAGACTGCGCACACCGTCAGACACTTGCTTCGTACCAGAGGGGTTAGTCTTTTTATGTCACGGTAACCCTTCCTTGCATTCATGCAATCAATTTAGACTCGCATTTCTGGACCGATTGATGACCCGATGGATGCGATTCCAGCCTGTCAATCGAACCGGTTTGACTCGACCCTATACAGTTATTGGGCCCATCTCGGCCTCGATAAAATCCATACGAACTCAATACGGTGACTGAGACAGGGATTGTAATTATGGATGGTCTTGAATTGCTATATTGTCACAAAATTAATAGTGATAACTCGAGGTGTCTTGGTGCAATGTCACACGGAAACCTGGGAAGATGACTCTCTTATGACATCCATGCAGCCTTTAAATCACACCCCTTCGACGTCGTCGGTGATCGCACGCGCGCGTACACAAAAGGAAACCTTCTCTAATTAATTCTTTGCATTAATTCAATTTATACACATCAACTCTTTTGGGTTTATTTAGTCCCATATCGCCAATCGAGGCAGTCACGCTTGGTCTAGGCCGCTATATTAGAGCAGACCGGCTGCGTTTCAAAGCATACCTTTCTCGGCCTTTTGGCTAAGATCAAGTGTAGTATCTGTTCTTATCAGTTTAATATCTGATACGTGGGCCATCGGCCCACTATGATATTAAATTAATTTGTTGTGGGGTAGGGCTCGCTCCAGTAGCTATCTCCTGGGGCCCTTGAGCGTCGTCCATGCGTTGCACTACCGCGTGGGACCGGCGCACTCCTACCAATACCTAAACTTGAAATTTTATTTTATGTTTTATGGATAGAAATACATTTTTTATTCAATTGCGAAGATAATTGTATTAAATTGTTTTTATTAGAATACATGGACTCCAAACTAAGGTTGTTCCATGTTGGTGCCGACTGCGGGTTCAAATCTCCCAAGTCTCGAAGCTGCCAGCGACGAAATCGTAGTGCGCCCCGATAAGTTTCAAGGTCGTCTTTTCCAGCGCGTCGCTGACGAAGGGGTAAGTCTTCAGGTTCTCGAGGGAGACGTTCACCGCTTCCTGCGCACACATGCAAACTGTCTTAGATGACTCTATGAGTTTGGGAAGCCGATCGAATGAGATCTTTTCGCACGAGTACCTTCTCGCATTGGGTGCATTGATCAGCGAAAGATAAGGCTGCGTGCTCAGCCACCACCTTCTCCTTTGCCGGCAAACAAATCTTCACCCACTCCTCTATGAAGTCACTGTCCCAAAACAGATAGAGATGATGATTAGGAGCTCATCATGATCCTTATGCAGAAAAGTAGTCAGAAAGCAATATGCCTCCCGAGTGGCAGAGGACAAAATGAACCCAATTCCCAACTTTCTTTGTGAGCAGATGGAAGCAGAATTGATGTCACTAAATCCCCTAACCTCTCTCATTAAACTATAATGATGCTGCAGATTACTGAATGTTTAAGATGAACAGAGGTGATGCTGTTGTTTCTTACGTGCTGGTGGTGCCGTCTTCTTTGATGGACATCAGCCCCTTGATTCCACCGCAGCTGCTGTGGCCTATCACCACGATGTACTCAACCTGTCGGAGAGTCTCCGAGAGAGTAAGATTCTGAAGGAAAACAAAAAAAACAGAAGTGAGCAGATGATGGAATCGAGCGCGGACCTTGAGATTGAGGACGGCATATTCGATGGCAGCCCCGACCCCGGAGTACTTTATCTGCAGGAACACCACGGATAAGCTCGTGAAAGGGGGCTTGCAAGGAGGGGACCAACCGCATAGGCTGCGATGAGAGAGAGAGAGAGAGGAAAAGTTGATGGAGGCTGCAGACACTGCTGACCTGATCATACGGGGGAACCATGTTGGCGATGTTGCGGACGGTGAAGGCCTCCCCCGGCTGGAAGTTGAGCACCACCGACGGGCACACACGGGAATCGGCACATGCAAACACCATGAACTGCAACCCATTCCTATTCTTCAGATCATAATGGTCGACAGATTCTGCACGTCGATTAGAATCATGGGGAGCTCACCTTAGGGCTCTGCCCGACTGCGAGTTGGGAGAACAGATCGGGGTTTTCCCTGTCACACAAACACACGTCTTATTCCGGCTAAACGTATCAGAGAACCAAGATATCTCTTCATGCATGAACGTAATCCTTCACATACTCGTAGACCTCCTTCTTGAAGCGCTCGAACCCTGAGGTCAACCTCTCCACCGGATCCATTTCCTGCACATTTGCAGAGGCTCTAGCCATCATCCGTGGCGTAGGAAAGAAGAGGATCCAAAGAAGTGGGAAGAAGAGAGCGAGAGAGAGAGCAGCAAAATCAAACAGCAGAAACCGAGAATCTAAGCATCAGAAAAACAGGAATTTGACCGGATTACACAGCCGGAATTGAAGAACAGGAGATGGAAAGATTAAAGGGGGAGAAAAAGGAGAGAGAGACAGAGAGAGAAAGAGGAAAGGGTGGGGGCATTACAGGGAGATTCCACGAACCTTCTTTCCCAAAAGGCTACAGAGATCCCGTGTTTGGCGATAAGAAGGAAAAGGCAGTGTCCCCTCCGACCCTCTTTATAAGGGCCGACCCGTTCCGGCCCGGTTCAGATGAACCGTAAGAACAAGATTAGTGGTTGGCCGGTCGGTCTTCCCAAGCTTTGCTACCGTCGAAATCACAGCAGAATCGGAAAGTGAACATCGAATCGGTCGATCACTTGAATCGGACGGACAGAGTCCGCTCAATTAATAATATTCTAAACTATTATTTAACATAATCTTAAAAATACTTTTATATATAAGCCTGTCATAATTAATACAATAAATGGATGAAAGGTGAGCGATACACTTCTTTTCTCTCCTCTTAATAATAATAATAATAATAATAATAATAATAATACTTGCAGTCAAATTCCCTGTGACAGAGAAGCTTTCCAGTGCTTATTTATGAGAGAGAAATAGCTGCCTGCAGTGGCCATCCGAAAAGATAACATTGTATCCATCTTTCATGACTGATAAGAGCCATTTCGTATGATATACGCTATTCAATGTCAGCCACCGGAGATCGGATTCTCTGTGGTGGGTGGGTGGGTGGGTGCGTGCGAAGAGCGAGGAGAGGCTTACGCCGGAAAGGTGATGTGAGAGGCGATAAAGAGAGGGTTTGTGGCGGAGGAGGAGATGAGGAAGCTGACCCTCTAATATTATTTTAATGTTAGGGAATCCATTTTGCTATCCGAATCAGATGTTTTTTATTGATTTCGTGAATATATATATATATATATATATATATGCTTACCTTCACCTCAATGTTTTGACTTCAATTTGTTAGTTTCTATTGACTTTAGTTAGCTTCAGAATTTAATTGTTTGGATATATTGGCATTCATTTAAAATCGATTGGATTCGGTTTTAAATCCTTAGCTGATGCCTATATCAATATGGATTCAAAGATTTTAGTTAATATTTTTTATTTTAAAATATTTATGTTTAAGAGACCTTTTACGGTATTGTATATGATTGTTCGGTGAGGTCATGATATATATCGTCAATGTGCACATCATTTGACCATCAATGGGATCGTAAAGTTATGTGTCAAATTCGAGAGTATAAAATAACGGCTTAACGAATTAGCTTTCTTATTGATATTATGATTGATTCTTTTATTAATATCACATTACCAATTTTGTAAATTCAAACTTCGTATATAACGTATTTATCGTAGAAATAGAGTTAGGAGTATCGATGATATGCACGAGATATTCAATATGCCATAACAGCATAAAATCGGTGGGTAATTTATATTAAAATAATCATAACAAATTCTTCATGGTTTTGGACCTAAAAAATAAATAAATTAATATTTATCTGGTTTCGCGATATCAATGTTGAAGGATTTATTTAAAGTTCTTTCTAAGATAAAATCAAAAAAAAATAAAAAAACACATCCATTACTAATTTTGTGTGTATATGTAATGTAGTATGAAAATTATTATTATTATTATTATTATTTTAAATTTAGCTTGACATGGATATGAGAATTAGAGGAGGAAAGAAGAGAGCACATCAAACACATTTATTAGTACTTGAGGAAATATCATATAATTAATGGATGCATGCATGCGTGTACATTAGGCTAAATCTGGATTGGATCCCTACTAATCGGGTTCGGATCCTAAGCATTTATAAGCCCATTGGATTTGTATTAATCTTAGCACTGTTACATTATCACTCTTCATATTTAAATTTGGTTTTATTTGTCCCTATTGGTGAATGAAGGTTGAACTACAAATCGTCGGGTACTCACACGGTTGGAAGATTAAGCTCAACACCTTTTAACTCTAACTATGACAGGAATTTAAGTCTCAATTCTAAATATTTAACACTTAATCCGCATTTATTAATCATCTTCATGTCCAAATTGTATCAAAATATTTAACACTCGTGATTAGGGCCATGAAACTTCTCACATGGTGATAATTTAAGGTAAACTTGTGATACATGGAAGCTTTTGAGATGTTATGCAGAAGATTTTAATATTAAAATATAAAATTAAATATTAATATATTAAATTTATGATGTGTATCTTTCGATATCATTCAAAAAAAAAATTCTCTGATCTACGAGCACATCGTCTAATCTGTAAGAAGAACTAATTTCATCATTTTCTCTCTTCTTATTCTTCACAGGACTATTATGAATAATAGATTAGAGACAAAGGGGATGAGAGAAGATATAAAATCTCTTAATAATATCACATATTCCCTTCTCCTCGTATCTATGTATCTACGTATATGTATATACGTTGAGACTCTGGAAAGTCACATTTTTTTATAAGTCAAAGCATAGGATCTAGGATAAATAATTAGGAGAGTCTCTCACATCACGGTCATTGCTTGAACCCGATCGAGATGTGAAAAGCTACTCTAATATGTTCTAAATTCAAAGCAAAAATCCGAAAGTCGAAGTTGAAGGACTCCGTCTATGATAATGGAATCTCATTGTCCGAAGGATTCGCTTTTGAAGGGTTAGTGTCCTTTGAAAATGTAACTTTAGGCCCTTCAGAGAAAGAGAAAGTTTGCATAGCGAACACCAAAAACAGTTACGGAATCAGTGACCCATTCGAATCCCAACCATTAGAGGAGGAAGAAGAATCCGACGACATCCGATCCTTGTGAAGAGGAACTTGAAAGTTTTTCAAATGTATCAAAATCAATCCTAATACTTAGAATCATTGGAAAGTATAAAGTGAACAAAGGGGGTAGAGTCACTAATTTATAAGGGTCAAATGACCTTTGGGCTATCCTCGACGTCCTATTCATTTCTTCGATAATCTACTTGGATGCGTGAGGTGACAACACTTAATTAGGCAAAAATTATATGAAGGTATATACGATTGTGATTTTTTTCAAATTCCTAACGGTTTGTTGGATCGCTACACGAAGCTATCTACTGAAATAACAAACTTATAAAGTTGAGGTGATGATAACACCTCACATGTGTGGGCAAATACACAATTGATGATTTGTTACGTGGCCTACTCAAGCAGTACAAAAGCGCACCGCACCGAATAGACTAACACTCCCAAAGTCTGACAATACCTTTGATATGACCTAAATGCTCCGATAATATTATCAAAATAATCTAAAGTGCTCCATTCGATAACAACATCACGATCGAAATGATCAAACAAAAATACTCTTTCGATGATGATGCAATCAAAATAATAAAAAAATACTCCATTCGATGATGTGATCAAAATAATAATAAATAATTACAACATGCTCTGATTCTATTACACACGTTGAGGCATGTCCCCGACATAGTTTGACGAGATTAGCTACATCCTGAATCGAATAGACTCAAAACTTGTCAATATCACACTGAGACAGATGTAGAGTAATACATCAATTGACTCCGAATCAAAATCACAATTGGACACCAAGACTATGCTTTCACAAGTTTGTCTTTTTTGGCCCTCTTTAATAGATATGAATGTCATAACAATCTGGTTTGCATGGTTCAAGCAACAAGCAAACCATAAAACCATTTCTTTTATAATGAATTTGCAAAACATCATCTTCCTCATTACAAGTTTGTTCTCACCATTCAATATAGATCAACAAGAGCCTGCATATGTACAGTAATGCCTGCAAGTTTGTGTGTATTGCCTGTAAATAGAATTCGATGAAAAGCCTCCGGACAATGTAAGTTGATCCGCGGTTGGAAAGAAATCATCACTCTTTCTTCACTTGTAGTCTCTGAATCAAGTCATGGTACTTTGGGAAGAATGTCTTCTGGAAATTCGAGTACATAAAATAAGGCAGCAGAGCTGAAACAACAACAAGCAGAATGACCAGCCAATAAAGCGGACTCGAGGCACAGGCTTCCCGGAAAACCCAGTATGCGGTTGTGGATATCGTCGATGGGAAGGAACCATAAACTACAAGAAACATATACCAAAATATGATGCTTCCCCAGATGACGCAATGTTGGATCCATGTAAAGTAGCTGAGGTAGATCGCTAATTGGCAGTTCACCGTCCACACGACGCAGGTGTACATTGTTACTCCGAGGATTTCATAGGCTGCGACATGACCATCTTGTCGGAATGCTTGGTGAAAGATGGCATGGGTTGTGAAGTAATAGATTATGAGGGCACTGCAAACTCCGTTAATCATCCAACCTAGTATACGAGGCCAGCTGAAGAAGATGTTCTGGACACCATCCTGATGCAACTTAGGGAACTGCAAAAATGATGAAGATGTAAGTGTACGAAATGGCAAAATATGTACGTGGAGATCATATGAAAAATAAGAGAAACAGGGCGCCAGAATCTTCTCAAACACTTGTTATATTAGGATGGATTAAATCAGTAAGGAACCCAGCAGGTCAAAGTTGAATAGCCTAACTATAAGGATGGATGATGAAAAATTATAAGCAATTTGAATTATGAATTCAA
This sequence comes from Musa balbisiana, assembly GCA_004837865.1. NCBI lineage: Eukaryota > Viridiplantae > Streptophyta > Magnoliopsida > Zingiberales > Musaceae > Musa > Musa balbisiana. The sequence goes on along the minus strand of CM017188.1, from coordinate 932,714 downwards.
CAGTCACAAAAGAGAACATCCCATGCCAGTATTTTTATATTTTCAATTCTCATTTGTCCTCTGGTGCAGTGGGTTTGCAGATAAAATGAAAACAAAATCCTTCTACCTGTGACTATTTGATGTTGGACCTTTCTAAACACAAGAACATGATATTTTGGATTCTGGTACAAACCAAGCAAAATAAAGGAGAAACCAAATTATCTTATAAAAAACCTTGGCAACAAATAACATCAATTTATCCAAGTTGACTGCCAGAAGACACCTAATTATCAAAAATAGTGTACTGTTACCAATGTCTTAAACCATAAGGAACTAATGTTGCGCTTCAACAAGATGCTATCATTAACTATCATGATAACATGATGGGACACTTTGTCTTGTATAAATTACTTTGTTCATTTATCACTAACATTCTACCGCATGAAATGCCACTTACGGGAATCCATATGTTTTAATTCTTATTATCCAATTAATTCCCTAGAGTTTGGGAAACAGGATCCTGCATTTATATTCCTTTTTATCAAGTTTCAGTGTGAGTGAGATGCTATCTTTTGATTGTGTCGCACAATGGATATACCATTATATGGCCTTTTCCCATTGTCCTCTGATCAAAATTAGAGTAGCTGAGATCAAAATGATTTAGTATTTTGTAAATGAAGTTGGACGCAGCAACATGGTCTACACAAGGTTTTCTCTACGTGAAATACAAGCCTATACATTCTGAATGGATGGAAATTAAATAGCAATATTCGATACCTTCAGGCAAAGATGCGCAGAAACGTCTTTATCAAAAACACCAAGTGCAATCACTGGAAGAGATGTGAAGGCAACACTGTAAAATGATATGTACCAATCGTTATAAGCAGGCTGTCCTGAAAAATAAGCATGAGCCTCGAACCAGAAAAGAGTGAAGCCCATCGTTATATTTTTGTAGAAAAAGTAGCATATCTGTTGATAGAAAATCAAAATTAGAAGTAAGAATCTAACAAAAACTGATTAGAATTAATTAACCATCCATTTCCAAGCAACACATTTTCCACTCTGGTTCTAAAGGATTTTTTAATATTACAATATAAACTAAAAAAGGGAATCTAAGTAGACAAACTCCCACAATTCTTTTTATAAAGCTGAAATAAGAATTTTCATGCCAAAATACTAAAAACACAAAAAAAAACCAACATTTGTAGATGTTACAATAGTAATACTTAATTGGTAGAGTTTTCAAGTGCATAAAGAATAGACACCATATCATGAGAGGACTATAGAATATGATAACATAACATACAATGTTCTTAAAGGCACTAAGCGCTCACCCAAGCGAAGCAAGATGCTCTAAAATATTAAGATATAAAAAATATATAATACAATTATGAATATGATTATATAAATAAAAATATGACATTAAATTGAAAAGATCTAAAATACCAAGTCACATTATCCATCTTCCAATGACAAAAATGCCAAAAGACTCAAAATAATAAGGCTTTGCATCAAATATAATCAACATCGTCGTTCTCAAACGTATCATCAGCTTTCTCATCCTCTTATTCATCTTCATCAAGATAGGTTTCCTCCTTTTCAACAAAGGCAGGAGATGAACTTAAGGCTTTTGCACTCATTTTTGCCTTCGTCATCTTTCTTGTACATGTTTGCAATTCTCCAACACTTGAGGCTCTTGCCACATCTCTTCATGTTAAGCTATCACCTTCAAATACAAGCTCATCTTCGGCATCTTGCAAGTTCACACTCATTTCCCCCACTAACCACTCATTTGAATTATCAATATCTTGTAATGAGATTAGATCAATATTATTTCATAAATCATGATGAGTCTTCAATGTTTGATTATACTTTATATAAATCAGATCATGTAATTATTGATGCTCTAACTGATTTCTTATTTTTGTGTGAATCAGACATGTCATATGAATTAAAAATATTTATTTGGGTCTCGTCTTACCTCGCTCAAGCGCCCGGGTGCCTTTTTAAAACATTGATCACATACAAGTAACACTTCCTCCGTTCTCTCAGTAACTCTAGGATTAGAAAGGAAAAAAACAACTAAATAAGAGGAATGTGTAAATTTGAGACTCATGCATTGTGGCGTTCTATTAAGTTCATTAATCCATAAATGTAAAGATATCTGCATCTAACAAATAGATAAATACATAAGAAGGTAACCGAGACATGCCAACACAGCTTTCCTTTGGACTTGGGAATCCAGACTGGTTGGAAGAGAATATATCAAACTTCAATGCCCCTAACTTCTACCCAGTACCAAGTAAGATGTATGCTCATATTCAACAAAGATTCACGCTCTATAGAAACTGTGTTTCCGATTAGGCTTGAGTTACTTATCATCAGAAAGAAAATCCTAGTTCAGTTATGTGAAATACATTTTAAATCACAAAATAGAAAAAAGTATATTGAAAATGCTTTACCATGGCTGAAATCCGCCTGTAACACCAATGCCCATGAACAAGCAGCAACCGCTCCAAAAATCGAAATTGAGCTATTGCAAAGTCACTTGACATTACAGCCTGCAACCAAACATTTGTGACTTGAAGCAGCAAACATTATCATGCCTATAACATACAAAGTATAACTCAGATTTACATAAATATGCATCAATTATCTAATAAATACACAATGATACGTGACCACATAGATGACAAATAAAACCAGATTATATTTTCACCTAAAACAAGCATGTGCATAGTACAAGTCCGAAGTCAAGTCAAATTAATATATATTTTCATTTTAAAGCATGTTCAAGCTAATTACCACCAAGGACAAAGGATAACTTAATTTCCACTTCCTTTCTCCTAAGCAAGCAGATTTTAAAAAATGCACAGGCTGGCCTACAAACAGAATGATGCAAAAAGATGTTTCAACACATACAAAGACTTTCTTCTCCTTGTAAAAGATTGTAACTTCATATTGATGTCAATTTCAAATGGGGATTATTATTCTACAAGTACAAGTTTAAGTATTCTTTAAAGCCATATAATTTGGGTCTTAATATTTGTAATCTAATCTCTAATGTTCCATCTTTTTAAAAAACTTAAGACAAGTTAAGCTATTCCATGGATTGTGTAAGCCTCCACATTTTACTTGGCAAGAAGAAAATATACAAAATAAAATAAACACATGTATGAACAGGCAAATGTCAGTCATAAACACGAACCTGCATGCCCTCAACCCCGCTAATACCAACACCAATGTCAGCCTCTTGAAGCATACCAACATCATTGGCTCCATCACCAATTGCCAGTGTAGTTTTCCTTGTTCTCCATTTTACCAATCTGGTGACCTGCATTCCTAGGTTTCTCTCAGATGATTTCCGTACATGATAAAAGTAATTATTTAAGTATTTAAGCTTGATGAAAAACGTACCAATGCCTTCTGTTTAGGTGAAGTTCGACAACAAATAACAGATGCACAAGCAACTGCCAGATCTAGAAATGAATGCTCCAGACTTGTTGAGAGAGCAAAAGCCAGCGAATCACCGTCAATGATAAGAGCAAAGGGAACATTACTTCCTTTCATTTTAGAAACATGTGACAGTGCTTCACATATTTGCTTGGAAACATTCTCGTGTAAGCTCTAACAAGTATTGGAATTGTAAGAAATAATAAAAAAACACCGTAAAATATATTTTATGTTTATATCCACACCTTTTCCAGGGCATTCTTGTCCCCATCTTTCTTTAGTGCATTAATATTTGGGGTATCAAGCGTGATAACTAATTGCTCCATTCCTTTCCTTAGCAATTGACAGGCAAACCTGCAAGGTCTACTAATTTACTCACGAGCAGATAGGCTGTCTCTCTAGTACAACTGAAGGTTGAGAAAAATTCACCCTATGTTGACTGCAGTTTCCAATTTATCACCAGTCAAAATCCAGATCTTGATTCCAGCTTCTGCAAGTTTGTTAATACACTCAGGAACCTGTCCAATGAAGACAAGAATCAGACGTACTACTGAAGCTGCAATTTTAATCCAAATAATTATAATATCCATGAATGATTTGATTTGGAACCTTGACATAAAACTTTTAGTAAGATCAAGATGGTCAAGTACATTAATTCCATACAGACATGTGATTATCTGAATACTATCTAACTGCACATGACTTCCACTCTTTCATGTGGCCAAGTGTTATCTACAAAAATTATGCTTGTGGGCGACCTCACTAGGTGAATGTGTTTCAGACAACAAACTAACAGAAAAACAATATTAACACAATGAATGGCCAAAAGCCACAAAAGTGAGCAGAGTAAAAAATCTAGCTTAGATACAGCTATTGTTTTATTAAAAAAGAATAGTTTCTAATCTTAAATTTCAAAATTTACCCCCTGCTGTAATCTGTCCTCAACAGCTGTGGCACCTAAAAGGATCAAATCCCTCTCAATTCTGTCAGCTACTTCATCCACAATTGTATCATGATCAGCGTTGACTGAATTTTTTATCTTCACAAAATCATCATGCCATGGAATGTATTCTTCTGCACTTAGTATGCGGTATGCAACTGCCAATGTTCGTAAGCCTGCCTCTGAATAGTCATTGATGTGGCATTTGGTATTTGGTTCAAACAACTGCCCATTCTTGGCAAGCCTTTCAAAGATTACACTAAAGCAATCAGAAAAAGAAAAAAAGTGTGAGCTTAGGATCTAAAACCATTGACAGGATATTGTTAACTTAGTGCAGATTTAAGGACACAAACCTGTCGGCACCCTTGCAAAAAAGTAATAACTGGTTGCTCTCAGTCCTCACAATTACGGACATTCGTTTGCGAGCACTACTGAATTCTAAGGTATCGAGAAGTTCATACGTCCTAAAATTTGGAAAAAAAAGTTATAATAACAAAGAACAGAAGATGGATACTAATATATGAAGCTGCCATATTGAGTTAATCGATCAGCACCTATCAACCTTTCTGCCAATCTTTGGATCAAACTCATGCAGAGAGACGCTTGTCTGGGTTCGTCTGTAAAATTCAAAACCAAGTTCCCTTGCAACTGTAACAAAAGCTGCTTCATCTGGGGACTCAGCTTCATATAATATTTCATCAGATTTACTAACAACAGGAATAGCTGTATTGCAGATTGCTAACACATGAAAAAACTTGTGTATAACTTCTGAATTAGGTTCTCCAACCCATTGTCCATTCGTTAACCGATCATCTCTGAAGCTGAAGCCTTTGGTTGACTTTTTGGATGTTCCTTCAGACCTGTGCCTCTCGAAAGCAGAAGGTGAATCATGACATAGCTCATACTGTATAATTCCTGAAGCAGCCTTCTCCATCTCACATGATCTACTTCCATAAGCAATACCAGCTATGGAACATTTCACAAACTCCATCGAGTTGCAAGTCAGCGTGCCAGTTTTATCTGATAGTATAGTATCAACCTGTCCAAGTTCCTCATTCAAATTTGATGTACGAGCACGTGCAGGCTTATCACTATCCTCACAATACATTTCCAGATCATGGTCTATGAAGATACTTTGCAAAACCTTAACAATCTCTATGGATATATACAATGAGATGGGAATCAGGCACCCATATAGCATGAGGACTGTCAGAAAGTGGAAAAAGGCAGCCAACCCTGCTCTGTTAGGATCGAAGTATATTGATGAGTTGTCTGGTCTTAAATACCACCTATAGTTTCCAACACTAGTTTCATTTTTAGTTTTGATTCCAAAGCAAACAGAACCAATGGATGAAATAAAAACCAGAGAAGCGAAAAGAACATAAATTATCTTATCCATTCTCCTCTCAATGTTACTCCTTTTTGAAGGAGGATCCATGGCGTTCTGCATTACTTTTGTGTCATGTCCAGTAAAAATCACAGCACCATAAACATGCTGGGTATTTCTGAGCTTAGAATCTCTCAACAGAATTTGTTTTGGGTTAAGAGGAAATTGAACACCTTCATAATCCAGAATCCCAATGAAAGAATATAATTTTTCATTTGGGTCTTCACAATTTATCAATGCTTTGAAGTTCTGGAAAGAATCTTCATTATGCAAGGTTGATGTCACTTCCAAGCTCTGTTTACGTTTTAAGTTTGTCTCTCCATCAAGGTTCATGGTCTCAACATAACAAGTGCCATCATCATGATTAGTAGAAAGCAAAAGTAAATCAGCAGGGAAGAATTCATCCTTCTCCACTCTAACAATATCTCCAACTCTTAGTTTCTTCCATTCTGTTTGGTAAAAAGAAAAGGATCCATCATAAACTTTAACCTTCCGATTGTTGACCTCTATATCCTGACAAGAATATTGAAACTTGACATATGATGAGATGCATTATCTCCCAAGCAACCAAGAATTTATATAGTTAAAAAAATAAATAACATCTTAAAAACAGGCAACTACAACAACATTTTGGGGACCACAAACATAAGCATTAAATTGTAGCATGTATGTGTTCGGTTCCAGAAGTTTGGAGATCCTAGATCAACAAATTCTCTTCTTATGCTACTCATTCCTAATTCTACTTTACTGTAAAATGTCAACGTTTTTTTAAAATCTGATTCCAGTGTATACACTATACAATCCAAATAAAAGCAGGTAATCATTATTAATCAAGACATAGAATGGCAATTAGATTAAATAGTAAATACTTCAATATGCAGATCACATTCTAGTCTTTAAACCACTTCCATCCCATACCAACTCAAAAAGAAGCTGCAAAGATTTCATGTACAGCTTTGTTTAGACAAAAATGTCCCTATATTTGACTTCCTAAATTATTTTTCTCCTGATATTGGAAGTAGCCAAAAATTAGAGAAGCTGGCAGGTATGTTTGAGGTTGAACTTTTCGTTCAATAATGATGCCATGTTATGTGGTTAGTTATGGTCTGTATTTGAATAATTAGAATGATTTCTAAGAGTACAAGAAATTTTCAAACCCAGGAGACAAAATCTGTTGTCTCCTATGAATAACAGATACAACTCATCTGCATTCCAAGAATAGATAACCATATTCTTGCACTTTTCAAAATAAGAAATTTTCCATTTCATGCTTTGATTCAGATGCGTATTCTAGCTCAACTTTTATCCCCCAAAAGAGGAGGTAATTTTAGACTTGTAAATAAAACATAAATTTTACGCCCAAGAACAAAATACAGACTCCAATCTGTCTTAATTCTCCAAATTATTTAGTTGTGAATAAAAGATGAAGTAATATATGGCGTTACCAGAGATTTCAGTTCTTCCACGTCCATGGGTTCTTTGATCAACATAACCAATATATTATATGTAACTTTAGAAAAAGATAGAGATTGTAACCATGTAATTGCAATGGCGAATTATAAGATGAGGATAAAAGGGAGCAAATTTTCTATCTCTGATTGCATTAGACATTAAAGCATACCTGCTTCTTGCGCTGCCAATCTTCGACGGCCTCCTTGGCCATGGTCGCCCCCACCACGACGACGAGGGGGAGAAGGATACTGACGGCCCGGTACGGAGCAAGGGGGCTGAAGGAGATGAAAGCTACGATGAGAAAGAAGAAGTTGGCCACTCTGCGGAACTGTTCGAAGAGGGACTTGGGAACGAAATTGGCCACCGTATACTTGGTGGTGGAGATCGAATTATCCGAGTAGTTAAGCTCCGACGCCTGAGGACTCGCCGGATCGTTGCAGTGAACCATCCTCGAGTAGCCGGCGTCGCCGCGGCCGACGCCGGGACTCTGGTCAGCCGGAGGAGGGCGGCTGCGGCTGCGGGAGAGGGGCCCCATTTCGAAGAAGAGATGGGCCGATCTCGGCCTCCTCTCCCCGGCCATGTGGCAACGAGGTTAGGGTTCGCCTCCGCAGAAAGAAAACGGAAGCCTATTTGGTTGCCTGCCGCCACATTTGCGGCAAGTGCCAATGGAATGTACCAACAAGAATGCTACATTTTATATATATATATATATATATATATATATATATATATATATATATATATATATATATATATATATAGTGATTTCCATTAAAAAAAATCTATTTTCGGTTCTTTTAAAAAGGCACCTCCTGTTTTAATTTTTTTTTCGAACAATATATATTTTTTTAATTTCATAAAAATATCATTCTTATTTTTAATTTCATAAAAAGGAATGGAAAAGATATTTATGGAATTATAAAAAGTAAAATATTATTTATAAAAAATTAAAACAGGTAATCTTTATATATATATATATATATATATATATATATATATATAATAATGACGAAAACAGAATTTAAGCTCAAGATTTTGCAATAACATGTAAAAGTCTTGACGTAGCTGAAATCTTCGATCAGTGTTCTTTCAATAATAGCATTCCCAGTAATGAGATGCCGACAACATTCGAGGAAGACTACAGTATGCACATCATGATAGAGCAGCTTTCACAGAGATTATAGGTGGAATGAGCTCACGCTGCAACCGCGTCCGCTAGCGCTGCTCTCCAAGCTCGTCATCACCACCGGAGGTGTTCTTCCCTGAATGCCACTCTCTTTGAGTGCCCGAGAAGGATACTCTCCCGAACCCCCAGTTCCCTACTCGATACAACTCCTCCCAAACTCCATCATCAGCTCCAAGACTTGAAGGTAAGCTTCCACGCCCACTGTGACCCTTTCTTTCCCCCACAACACCCTCTTCGTTCCACTTGTAGTTTCTCTTCATCTCTGAGCTCGTTCCTTCTCTTCCCACGGTGGCCGCGTCCGCCGCATCGGCCACTCTTCTTCGCTGAGAAGCTCCTCCTCTCTTCAGCGACTGCCACCACCGCCTCGACACCATCCATGGGACCTTCACCAAGGTCAGCGACAGCATGTTCACGACGGCGCACGGGCAGCAGCCTAACGCGATGCAGTCGGCGACGAGGACTGCGGTGCACGAACGACATGAGTTGCCGGAGCACTCGACGTGATCGCTGGCCTCGCTTGACCTGATCAAAGTACAGTCAGTGAGATGGCTTTCATAAATATGCAGTGAACAAATTAAGAAAGAAATGTGCTTCCCAATGATTTTTGACCTCTTTCTTCCTTCTAAAAACCCCTATATTTTAAGAACATATATGTCATTTGTTCATCTTTGCTCTTGTTCAGTCCTAGCAATTAGATAAAAGTGCAAGCCACGTTATTCATTGACTTTAATTTAAAATGAAGAACAATTAGCTTGGATTTTGTAGGGAAAAAGGACTTGAACATTTCGATAGCTATCATCCAGAGTAATTTGGATCATGATATGTATCCTGTGCACAACATCAAGCGGAAGAAGAGAAAAAGAGTGTCATATAGACTACCAACCTGGAGCAATATGGCACTGTTGTCGAAGATTGAACCATTGTGTTTCGAGGTCTCCGATGGGATTATGGCAGCAGGCACCACCGACCAGCTTCGCTGAACAAGATGTTCGATGGAATGAAGGGCTCAACCAAGGGGAGAGAGAAGGTCTCGCTGCTCACTGTTGTCACCAACCTCTCGAGTATAGTTAATAGGGGTGGTCGGAGGGCTCTTCTTCTACGTTTCCACGACGCCAAGCCAATTGCACTTCTTGGTGTATTTATATATTCCTGGGGCATTAGCTCAGGATAGGCTGCGAAAGTTTGTGCATCTCCACCTCAAGGACTAAACAATGGGAAGGAATATGATCGAGCACCTGAGTTGGGGAGGCCAGCAATTATCTCATGTTGAACTGGAACAACAAGATCAGCAAGTTAGATCACTTGAGGTTTCAGTTAACCCAATTTAACAATCTGGACATGGAACATAAAAAAAAAAATAAATATAATGTGAGCTTTCTCCAACACAATTCTATAGAAATGACAATTTGAATCAGGAAATATTGTTTACACAATTCTAGATTAGGTTTACAATAATACTTGAGGCTGGCATATCATACATACAATAGAAAATAACAACACTAATCTGGTCATCCATCACTCCATGCTTGTGATGGATGCATAGACGACTACTACAATGTTTAGCAGCACATGGTATTTAGAAGTACATATGGAGATCTGAGTTCAAACAATGTCTGTGTCTCGAAGAATACCAAAATCATATTTAGTAAAAAGCTACCCTCCTGAACAGCAGTAAGCAAGTTTCAGTTCTGTGCTGCATCGAAATACATTTTAAAAAGTAGACGATGCAATCCTCATTTCAAACGGACTTACAATTAGATCATCCATGGACTGTTTCTTCTCCCTTTCAATGGAAAAGCAAAGAGCTCAACCTTCATCGGCCCCTTCGTATTAACATAAAATTGAGCCACGGCATCCCTCTTGTTTTTCTTAAGGGAAAGCAACTCCTTTCCTCGAGCGATATGCCTATTCCTTAGGTCACTCGAATGAGCTACCACCTTGCTGAACATCTCTTTTCTCACCATCGCCGTTTCACTCCATCATTTTTGGCACCTCCAACCCTGAACTCACCCAATGTTGTGCAGATCAAACTTCTAAATGTGAAACTGCCCCATGAATATGGAATGTTCTTGGATGTGGTGCACCATCCCCAAAGTAGTGGAAATTACTCTAGTCCATAAAGTTAACCATATTCAAGTTGCCAGAATGGGCAATTCTCATTATGTACTACCATATGAATGCTGAACTTGTTTCTGCCCTCAAATAAGTCTTGTAGCTGTGATTATTGCATCGCTACTTCATTGAAAGACTGAGCACTAGTTCAGCTATGCCATTATCTGCTATTTAGCTGTCACTGACTATGTAACAACCCAGGACAAAGAAGCCCGTCCCTTGGAATGCCAGCCTCCATATACCACACTAGTAACATCAGTCATCCAGGTACGAACATACCATGAATTGTCATTATTGTCTTATTCAAGTATGCTTAGGAAATAAAATCTATGAACTAGTGCACCAAATATATGCAAGTCCAATAAGCATAAAAGATCAACTTCATATCTCAAAGTAGACATCAACTAGTATCAGTAAGGCAGTTAACTGGTTTCAGGAGTACATGCAATTACTAATATCATACACCATGCAGGAAATTCACATAATGATTTAAGTGTCCATGTACTTGGAAATAATATCTAAAATAGACCATAAAACTTTCTTTCAATTGCAACTAGCACTAGACGACTCGACCGCATGACAAAAGACTACATTGATAAAGATACCATCACGAGTAAACTAGTCATGAAGTGACAAAACAGAAATTCTAAAAGAAGACGAGGTAATGTCACCATATCATGGAAGGCTCATCACCTCCAATGTTTCTGATATCAACACTCAAACAGAAGACAAACAGCTACTTTAAGCTATATACCTAGGCTAGCAACTCCATTATAAGCTCAAACTATATGATCAAACCACCAGAGCTTTGGTCTTTATATTGTAGGATATGTTAGGTATAAGAAAAAAAATCCTAATGTTAGTTGCCCAATTATCAAGAGGATGCTACAGTTTAATGGTAAAGATATAATGAGAAAGACAATAACCAAGTGTATCTGTTTCCTGCCAAAACTTATTTGTCCCGACTCCCGTAAGATGTTGTAACGCGTACCTCTTAGCTTGGTAAATGATGTCAATTACCAAAAGTCACCACATGAGCACTCTCCATCAACAAAATGATGGAAACGGTTTGCATCCCTCACTATAATCTCTTTCTGCAAATAACTGGATGCCAACTTGAAGAACTTGTGGCAATCCTCACAGATTCTCAAGTTCTTCATAATCTTTAAATTAGTCTTACTAGCAGAAGTGTTCATAAGTGCAAAAACCAAGGCCAATTTCTCACTGTGATGCAACAGCCGCTCTTCCTTGTGCTCCTCCTGAGTCTCATGATGCACTAATCGGGTATCCACCACATAACCAATTTCCTTAAGACTATCCACTAGCCGATTGAGCTCAGCATATATTGCCTTCCTTTGTGGATGGTGCCGTGCACCTACTGAAAACCTATGAATGTGATTCTCAATCTCAATCCAGCTAAGCCCAGGTTCCTTCTTCACCCCACACTCTTTCATATCCTTCCTAATAAAGGATGCATCCTCTAGGTTACCCCTATCATAATGGATGTTGGACATCATCACATACCCAATTGAATTCTTAGGCTTCAATTCCATCAGCCTTTGGGCTGCTTTTTCTGCAATCCTAGCCTCCTTGTGCTTCCTGCATGCTCCAAGCAATGCACTCCATACAACAAAGTCCGGTTCCACTTCCATTTGATTTATCAGATCCTCAGCCTCGTGCAAGTTCCCAGCACGTCCAAGAATATCGACCATACATGCAAAATGATCAAGCTGAGGAGTAATCCCATATGCTTTCAACATAGAATTGAAGAGATCCCGGCCTTCGTTTACAAGCCCGCTATGGCTACATGCAGTTAGAAGCCCAACAAAGGTAGCAGAATCAGGTGGAATATCCATACATCTAAAAACTCCAAGTGCCTTCCTCCCATGCCCATGAGCAGCATAAGCCTTAATCATTGAGTTCCATGACACTACATCGTGAACCACCATTCTCTCAAAGATATGTTCTGCCATGACAATGCTACCACATCGAGCATAGGCATGGATTAATGCATTTGAAAGAACCAAATCATCTCCAAACCCAGACTTCTCAATTAGCGAATGGACAGCAGAGCAGTGCCGCTCTGTTGCGAAGCCTGAACAGGCCTTCACCACAATAGAAAATGTGTATCTATCAGGACTGTAATTCTTGTAGCGCAGTTGGCAAAAGAGCCGAATTACCTCTTCAGGCAGCTGCTCGGCAAATGAAGTCATTATGCCCGTCCAAGACACAATGTCATGTTCCCTAACCCCACCGAATACTCCATAACAGTCATCGGTGCTGCCACCCACAATGGAGTATGCCTTGACGAGAGCAGTTGCAACCTCAACCTCATAATCATAACAAGTTTTAATGACGGGAGAGTGCAACTGCTGGCAATGCTGAAGGCAAGAACACGAGGAGATGACACTGACTAATGTCGCACGATCGAACCCAAGGCCACCTCGTTGCATTTCCGCAAAAAGCTCAAGCGACCGGTCCAGCTGACCATTCTGTCGGAACCCTGCAATCATCGAATTCCAAGTGACGAGGTTCTGGAAAGGCATCGTCCGAAAGACGGCCCAGCTATCGTCGCACTGGCCATAGCAGCTGGAGTACATGGTGATCAGGGCGTTGCCCACGAATACATTGGCATCGAGGGAGATCTTAGAGGCAAGGGCGTGTACCTGGCGGCCTCGGAAACCACGAGCTGCCCCGGCGCAGGAGCTGAGGGCGGTGGCGAGGGCGAACTCATTGGGGAGGTAGTGAGGGAGCATGTCAGCGAGGAGGCCGAAGCAATCATCGTGATGGCCGTACTGAGCGAACCCGGAAAGGAGGGCGGTCCAAGAGACGAGGTTGCGGCGGGGCATTTCCTTGAACACGCGGCGGGCAAGGTCGAGGCGGCCGCACTTGGCATACACGTTGAGAAGGTGGTTGGCGACGAAGAGATCGGGCGGCCACGGGAGAAGGGAAAACATGCAGCGGTGGAGGCATCTGCCGAGAAATAGGAGGCGGCGACGGGCGCAGGCGTGGAAGAGGGCGGCGAAGGCTGAGGGGTGGACAGCGGAAGGTGATCCGAGGGCGGACTGGATATGCGGGAGGTGGTCGGGAGCGCAGAGGCGAAGAATACGAAGTGAATATTCGTCGGGAGCAGAAAGGCAAGGAGGTGGCGCAGCGTCGGAAAGCGTGGTGGTGGCGACCGCCGCCGCCATGCGACGGAGGGAAGCGTCGTGGTTTGACATAGCACATGAGTCTTTTTTAATGTTATTTGAATATTACCTAATTCACTTAAAATTGGTTCCAAACATCCTTTGATCAGTCTCACGATTGGTTCGACCAGGAAAATAAATACCTAAAAAAATACAGAAAATAAAAATATAAACATATTGACGGATTTATAGACGCCACCATCATCTTAGTTAAGATGACACGTCATTCACGATCGAGATAATTAAATCTCATCTTTAATTAAGTCAGTCAAACAAAAAATCCAGTCCAATAATCGTCTCTTGAGATTTCTGTTAATACTCTTTTCTTCGGGTTTGGATCCCCTCCAATTGATTGGCTCTCGACACGGAGGTGGCTGGTGGGACCCATCCATAGCCGACGCAGTACATGTCGGTGGACGGTTCTGATGTCAGGATTGGAGGGTTCCAATTAAAATTGTGTTTGGAGGAGATCCCCGCCACATTTTTATCGTGGATCGGTCTTGTTCACGGAAGCTCCCCATCGTTTGAGTGCTCCACCAGATCTCCTCCTTCCTCTTTCCTCATCGCTGACCTATCTCATGTCTGTGGCGATTTCGTGCGCGGAATCGATGTGAAGAATTCCGCTTCTTCGGCTAGTGTTTTCAGGTCGGTGGAAGGTCTGACTCTGATCCTTAGAAGAGTTCATTTATGCTTGTTCTTCGTCGTCTTACATGTGTTAGATGGTTAGATTCGAAACGATTGCCAGCTTTCTCTTGTGTGAATTGGTGCAATCAGGAATACCTTCCCTGTCCAAATACCCAATAATTGGTGCAATCAGGAGGAATACAGAAGTCCCTCCTTGGAATTATCATCGGAATCTTGATTTGTGACCTAACCCTGTAGAAAATCAAGCTTTTGCACGAATCCCATTCTTCAATCCTTGCAAATCTTAAGATGGAGGGCCTTTGAATCGAACTCCAAAAACCCTAGAGGTGTAAATCATATAGAGATCCTTCTAATAAACTAGAGTATCAGTTTGCTTTACCTATAAAGCCATTTAGGGACAGAGTAGTGCCTCTTCATCTGTCTTAGAATCCTATGATTAAGAATATTTGTGCTGAGGTACTTCAATGTCTTCGACATCACATTATTTTGAGTAATTGTGAATCTTACAGGTCCATGGTGCAGGTCTTAAATGGCTGACAAAGAAATGGGGAAATTTTTTGACACCACTGTGAACAAAGGAAAAGAGTGCACCTTGGCAGTTAGTTCAGCAGTTGGTTCTCTTGTGCAGTTCCATCAGAATCTTCAGAATTGTTTGAAGGTCAGTCCTCTGGGCATCTTTAGAGAATCACCAGAGTCCTCTTTGTGCTTCTGTGTTCAGTTGCACTTTCTCGCAGGCACATCTGAGGAAAGTCGTGAAGAACAAACAGAAATTTGATGCTAGAAGTCCTCTGACGCTGGTGGACAGAGAATCATCCATTGCTTTGGACACCGACTTTCACAAGCAGCTAGACGCCTGGAGAGAAAACTCATTCTGGGTTGATCAGCCACCAGAGATCAAGGTGTTAGTCTTAGAATGCAAGAAGAACAGTTATGAAATGAATCATTAAGTTTTGCATGTTCTTCTATTTGTATTATCTATATTCCTTGATCTTTCAATATCATAGTTACATATTAAGTCAATGCTTTCTAGATTTTGTTCGTTGAGCAAATAAACTTTTGTACCTTACAGAAAAAGGAAAACCAAGTTTACTGAAATGCAAATATGAAGATTCACTAGCCCAAAGTCTATAATTAAAGACAGATACTAAGCAAAATGATGCATCATTACTTATAGAAGTCTAAGTGAGTTTGTTTTCAAATGTTGTTGCAGGTTTCTGTACCTAAAGGATCCCTTTGCAATTTGAATGTGAATTTCGAGGTTGGCTTACCCCCAGATGCAATATATAACATTGTCACCGACCCAGAAAACAAAAGGGTGTTCAAGAACATAAAGGTATAACAGAAAAACCTTTAGAGTTCTCTGATTGGGGTTCCTTTATCTTTCTGTGGGATATTAGCTTCTGGTGCAATATCATATGCTTGGTTTACTGTGCATCTATTCTTTTGTGGTGAGTTGTTTTCATTGGGCATAATTTTCATCTAGGCATTATCATCACTAAGTATGAAGTTGAATCATGCTGATGTCATCAGCTCAGCGGTTGTGGCTGCATTGCTGGTCGGGGTCCGCTCCCCCCTGTTGATTGTGCCGCTACGTGTCAGAGTTGTGATTGGGGTTAAATATTTCCCCTATTAAGGTTAAATATGCTTAAAATTTACAAGTTCCTTGTAGATTTATGCAATTGAAAACTTAAGCTTGTTCATGTTTTGTTATACATTGATAGGAGAAGTGATGCACAAGGAACCAATAGGAGATGTTCATAGACCACTACTTGTTGCTCGGAGATATACTTGCATACAACAACAATAACGTGTTTTGTTATACATTGATAGGAGAAGTGATGCACAAGGAACCGATAGGAGATGTTCATAGACCACTATTTGTTGCTTGGAGATATACTTGCATACAACAACAATAACAACAAAGTTGAATGTCCCAACCATTTGGGGTCGGCTATATAGATTTTTTATCGTCATTGAAATTTATAAAAAAATCATACGTTTAGTTAAATTAAGAGTATTTAAATTATTATTTATAGATCTTCTTCTAAGATATTTTTAGATCTTCTTCTATCTTTCCTCGACTACTTATGGAAATCATTTCATCACTTTTAATTATCGCATCGGTAGGTCTCCTAGGCATCTTAAGATGGAGATATACTTACATCTCAAAGGAAAAACTTTGTAGTGCAATGTATGTAGTTCATAATGTAAGTGATACTTATATGGGTTCAGAACCATATCCATTCCTGAATTATCATTATGCTTTAGAAGACTTGATTCTTTGGCCCGAACAACTTTTTTCTTTTGCATGGAGATATAAAAAAATGTCTATTTAGCTTAGTTAGTCACATTTTAAAAGATTTTCATTTCCAGATGGAGAAATTTGTTATAAGAAAAAACAAAGATAACATTAATACTGATAAGAAATGTAAGGAAAACATAGAAACCAAACTATATTTTTCATGCAATGACTCTTCACCAATATTGATGCTACTGGATGGGAGTAAAGATATTGGCGCATAAAAGCAGCTTGGCTTATGTTCTAAGGGTTGCTTACCTTTGTTCATCATTCTTTGGTTGATTAAGTTCCAAAATGGAACTTAATCATTAGTGTCATATAGTTTGACTCATTAGAGTGGAATTCTTAGAACGACAGTGCAAGGTATAACTCTTCAAATAAATTAACTACCAAGTCAGTACAATGATTTCAATTTGGCATGTGACTGTTAATCTCTAGGTTTATGCATCCCCCTTCTGAATCTGAATTATAATGCAGCACTAATGTGATACTCTCATCTTTTAGGAAGTAATATCCAGGAAGGTCTTAATCGATGAGGGCTTAAGGCAGGTTGTGGAGGTGGAGCAAGCAGCAATATGGAGGTTTCTTTGGTGGTCTGGAACTATATCGGTTCATGTCATAGTTGATCAAAACAGGAAAGACCATACGGTAACCCACTGGTTTTCCTTTTTGATCGTCAGATTGTTTTGCTTCTGCATACTGAGATTTACTGTTTTGTCATTTAGGAATATCTTACGATAATCCATCCCTATGCAGGTCAAATTCAAGCAAGGGAAATCAGGGTTTATGAAAAGATTCGAGGGTTGCTGGAAAGTAGAACCATTATTCGTCGATGAACACTTGTGCCAACCTTTCAATCCAAGAACATGGGATAATTACAATACTTGCACGCAGGGCAAAGGAAGGGTTGGATCCATTGTGAGTTTAGACCAGCTGATCCAGCCATCTCTTGTCCCACCACCGCCTATTTCATGGTATCTGAGGGGGATAACCACGAGAACCACGGAGATGCTTATAAGTGACCTTATCGCCGAGGCTGCAAGGTTAAGGGGTGCAGTCGGTGGTGCAGAAGCGAGGAAGGAGCTCGAAACAGATGAACGTGAGAATGCACCGAACTCATCCTTTGATCCCGATGATATCAAAAAGAGATGGCAGCGAAGACGAGATAGGCGACATAAGAAGAGAATACGTTTGCCGGTGCATTAAACTCTTGTATGATACTGAAAGATCCTTCAAATCGGAGAATATGCATTTGATGCATTTGATTGAAGACAGGGCCGAATTGTACGATCATAGTCCATTGCACCCTCGATCAGACCTTCCACCGAACACCTCTTCGGCGATAATACGATGCCAAATGAACAGGGAAGCGCCATCTCATCCACGGCCGCAGGATCGGCGTCCCCACGCGGACAGCTGATGCATGCCCCCAGCAGTGGTCAACGGAGAAGACACCTCGGTTCCCAAGACGAGACAGCGCGATCGGGAATAGAGACGGGATGATGTTTGAATCCAATATCAACTTTAACTTCGCTCCAGGTTTTGCCCTTTCTCTTTCTCGGGGACGCCGCTGCGTGACGATGATTGGGATCCACTTTCTCTTATATCCATCCCGAGTAGTGTATGTAACTCGGATCTCCAGACATGTCGGGGCAAGCTTTTTTGACGACGATTTCGGCATGCATGCACATCGTATGTTCGACGTAATGCGAATGATCCCACTGTCGCGACACGAGCAGCCGATCGAGGTTGGCGTGTGCCACGAAGAGCAGATGGGTGGGTTCCCATCCCCTTTCACTTTCGCTTTTGCCTATCATCCTTCGACTTGGAGAACGATGACCGCAGCAATCCCCCATGCTATGATTTCCATCACCGTGGTTATATCTTCGCCTTTTTTTTTCTGTGCATTAATTTCTTTCCTCTTGGGGTGCCTCGAGATCGGGGAAATGGGAGCTTACATGGAAGACCGCACCGCGAGTCACGTGGCCTCTTTTGACCCATCTGTCTCCTCTCATCTGCCTTGTTTGCCGTGGCCTCGTCGATTCGCTTCCGCCACCTGCGCCATCATACATCGTCTTGTTGGGCCACTCATATGTCGCTGTCGTGTTATAAGAGCAGCGCAGAGGAACAAGTCACGACGCCAACTTGTATCTCTCTCTCTCTCTCTCTCTCCCTCTCCCAAGACCAAGACCAAGGTGGAAGAAGAGCTTATCCCCCACAAGAGAGAGAAAGAGAGAGAGAGATAGACAGTGATGAAGTGATACGAGGTCGCGCCTCCACTGCACAATCCTGTAACTGCACCCATCCCGGAGAATCCCATCTCGATCTCTTGCACAAGACGACGCCATCGTACTGCTGCGGACTGCCTTTCTCCGTCCCCCTCCTGTAAACCAGCATTAACTATTCATTAACAGCCATACACACACTCAGCTCCATGTACAACCATTGTTCAACCTGCTTCCTCTGCATTAAACCCGACAAACCCCCATCTCCCACTTCCCGAGATCCCACACGTTATTAGCACCCTTTTGTTTTTCGTCCCAAAGCATCATCAATATGCTCCGTTAAGCCTGCTGTATGATACCACTTCTTGGTTCGCAGTTCCCGGCCTTCTCTCTTCGATCCCTCGGCAGGGTCCACGCTCTTAGCTACCGCCTCCTTAGTCCTTCTCCTTCCTCTGCGTTTCTGCTGCTCCGCGGCCATGTTGCACCAGTGCGGCCACCAGAGCAGCTCGTATCCGTGCTCGTGCGGCTCCGCCTACTTCTCTGTTGTCTTCCCGGTGACGGGAAAGCAGTCTACGGATGAAGACCATGACATCGCACGTTCCGGTTGCTCCTCTCCCTCCTCGGTGGACTGCACCTTGTCACTAGGGACCCCTTCCACGCGCCAAACCGAGAACAAGGCCGCCGCCGCCGCCTCCTCCACCCTGTTCCAGCGGCCGTCGTGCGTGTCTAGCTTCGGCCAGGATATCATTTCGCAGTCCAACAAGAGATCGAATGCGTTCTATGGTGGAGCTACCAACGGCTCGAACTTGGGCGGCGACCCTCTTCTTCTCGCTCGTAGGTGCGCCAACTGCCACACCACCTCGACTCCGCTGTGGAGGAATGGTCCACGAGGCCCCAAGGTACGGCGACTCGCTGGCTTCACGAATACCACCATGCGCGGGCATCCGCTGCATCTGACGTCTATTTGATTCGACGGATCGCAGTCGTTGTGCAATGCGTGCGGCATTCGCTACAAGAAAGAAGAGAGGCGTGCGGCGGCGTCGTCGATGGCGCCACCTTCGTCGTCGTCGCCGGTGACATCGGCAGCAGGGGAGAAACAGCTGCGGTCACCATGGAGTTACTACGATTCGTCCGCAACGCAAGGCAACTCATCCATCACCATGTACGACGAGACGGCGGTCCATGGGGAGGCGTCCTACCTCGGGCCTTCGCCTCAGTTCTCGGCCCGAAATAGGCCCAGCCTATCTCAATACCATTAGCCGCCTTAGCAGCGGCCTTAAGCTCTTCTAATCTATTCTATCTCCTCGAGTGTCACGTCTTGAGCATCACCAGCAAATGTTAATTACTGTTTATGAACATGATTTTGGGATTATTGGAGCTTTTTACTGGTGGAAGCACGCATCGAAGCAAAGCCATAATGTCTAATCTATTCAGGTTGAGGTCGCCCGAGACTTGATCTAATGTTAATTCCACCTGTATCTGATCCGAAACTGAGTTCCAACTCGGTTTCATAAAATAGGATCAACTTAATTGGCCTATCAATAAAATAAATGTGATTAATTCAAAGATATTTCACATACCATATTCGACCAACGAGAAAATTAAAATAAGAATCAGATCATTGAAAATTATAATTCTTGATTGAAATATCTTCAACATTTATCTCTATAAAGATGAAAAATATAAGATTAGATGCAAAGCTTTCATCTTGAAGTTCATTAGAGCGAGCTTTAGGAATTAGGTGGCAGCCACGGCATCAACGATGGCACCATTGACCGTCGATAATGAGAAGCGAGTTTACTCGTGGCAGCATCCGAGATAGGCTGACGTGGCTCACATCAAAGGCCCAAGGGCAAGCCCACTCATTCCACGATGTCTTGGATACACCCAATAATGTTATTTTCATACGATTTTTAGATTTATGGATACTATTTGAAAAAACTTATAATAAAAATAAAGATACTGATATGGATAATCCTATTTCATTCTAACTCATCGGCCATGGAAGCAAACGCCTAAGCATGTCACGTCATGAGCGTGTCCCAATCTGCCCCTCATTAATAGTTCGCAATATGACATAGCCTCAATAATTATTCTTGTCAAAAAAAGACGAGAATACCATCCCTTGCTTTTATGAAAGAGGAATGGAGTATGACCATAGATAGCTTCAATAATCGTTTTATGCGTATTTCGTCGATAAGCTACTTGCTTAGACTCCCCCGCCTCGTCAAGATCAGAGGACGAAATGATAGAAAGAAAGTTTTGTTATTATGATTAGTTAATTAATCTGATCTTATCATCAATCAACCATTACGAATGTCAATCGACCCCTCCATGTGTCTATATATAAAAGCCACAAGCCCTCGACATCAACCTGTCGTGCAAGATCGCTAGCGCTCAATAGATGGTCATGTTACTAGAAGACAACCTAGTGGTTAAGAAAGGACTATGTAGCCAAGAAAACCTCGATCCCTCTACCTGACCTCTATGTTCCCAAGCCGAAACATCCCTAATAGACGACCTCTCACGTGGACCTCTTACGTCGGTTCGTCATGTTAGTAGCCCTACGTCAACATGAACAAGACGCGAGGATGGACCTACACTTTTCATAGTGAACCAACTAAGTTAATTTATTAGTCGATGGTATTCGTGACAATATCATATATTGTTTCAGAAAAAATATATAAAATGATTTTTAAAAAATTATATATATATATATATATATATAAAACACGTCCCATCATTTGTTAAGCGGCAGGCCGACCGAGCCCATGAAGTACGGCTGCGTGAGAGGCTTTGGGAAGGCTCAGTGTACTCCAACGTCAACTCGGTTGTTAAGCTGGTGATCGAGAGAGATGAAATCATCGATAACTGCAGTGATGAAGAGCATGGTAGACACTTGGAGGAGTCACAGCCGCTGGTTGTTCTTCGTCGGGTACATATCTCTCTGTCAAGTTGTAAATTATACGGGAGACGAGCACCTACCGGAGCGATTGCTCCTTATATAAAAGCCAGTCATGTCGCCGGTCACGTCATGTCACCATCGATGGGACAGGGAAGAAGGGCGAGGCAATCACATGGGATTCACTCAGAACAACCGAGAAGACGGTACACCGGCAGTGGCTGCTGAGACACAGGACAATGGACTTCGATGGCATCCCTGTATGTACTACTTGCTCATCACGTTGCCCCCTCCCATCAAGCGAGAGAGAGAGAGAGAGAGTAGATGCTAATCACTAGCATCTCTAAGGATTTAGATCGTCGTCGAAACTGCGCGTGCATGCAGTGCGTATACAACTACACGTCAAGAACAACTCAAACCTACCACCAGCATGCACAGTCGAAAGGCGAATATAAGGAAAGCATGGAGTTTCCTCTTTGGATCACAATGGTCGTGGCAACATACTCATCGCAGAAAGCCTTGGCAGTCTTCCTCCTCCTCCCTGTTGTCCACAGTGCAGCAGCACGCATAAATAGGCCTCGATTCACATTCCCCGCATCGCAGCCGTCGATCGGAGGTCTATGCCCCCGACGTGTGCGCCACGCGGACGAGACCACCGGAAGGGACAAAGCTGGGGTGGGTCTGCAGGCACGGCGTTCGACGAAAAGGAAGGGACGAGAGTGGGCCGGGTCGTCTCCACGTAGGGGAGCGGGGCGGGGCGTACGGCGATGCCGATCTAGGGTTAACATCTCCATGGGACGTACGGTAGTGGTGAGGAGGACGGTGGTGGGTTGCAGGTAAGTGCTGTGCTGCTTTCCCACATGCCACAGTTGGGGGTTCATTCGATGGCCAATGCTGTCGTGTGTACTTGTGATGCCCATCATCGTCCCAAATCTCCAAACCCTGCTTTCATTGACCCAAATCTAAATCAAAATTATGTATATTTTAATATCGGACCGATCTTTTAAATCAAAATTATATATATTTTAATTTTAATTTCAAATTATTTTAAGTTTTTTTATTAGTTTAGAACAATTAATTCTGATTTCAGATTCTGGAAGTCAAAATCGAATAAATAGAAATGATTCTGATCCGATTTTTATTTTTTTCTTTGAAAAAAAGTTTTTGAAATATTTTTTATCTATTTTTAATGACGAATCACTCGAAATATAATTAGAAAATAGAATTTGCCACGTAGATAAATCTTTAATAATAAGCTGGAGAAGTGGAAATTAAGTTCAACAAGAGAAGATGGATTTAAGGCACATGGAATCAGCCCATCATCATGGCTGTGGCTGTGTGTCTCCATCAGTGTAAGAAAGAGGAACCTGAGAGTTTGACTTTTGGAGCTTGTGAATTTTGACTTCTCCTCCAGTTGTTTAGGTTTAGAAGGTAAGTGCAATCAAATCGGTATGACTGAAAACTTAACAAGGAGGAGTCATAAGATTGTCAATAGCTCACCAAACCAAATCTAATATTTAGGCATAAATAATTTTTATCCCCAAAGCTTCTTTGTATTTATACTAAATATTTCTTATCGATACGGGACGATCCGATGAACCTACGATAATCAGATAGCCTTAGACCATCAATCAAATCACATCAATAATATAAAGATTCTCATTTTCTAATTTTGACTGAATAAAGGGTAGGAATGATCATATGGAGAACTCCACCCAATCTCTCTCTATCTTAATTTTTATACAGAGATTAGTCCCCCACCTTCTCAATTCCACATTGATCTCTTAAGCATCAAAACTAGAACTAAATCCAAGTGATTCAGATATCCCCCACCCCAATATCTCCTAAGTCAACCAACATTGACTTAAACGCATACAGCTAAGGCAGGGAAGGACGCATATACCACACACACACGTACACGACTACAAGTCTACAGGAACACATATCGTCACCGGTTGTCACTCTCTCAGCTGCAGCATCCCCCTCTCTCTCTCTCTCTCTCTCATCACCACGTAGGAGACCCTTCTTCTCTGGTTTGATGAGCTTTCCCCTTTCCACAAACAAAACGGGTGTTGGGAAGCCACACCCCACGCCACTGATTCCCACTCCCCTTCTCCTAATCTCTCTCCTCCCTCACTCTGTAGCTCCCTTTTGGTCTCGCTATTATTCCACCCAAAGCTTCTCATGAGCCTACGGTCGCTGCTGCCTCGTTGACTCCCTCTCATCTCTCATCCTTGCCTTTTTTCTGAACGCAGTAAGAGCTGATCTATCTTTAGCATGGTTTGCGCAGCAGCGTTATAGGTGTGCGGAGTCGAGTTGATGGAGTTTAGGAATCCCGGTGAGATAGGGATACCTTCTTCCTCTTCTGGTTATAACGCTTCTCTCGGCGTCAGATCGGCCTTCTCTAAACCCACACTCTCCCCCTCTTCGTCTCTTGTCTCCCCAAGTGGAGCAGCAGTTGGTGGTGGTGGCGTTGGAGGCGGACCAAGAAATGGTGACATCCTTGGCAACACCAAACCATCAAATCTTGTGTCCAACCTCACAGCCTTGGATCATCGTCCCGGGTCTCTGGGGAACAACGCAGATCAAGCATCCATCTCCAATTCGTCTCTGGGTGCAGCAGGTGTGGGTGTATCGGTCAACTCCGAACCGGCAGCTAGCGCCACCATGACCGTACCTGATATCCCCACCAAGTACAAAGAATGCCTTCGCAACCACGCGGCCGCCTTAGGCGGCCACGTCGTCGACGGCTGCGGCGAGTTCATGCCGAATGGCGACCCTGACACGCCCGAGGCACTGAAGTGTGCAGCCTGCGGCTGCCACCGTAGCTTCCACCGCAGAGAGACCCAGGGCGGCGCCAACGCCGCCAATTCCTTCTACCATGGCACCACTCGCCCGCCCCTGTTACTCCCGCCTCCCCATCCCCAAGCCCAACTCCACCACCACCAGAAACACTTCCAGCTCAGCGGCTTCTCGTCGAGCCCTTCACCGGCCCAGCCGGGGTCGCCCGGCTTCGTCCATTTCGGTGGCAACAACCCCAGCGGGAATGGAGGCACCACCACAGAGTCGTCCAGCGAGGAAATGATCGACACCGGGACGCCGACGCCCTCGGCCATGCCAAAGAAGCGGTTTCGGACCAAATTCACGGCGGAGCAGAAGGAGAAAATGCTGGCTTTTGCTGAGAGGTGGAGGATTCAGAGGCAAGATGACGCAGTGGTGGAGCAATTCTGCTCGGAGATTGGAGTGAGGAGACAGGTCCTAAAGGTCTGGATGCACAACAATAAGCACATGATTACTAGAAAGCAGCAGCAGCGGCAGCAGCTGGAGTCAGCACTTCATCCACAGCGGTAGCCAAGACTAGCCTTCAACTCTACGTTACGGAGAGGACGCAGATGAGATAACGACGACTCGTGTGCAACTTGTTGGTTTACTGGTTCGAGCTGCTTTCCTTCTCCTCTCTCTTTGTGTTGTTTCGCAATCAAGCATCGATCTCTATGTCACAACCTGCATCGATCAAGAACATCTGCCTCTGTTTCTTGTTGCTCCAACAGCCTTCCTTCCTCATTTCCCGTCTCTTCCCCGGTGATCTGTCGGTCATTTCATGTCTAATCCCCATCGTATTGTCTAAGCAGCTGTTTCTTTTTTCTGGATTACGGGATTCATGACATCGGGATAGGATTAATATACATGTAAAGAGTAGTAATCACTGCATTCAATGCTTCCTTCCCCTTCTGCGATTTCCGTTTCTCTAAGCAATGGGAATGAGACCTCAACGTGTCGACAAGGTAGAAGGATGTGGATGAATCTGAAGCTTTCGGTATCTGTTTCCACCATTTGTAGAAGAAGAACACGCTTGTCAATAATCGAGGCTACTGTTGTCACCAGTAATCCTTGCAGGAACAAGTGCCGTCCACGAACACATGGAATCTGGCCCTGTCTCGCATCACGATCTTGCGTCGGTAAACCTTGCTGATGAGCTTCGACACGGCGTGGCAGTCGGCGCATACTCTCAGATTCTTCACTATTCGGATCGTCGTCCCTGGCTCGGTGCTGATGAATCCGAAGGCAATAGCCAGCTTCTCGCTGTGCCATCCCACCGCAGCTTCTTTCTCTTCTTCCTCCAAGTCCAGCAGCAGCTGGTCGGTGGACGCCACGTATCCTTCCTTCCTCAATCTTCTCAGGATACTCTCCCACTCCAGATGTATCTTCTCGGCCTGAGGGTGTGACCTGTCTCCGACGACGAACTCGTGAACACTTCCCTTCACGCTGATCGAGCTGCATCCGGGAAGCTTCAGCACTCCTCTTTCTCTCATCAGCTTCCTCGTCGTCAGGGACTGTTTCCAGCTACCTTCGGCTGCGAGAATGCTGGCCAACTGTATGTATCGGCCACTCTGTTCCGGCTCCAGCTCGATCAGCATCTTTCCTACGTGCTTTCCTAGCTCGAAGTTTCTGTGAATCCGACAGGCGTTGGCCAGTGCTCCCCAGACCGCAGCGTTGGGGTCGAAGGGCATCGTGTTGATCAAGTCCTCTGCTTCCTTCAGCATCCCCGCTCTGCCGAGGACGTCAACCATGCACCCATAGTGTTCGACGGATGGGCTCATGTTGTACTCCTTTGTGATTCTGTCGAAAAGTGATCCTCCCTCCTCCACCATTCCCGCATAGCTGCACGCCGTCAGCGCACTGGTGACGGTAATATGATTGGGCTTTACTCCCGCTTCCTCCATCTCCTTAAACAGATCGAGCGCCTCCCTTCCTAGGCCGTGAACCGCAAGACCGGCGATCATGGCGGTCCACACAGCCACATTTCTCTTCCTTATCGTCTCGAAGATGCTTAGTGCTTCATCAAGTTCGCCACATTTGGCGTACATGTCAACGAGGACACATCCCAGAGCGGGATCTAATTGCATCTGCCTTTTCTTTATGTACGTGTGTATCCATCTTCCTTGATCCAAAGCCCCGAGGTGGGCACATGCTGTCAGCGCACTGGTGAGCGCCGTGGCATCTGCTTCGACCTCCGTAACTAGCATCTCGCCAAAGAGCTCCAAGGCTTCCTTAAAGAGGCAATTCTCGACACACCCGGTGATCATCGACGTCCACGACACCACGTTCTTTTCTTCCATCAGATCGAACAGTTGGCGTGCCATCTCAAGCCTTCCGCTCTTCGCATATCCATCGATCATGGAGTTCCAGGTGATGGCGTCTCGGCACGGCATCCTGTCGAAAAGCTTGCGGGCGGAACCGGTGCAGCCAGACTTGGCGTAGACACGAAGAAGCGAATTGGCGGTGTAGACCTCGGAGGCGAATCCATGTTTGATGATATGACTGTGCACTTGTTGTGTTTCCGGCAAGGCTGACGGCAACGCGACGCAGGCCTTGAGCAAGAAGGGGAAGGTGTAAGGATTGTGCGGCATCGCATCGGAACGCATCTGGCAGTACAAGATTACGGCTTGCTCGGGGAGATTGCTGTCGGACAAGGCTCTGATCATGGTATTCCACATGAAGGTGTTGCGACACCGGAGTCGTTCGAAGAGGAGAAGCGCATAGGTCAGGCCGCCGTCGTCGGGGGACCGGCACAGGGCGGCCAGCAGCCGGCTGGCGGGAACGGCGTCGAGGACGAGGCCGGTCTTGACCATGGTGGCATGGATCTGCTTGAGTCCTTCCACGTCTGAACATTTATCCAGCAATGAAGTGCACGCTGCCTGTGGCCTGAGGAGGACACTGTTCGGAAGGGGAAGCAGCAACGCTGCCATTGGCTTTCGCCGAGGAATCACAGTGACTCTGAGATTGAGTGGACAAAGATATCGTGAGGTGCATGTTGTTGTTTGTTTGGATAAGGTGTCTGCTTCGCACCAGATGTTTAGATACTGACATGGCGGTAAAACCGGTAACGCTAAGGAAAATATTCTTCCGATAAATACTAAGAAAATATTTATATATTTTTTTGATTAATTTATTATAAAGATTATTATTTATTAAAATTAATTCATTATTATCGATTAAAAATATTATTGTTAGATCGATCAAAGAACGATCGTCCAATCTTGATTGCAATCAAATTGAGGCTGCTAAATATATCTCTGGTTTTTGGCCACTCCAAGACAAATTAGTCAACCTTCACAGGACATGACTTGTTCCGGTGATGAGAAGAAATCACGCAATGTCTGGTGCATCTCGGAGTATCTCCACCTAAGCCATCAGGACCTTCTCTTCACTGAACTCACTCGGCATCTCTGTTGCCAGAGGCAGAGGTTTGCCCACGTCACTGCACCGTTCCTCTGCTGTCTGGAGTGGTATCAGATGCTTCTCCCAGCACGACTCGATGGCAGCATCGAACATGTCCTCCATCGTGTACCGGAACTTGTAACCCAGGTCGGTGAGTTTCTTGGAGGAGAAGTGCACCCGTTCGATCTTTTCATCGATCCCTTCGAACCTGCAAGCGTAAGATCGTGTTGTCTGAATCGGGGTTTCTCTTGATGGCCATGGGAGATTAGGACTTACTGCTGAGGGATGTTGTACTGGGGGTATCGCGCTCGGAACATCTTGGCGAGATCGTATATGGTGGCGTCATGAGAGGAGCAGATGTATCTCCCATTTGCATCAGGGTGCTCGTACAGGAAGACGTGGGTATCACACAGGTCATCCAAGTGAACCAGTTGAACTTGCTTCAAGATCGAATAGTGAGCTTCGTTTCCTGTAATGCATTGCATGCATGCTCGATCTAATCCTCCTCTGCCGAAAGGTCTCAAAGAGAAGTTGCTGTCACTAACCTGTGATGAGTGACAACGCGGTGATCATGCTGGGCGGCATGGTCGTGGTGATGAAGGGGCCGACGACAAGAGTCGGGATGATGCTGATGAGGTCGATGCCATTCTCCCTCGCAAACTCGCACGCCGCCTTCTCAGCCAGAGATTTGGACACGAAGTACATCTGCAGAACAAGAGAAATCCCTTTGAGAAGCCGAAAGCGGAGCGCATGCAAGGCGAGAGAAGAGGATGGGAAACAAGGTTACCCATCCGGTCATCTTGACGCGGCGGCAGAAGTCGATGTCGCTCCAGGAGCTCTCGTCGTACTGGGGCTGTTGCTGCTCCTGCACGTTGACGGTGCCGGCGGAGGAAGTGAAGACGACGCGCCTGACCGTCCCGGCTTCCTTGCAGGACCTCATGATGCTCAGCACTCCGTCGACCGTGGGCTTGATGATCTCGTTCTGCAAAAGAGTCCGCCAACGACGCATCATATGCTCGTGATCTAAGTAAGGTTCGAATTCTAAAGTACCGTGAGATTACCTCAGGGTCTTTGGACTCGAAATCCATGGGAGTGGCCACATGGAACACTCCCTCGCATCCCTTGACCGCCTCATCGAAGCTGCCTTCTTCTTCCAAGTCCGCTCGCCAGATGGTGAGCCGCTCAACCGATCCCGGCAGCTCTACCAGCGGCTTGATCTTCTTCTGGTTCGCTGCATGCAACAACGTTAGATCTTCCCGAGCTCCGACATGGATCAAACGAAGCTCGAACAAAACGCACGAGAGAGAGAAGAAAGAGACGAAAAGAGAAGCTACTGACTGGGGTCTCGCACGGTGGCCCCTGACCACCGTACCCCTTCTGCAGAAGCTTCATCACCAAGCCATGTCCCGAGTATCCGAGGCCCCAGTCACCACCACCGGCCCCTTCATCTCTCTCTCTCTCTCTGAGATAAGTGTTGTCTTCGCCTGCGTCGCCTGGGACATATATATACGAAGTCTGCCTGCCTGCTTGCGTGGGGGAAGAAGGGACGGTGACGGTAGGTGGAACGTGGCGCATCTAACGGTCAGCTGTGGTTGCACGAGTCGATGGCAAGTCGAACGTAATAATCGTCAGGGTGTGCCTCTAAAGATATATTCTCCGACACGTAGATCAACAACCACATGGAACACTCCCTCGCATCCCTTGACCGCGCTCATCGAAGCTGCCTTCTTCTTCCAAGTCCCGCTCGCCAGATGGTGAGCCGCTCAACCGATCCCGGCAGCTCTACCAGCGGCTTGATCTTCTTCTGGTTCGCTGCATGCAACAACGTTAGATCTTCCCGAGCTCCGACATGGATCAAACGAAGCTCGAACAAAACGCACGAGAGAGAGAAGAAAGAGACGAAAAGAGAAGCTACTGACTGGGGTCTCGCACGGTGGCCCTGACCACGTACCCCTTCTGCAGAAGCTTCATCACCAGCCATGTCCCGATGTATCCCGAGGCCCCAGTCACCACCACCGGCCCCTTCATCTCTCTCTCTCTCTCTGAGATAAGTGTTGTCTTCGCCTGCGTCGCTGGGACATATATATACGAAGTCTGCCTGCCTGCTTGCGTGGGGGAAGAATGGACGGTACGGTAGGTGGAACGTGGCGCATCTAACGGTCAAGCTGTGGTTGCACAGAGTGATGGCAAGTCGAACGTAATAACGTCAGGTGTGCCTCTAAGATTATTCTCCGACACGGTAGATCAACAATGAGAGAGATGATGAATCCAAATTATAGATTCGCCATGCCAGCCTTGAAGAGGATTAGCTGTAGTCATATTGGATGAGTGAATCCATCAACCATTAGTTGTGTTGGCAGCGGAGGAGACTCACGTCACTGAAGAATGGTTGGTGCAGCAGCCGTTGAATACCATGGAGTGGCCGATGAGTAGAGAGCTGAGTTAGGTTCATGCATTCATTCCCCACTCTCCCATCTTACCGGTCTTTGATGGATGCTCGCATCAATTTCAATTTTCTACGAATAAAAACCTTTAAGCTCGAGCTTAAGAAAGAACGAACTTATCGAACGATTAGAAGGATCACAACATATGACACAACGTTTAAGAGATTAAACTTATTTATAAAAGATTTTCTTTAATTAGGGTGATATTACACGTGTTTATCTGAATCAAAGTCAATCATTGTTCTGAAATCAAGTAGTTAAGTAGTAATTAGATATTGATCTAAAAAGTAAAAAAAAGTATTAATTAGATAGTTAAGTAGTAATTATATATATATGATGAATTCTTATATTTATGATTTTTTTAATAATTCGTTATATATATATAAGGGTAAAAAAGTAAAAAGAAGTAGTCCTCATGTGATTACGTGGCGGTGACGCCACGGCGTGGCTGTCTCCATTGTTCTCGTTTCTCAAATCCTCGATGTCGTGGAATCAAACCCTTTTTCCTCCTGTGCTTTGAAGCGGCGAGCGACAATCGGAGGTGGTCTCGGCGCGGCCCAGTCGCCGTCCTTTCGCTCCCCGGTCCCAGCCGATTGACCTCTCTCGTGGCGGCGCGCTTTGATCATGCCTTGGGAGCGGATGAGGTAGGAACGGCTCCTTGGCGTTCTTGATGCCTTTTGACTGATTGGGATAGAAGGTTTTTAGCTTTCCTTCGTTTGATTGTATTTTGTTGTCGGTTCTTTGGTTCTTGATTGATGCGGTGAATGCGATGAAACATCTCAATCGAGTCCTTATCTGCCTCTCTTGATAATCTGGGGGCCGTTGATCTTCAGTGAAAAATGAATAGATTTTGATTGAAGATGTAGGTTTTTTGGGGCCTTTCCATTAGCTTTTCATTTTTGGGGTGCGATTAAGGAATGCTGAAATGCAACTTTGTTTAGTCTTAAAGCTTTTCTTGGGCTATCTTTTACCCTAAATATATTGGGTAAAAGGTTGCTAATTCTCTACTGCACATGGTTGTGGTACAAGAAACAGAGGATTTTTCTTCAAAGTTTGAGTAACCAAGATAGTTATATTTCACATAACCGCAGGATTTTCTTTTCTCTGATATTAAGGAGAACAGCGATTCTCAATGACAACTCAAACTTTTGGTGTTATCCGACGAGAGTGTAGAAAAGAGTGGTAGCACTAGTTTAACCAGCTAACGAATTCTTGTCTTTGTTGTTGTTTCTTGTCCTCATCTGTCTCCTCTAATCTTTTGGTTGCTCGTTTGTTCTCATTAAAGATCAGATGCTTCTTCTGAGACCTTTTATGCATAGATTCACATAACCAAATGACCAACGCTTACTTAGCAATGTTTGGAGTTTCACTTTGCCACTGCCTCCTTTCTTTCCCGAAGTTCTTGCATGTCTTCCCCTGATCTTGGACATTCAATTCTAAGTGTATCTTGGCCGATCTGTATATGGTTTTGGACCTCACGAATTCAATCAATAATTGCTTTCTTGGACCCAGTAACAAACCTGCAGAAGTATCAGGATCTGTCAGATGGGACAAAGTAGATTTTTTGCATTCCACCCCCGAGATTTGGAAGAAGGATCTCACGGAAGGGCTTGGGAGACCTACAAATTTAAGAGAGATGGGTTGGGCTGGAGTGAAAATGTTTATAAGAAAAGAAGTGAGTAGTAGTTGTAAGTTTAAATCATTTAGGCATAGATGCTCTGGACTATATCTAAGGAGAAGCCATAAGCAGATCATGCTGTGAGCCTACTTCTTTATGTAAATCAAAGATCCAGAGAAGGCAAAAATTCATTGAGATCTTTATCAGGCATATTGTCTGATCATACTGCATAGGTGTATATTTTAACTAATTGCCTAAATTTAGGAATAACTGCTAAACACAAAGACATGACATAAAACAACAAAATCCATTATACTCTGTGATAGACGGAGTGAGTTTGACGTGGATGTTACAAAAATTAATCAAGGAAAATGGGTTTATTGGTAATCTCATAGTGTATTGAGTTTTATCCTAGCTTTGAGTTGGTTGTCTTATTTTTAGTCCTGATAATGCAAGCGGGGATCAAATGGAATGGACAGCTGGATCATGGGTTGCTCGTTTTATTCTCTAACTTTATTACGATGGCTAACAGTGGGAGTTACATCTCTTAAGAGAGTATTCAAGTTCTTGACCAAGTCATGTCTAATCATTGTATTCTTTGTAAGTTCTTTGTGAAAATCTTGTCACTCTGATGGCATCACTTTGTCTTGGCACCATGCATCTTTGGCTTTGTGCCATTTGCATATTACTTGTGTGCAACTCATAGAACATATTGCTTATGCTTGTGTAAATTGGTGATAAAGTACTTTTATGATGATGCATGCATCTGTAAATTGGCGAGAAGCTATTTTCTTTATTTTTGAACTTTTAGGCAATTCTACTATACTTACATGTAATTTGTGTCATTTATATGTTGTAGTGTACATCTTTATGGATGCCGACTATCCTTTGGTACAAGCTTATCAATCTCTTAATGTTCATATGCACATTCTTATACACAACTGAGTACAGATAGATAGATGAAAAAAGAAAAAAGGAAAAAAAGGCTTTCAGTACTAACATTAAATATTAAATTCTACAGGACCTTGTGGTACAAAGCTAATCAAACCCTCTCTTCACCAGCTTTGCCTATCCAACAGACAGATCAGATATGCTCCTTCCTCCTACAAAACTGGTGTTGTAAATAACAGAGAACTGAGCACATCTAGAACAGAAAGCATGAATGTAGATCAAGCTCTTTCTCATGCTAAGAGGTCTAATATATCAAATTGTAGAACTATAGTTGAAACCTCAATACAAGCTGAGCGTTGTAAACCTCAATACTTTTGGCCTTAGTACTAAGAGAACAAGAATGGAGGATGGCCCCACTAGTGCAGAAAGATGCAGCTTATTAAATGGCCAGTTGTAACACATCCAGCTCTGACAAGATGAAATGTCCCAAGGAGCAGCAGATATTTGATTGGACCGAGCACTTGCCGAGGTGCTGTTAAAGAAAATGCAGCACTGGATTCAAAGATGATGTCATAAGACCCCTCAGACAGCTGAAGCTCATGTGAGTATCGATGCATCCAGGCTATGTGAGCCTGAATATGCAAAAGTGCTGCCTGATAATTTTGAGGGGAAACAGTTCCCAAGCATCAGGGCGATGGCACTGACGGGGAGAGCAATGAGCAGTTTCCAGACTTGTCAATTTCAGAGAAAGGGATCATTAGTGGTGTGGAGTGTGGAGGAGTTTTGAAAGCTACAGGACTTTGGTTTTGAATCTCCAATCTTCTCATGGACTTTCATGGCGAGAAAGGCACAATATTGTGGATCAAAACACTGTTGCGGTTGATGGATGTGGAACATTATCTGAGTTGGGTGGTTGTATTACATCAGTAGGTTTCATGTGGACTTTTCTTATCTGTTGTGCTCTGAGTTCCACTGTAAGTAATCTGACTTATAATCTCCTTCACAAACACCAAATCATTGTTTTCCTCTTATCCTCGGTCTCATTGCTCACTGGTATCTCTCTGATTTCATGGACCCCTGCAACGTTTGTGGCTTTAGCATGTCATGTTCATTCATGCTGCCATCAAGATTAAGTTCTGATTTGCATAGCTTGCTACAAGAAATCTGAGATGACATGCTCTATGAGGGCTATCTAGTTTTTGTAACATATTTATTGTGGTTATCTCAGTGGTTGACATTGATCTGCAGCTCAATCTTTCTTACCTGAGCATTCTTGATAGACTGAATTCTTGACATGAGTTGTTTGGCCCAAACCTTTGGCATATCAATGACCATTGTTACATAGTCCTACATCTAAGAACCTAAACTATTATTTGTGATATCAGATTTGAGGTATCATTGGTGTTCAAATTGTGTACGAGTTATTTACCAAAGTGTTCATTCCCTGAATTCTAATGATGTTCTAATTCTTTGATTATTTTTTCTTTCTCCATGAATGCAATTTGATGCTTTTGGTAATTTCTTTTTCTTTACTCTTTAACATATTTTCTGATGGTTCATCTGATAGATATCAGAGCTTCCAAGATGGTTAGATATCAGAGGCCCGCATAAAGCATGTTAGACTCCTCCAAGATGGTTCATCTGATAGATATCAGAGCTTCCACAAGGCCAAGGTTTGCATGTTACTTGTCTTGCTTCGGGTCCGGTGATCGCCATGGAACCGTCTTTATCGTCGAGTCGCCCCACCTCCTTCCCTCCCTAATCATTGGCCATGTTCTCCCCTACTTCCCCACGGCTCAGGCTGCTCCGGTTCGCTTCTCCTGCTCGCTCGTCCCTGGCCGAACCCTTCCCTCCCGGCTCACGCCCCACCGCTTACGAAGCCAACACCCAGCTGCGGCACCTGATCAAAGCCGATCGCCTCCGTGACGCCCGCCTCTTGTTCGATGGAATGCCCCACCGCGACGAGGTCTCCTGGACCGTCATCATCTCCGGCTACGTCCGCGCCTCCGACCCCCACGAGGCCCTCTTCCTCTTCTCCCTCATGCGCTCCGTCGACCCCTCCCTCGACCCGGACCCCTTCGTCCTCAGCGTCGCCCTCAAGGCCTGCGCCTCCGGCCCCGCCCTTGGCTTCCACGGCCGATGCCTCCACGCTTACACCCTCAAGTCCGGCAAGGCCACCGGATCCGTCTTCGTGGGTACTGCCCTCCTCGACATGTACTCCAAGATCGGCGCCCACGACTCCGCCCTCCGCTCGTTCGACGAGATGCCCTACCGAAACGCAGTCTCGTGGACCAGCGCCGTCGCTGCCCTCGTCCGCGCCGGCCGATGCCGCGACGCCGTCCGGTGCT
Source organism: Musa balbisiana (assembly GCA_004837865.1). NCBI lineage: Eukaryota > Viridiplantae > Streptophyta > Magnoliopsida > Zingiberales > Musaceae > Musa > Musa balbisiana. Next base: position 897,423 of record CM017188.1, on the reverse strand, counting down.
TCGCTGAGATGTGGGCGTCCGCTATGCCGTGCGACTCCCACACGTATGCTACCGTCCTCAAGGCCTGCGTCGACGCCCGCCTGCTCGACCGCGGCCGTGAGATCCACGCCCACGTCGCGAAGCTCGGCCTGGAGACCTCCTCTTTCGTCGCTAACACGCTCGCTGCACTGTACACCAAGTGCGGCGTCCTTCAGCCCGGCCTGGTGTTATTGGACCGGATGCGCTCCCGCGACGTGATCGCGTGGACGACCATCATCGTCGCCTACGTGCAGACGGGCCGCGAGGAGGAGGCGATTCGAGCTTTCGTCCGGATGCAAGCCGACCCCTCCGATGCCGTGAGCCCGAACGATTACACTTTCGCCGCGTTGATCTCCGCGTCCGTCGGGCTCGCGCAGCTCACTCTGGGGGAGCAGTTGCACGCTAGTGTCATCCGGCGGGGCTGCGTGGCCGCCAGCTCTGTGTCCAACGCCCTCGTCACCCTATATGCCCGCGCCGGCCATCTTGCCTCCGCCTACACCATCTTTCAGCATACGATGCTGAAAGATATCGTCTCGTGGACCGCCATCATCTCCGGTTTCTGCCTGGAACATGACGTGGAGAGGGCCTTTTCCCTGTTCGGCGAAATGCGGCGTGCTGCATGGCCACCGCCCAACGAATACACCTTCTCCAGCCTGCTAGGCTTGTGCGCGTGGGCGGCAGCATTAGAGGTCGGGCAGCAGCTCCATGCTCGTGCGGTAGTGGCCGGGCTGGACAACGATGTGATGATCACCAGCGCGCTGATCGCCTTGTACTCGAAAAGCGGCAGCCTAGAAGAGTCGGCACGGGTGTTTGAAGGACGCAACTCCGAAGAGGTGGTATCATGGACTGCAATGATCAAAGGGTACGCGGAGCACGGCCGGAGCGCAGAGGCAATCGAGCTGTTCGACCGGATGAAAAGCACGGCGGGGATGAGACCCGACGGTGTAGCGTTCATCGGGGTGCTCACGGCGTGCTGCCATGCCGGCCTGGTGGATCGTGGCATCCGGTACTTCCTATCGATGCGAACGGAACACGGAGTGGAGCCGGGGAGGGAGCACTACGGCTGCATCGTGGATCTGTTAGGGAGGGCAGGGAGGGTGAAGGAGGCGGAGAAGGTGATTGAGGAAATGCCAAGGAGCGAGGTGGACGGGGTGCTATGGGCGGCGTTGATGAGAGCATGTGTGGCGAAAGGGGACGAGGAAGGGGGAAGGAGGGCGGCGGCCATGGTGAAGGAGCTGGAGCCAGGCGGAGCGGGTGCCTACGTGGTGCTGGCAAACCTATACGCAGGGCAGGGGAGGTGGCAGGAGGCAGCAGCGGAGAGGAAGAAGATGAGGGAGGAAGGGGTGAGGAAGGAGGCCGGGTGGTCGTGTGTCGGCGTGTTGGGCAGGGAGGAAACGGGAGTGTTCGTGGCCGGCGATCGGTCGCACCGGAGAATGGAGGACATCTGTGAAATGCTGGAGCTGGTAGACTTCGCGGCGAGGATGGGGGGAGACGACACCGAGACGGAGTACGAAGCAGCAGCAGAGTATTGCATGATTTGGCCGATGTGAAAATAAGTCTAAAAATTAGACTTAATTTTTTGTCCAATTGAGACCTCACTGAAAAATGCTAATTTAACATCACATGCGATGCGATGCGATGCGGAGAAGAATCGAGTTTATTATTAATAATTCGGTGTAAACAATTTTGAGAGAGTGGTTTAGAATAATAACATCAATAAATCAATTATATATATATATATATTCAAGTTTGTATTAATTTTTGCAGTCAGAGAAATTCGTCAAGATTATAGTCATTATTAGTAAAGTTAGACACAGTATAGTCGATATAAGAATTAGGAATCACGCATGTACAGGTAATCATTCAAGAAACCTTTTTTTTAATTTTAATTTTAATTTATTCGATAAGTTATTATTTATCGGTGTGAACTCACAGGTAGGTGATGAAGGATTGACCCTCCAAAATGTGTGTGATCTTATCTTTATAAGGTTTTGATTCTCCTATTTTTCAACTGATATCAAACGAAATATGCTTAGTAACGATGACGTAGGATTTGACATGTGAACAACCCAACAACATATTATGTCCTATCAACACGTTGGTTGAAAAACCCTAATGTCGGCATAAGTCTTTTTGCCATAATTGTAATGTTCAATGGTTTGACACACGTTTTCATGACTTAGAATGACTTTAGATTAACTCTCCACTTTTGACTCAAATGGTTTCTCGAGCTCATTGTAAAATTGGATTAGAGGTGTTAGCGAACACATATACCGTGACTGATGAGTTAGCATGGTTAGATTCACGAGTCGATGTCAGGAGCTTCCTGAGAAATGAGTTGGATAATGAGGTGGTCGTGCCCTCGGGAAAGGATGCTGGTTGGCGTTGGTCGGGATTCGGGCTGACTGGCTGCTCTCCTTTGCGCGGTGGATGACGTCCCCAGGGTCGAGACGCTCGTCGTTCGCGGATGGTCGTTTGTTTACAAAAACGGCCCTCGCCGGTTGATCCCCCATCCCCCCCCCCCCTCCCTCCGACGAGCAAGTTAGTAATATAGTCGATTGTTTCGTTTTCTCTTTCTTTTTTTGTTTTCTCCTCCCTCCGGCTGGAGGCCAACCGAGGGCTTTATACTCTGGCCCGAGGGTCGATCACCCCTCCATTCAGCGTGGCTGTTGACGCTCAAGGGATGGGTCGCCTCTGTTGATTGGTCGTCATCTCGGGGCATGCGAAGCAGCATCAAACGGTACCACCCTGAGCTCTCGGGATGGGACAGGCAGAACAACTTCTTGGTACAATTCTGACGAGACGGGTGCTTCTGACTTGACGTGTGTTTCTGACTTTGGCGTGTGCTACAGATCAAGCGAGAGGCGTGTGCTTCTGTCCAAAATATGGCGTATCAAGAGACACTTGTTAGAGCCCCGTGGAATAACATAAGTTTACTATATGTTTTAGTTCTCTAAATCCTCGAGCTCTACTAACTTTAACAACAAATGACCCTTCTTGAATACACCCATAATGTAATTTTTAGAAGATCTCTTATCGAATCATCTAGTTTTTCGACACCAAACTTGTGACAAACTTGGACGTTGGATTAGGATGGTTTTGAACCCTCAACAATCGAAAGAGCTTATGGTTCACATATGATATGATAATTATTTTCAATTAATCAGAACTTACATGTCAAGCCTAATTAGTCAAATCCATCCCAATCTGAGATGAAAGCTTTTTTTTTAAAAAAAATATTTTTTGTTCTAGAAATAATCCCTAATCACTTTGGAAAGCAATGACACAATCATTGTACTGACAACTCGCCCAATGGTGGGTCGCCACTTGGAGTCAACATGCACATGCGAGAGCTTCAAGCACAATCCTCGAGGAAGTCGCATGAGTTGACCATTGAGACACGGTGGCCACGCCCGCTCTCTCGGCCTCCCCCTCGATCACATCATTGGTCGCCAATGACCTATCGCCCTTAGCCATGATTTTGGAAGGGCTCGCACACATAATCACAAGGAGTATTAATCCTAAATGGTGTAGCCTAACTCTCCTCTCTGGGCGCCTAATATTAAACCCCATCGCTTGTCCATTTTATGCGCACTCTTGCCCTGGCAAACGATGCACCCTTAGTTGTTCTTTCCTGACGTAATTGTTAAGAAGACATGTTCACTAGACATTAACATGAATGAGGCCCTGACGATATAAGGGGCTCTAGGGAGGACGAGCGGGTGACCACCCTCATCGGTGAATCAAGTATAAAAGCCAGCTTCCGAAACTAGATAAAGAAGAGGCATACTTAATCTAAGCTCTTCCGAGCCAATAATGCCTCAAGAGTTCACATGTCACCTCAGTTTCGGGTCTGTGCCTTTGGGATAGAACCAAGTCATGTTGACTCTCCAATCAACGACACAAAGGCAACAATAGTCTATAAATAGGACTTTTCACGTATGAAGATCTTAAAATTTATTTTTGACCATCGAATAAATCTCTAACTTAGTTGAATATTAGAGTGATCATATCAAACACACTCCTGATACTAATTTTACAGGTGATGCCCGTGATAAAAAAAACTTATCGTGATAAGAGAAACTCACCTTAAGAGAGTTATCCGAGGAGCATCAAACCTTCTCAAACATCTAATTTTTGAAATCCAACAACCTATAGGAAATGGATTTGAACGGCTTGTTAATTAACGATTCGATTTTGATACTTTACTAGCCTATACAATATTATTTATCATCATAAAAATTATACCTTTACCATAGACATGTCATAAGAAACATCATGCAAAATATTATTTTTATTATTTATTTAATTATAATTTTCTTAATTTAAAAATATAAAATAAGTGATGAAGATGAGATTAGATTTGAAGATCCAACTTTGTCTTATTCGTGAAACTTAGATAGGTCTTGCCCTGTCCTTTTTAGGCTGGACTTGGCTCGGAGACGAGACAAAGCCTCCGCTGGTCTCCCGTCAACCCACGGCGATTCAATTCTAAGCACAATATCAAATAATAATCTCACGACTATTATCTAAATTACCTCAAACTCTTCTGCAATATATATATAGACGTGGAAGAAGAGAAAAGAATGGTAGAAGAAAATGACGAAAAAAGAGACGTGGAAGAAGAAAAGAAAGAGGAGCAGTGAGGTAGGTGGTGACTAACTAATGACAACATAGGTTACATTTTCGCACGAGAAGACGACTTATGTTCACAAGTCTTAATTAAAGTTTTAAGTTTTTTTATTATTATTTTCTATTGGGTTGGATTATATTATCCTATATATATATATATATATATATATATATATATATATATATATATATATATATATATATATATATATATATATATATATATATTCTTCGGCATTTTGTTGTTGCGTGCTTACTTGCTTGACATGCATGTATGTAATAAGCAAGCAGGGTTGAACATTATGTTGGTTTTGATGATTTCTTGAAGGTTTCTTTGTTGTCAATTCGTGATGGACTGTTCGATGCATTGATTGATGCGAGAATGACGACTTACGATTGAATTGGAACGCTTACCAAACATGTCGAAGTTGACTAATATCATTAAAAAGAAGCAATAATGGGGTGCAAGTTAGAGTTTCTACACAACAACGCTAATTCAAGTCACAAAGCTCTGAAATGGACTTGAGTCGATGCACAAACAAAGGTGGCTGAAACATCAGATCCTGGGAAGTCAATAATAGAAACTCATATGTTTGAAAGAAGAAAACACATGAGATCCACTTATTTGTTCATCTTCTCTTGTGGTAAGCTGATAAGATAGAGAAGAGTAGAACAAAAGTTTGATCTTTATTTGTGGAGGGTTTATTAATGACAAGCATTAGTTGATGTCTCGCTTGTCGCTGCCATCAATTTTGTCAACATCGATCACGATTTCATGACAGCTCTCTCCCTTACAATACAATTATGTGTTTGTTGATTTGTCTCTCCTACCACTCGTAGTATTCATTATATGGCCATTCGAGTCGACTAACTCTTCCCCTCGCAGGCAGTCTGACCGCGGCGGATTTAGCGTGTCAAATCCGCACGGCTGCGGCCGCGCGGTTGACGTGCGCTACACCTTCGATCTTATCGTGCACGTACATCGCCACCGATCCATGAATCCAATCGCCAGCCATAAGAATCCAAAGAAAAGGAATATTGTTGCTGTACCTTTTGTTTTCTTTCCAGCAAACAGAAGAGATGCATATTCTTTTTCTCCTTCCACCTACTCGATTAATTAGGGAAGAGAAGAGAAGAGAAGAGAATGGAGGTCTGATCTCACCTTCCTTCCTCCCTCCAGAACAAGAGAAATGTGAACGAACAGTGAAGAACGAGGAACGACAAGTTTGATGAGTTGTTTGCGTGCTAACAAGATCCTCGAATCACTTGCTGTCGCTCGTTTGATGCGTGCCGCCGTCGCCTTTCCGGCCCATGATCGAGGAGATGGCGGCGGCGAGCGCCGCCGTGAAGTTAGGATCCGCGACCATGGCCGCCGTCGTCACGCTCACCGTGTCAGCCACCGACTGTGGCATGGATTGGTTGTGCGGCGGCTGGACGAAGACCCGCGGCGACGACGAAGACGGCAGGGGACCGGGTGTGCGAGTGAGGTCCAAGGTGACGGTCGGGAACGGAGCCGACGCCGAGACGGTGACCACGCCGGACGAGGAAGGCATGATAGCTCTGGCAAGCGGATTACTGGGGTTCGTCACCCCTTCACTACTCGACGTGGAGCCGGATAACAGCATGGCCGCCGCCGCCGAGGTGGTGGATGCCATCGCCATGGCTGCAGGAGGAAGAGGATGGTTGTGAGTCCCCTCGTAGTTGGTTATCAACACCGATCGATCCTCGGCACACCGCTGAACCTATTTGATGCCGTGACGCGTTAATAGCGATGGAGTTCAGATAGTTATACGTAAAAGAAGATCAAAGTACTACTTGTTTGCGAACTGGGCAACCGGCGGCCATGGTGCACCGGTAATAAGCTCGAGGGCAGGGGTTTCCCTTCGCCATCTTCTGCCCGTACTTCCTCCAGTGGCATCCGTCACCGATCTATATACATGAATTAGAGGTGGTCATTGGTCAAACAACAGTTTCTGCGACTACGATCGAACACGAGCACTGCACAGACGGGAAGCTCTACCATCGGTGCAGAGGACCGAGCTCGAACGGAGACGCGGGCCTTCCTCGTGCTTGCTTCGTGCTCCTGCTCTGAGCTCTTGGAAGGCGGCAGATCGGCTGGGGAGGAAGAGCGACGTCGCCGAGTTCCTTCATCTGTGATCGAGTGGGACTCTTCATCGACCACTGAGGCTGGTCTGAGATCGATGAACTGCAGTGGAACGACAGCTCCACCTTCATCACCTTCTTCTCGTCTCTCATCAGCCTCTCCGGAGACCTGATGGAAGATCAAGTACAACATGAGAATATTGCAATTGCTCCCTCTACCAAATTACCACCGTAGATCAGTACCACAGGAGATGCTACCTCATGGAACTGCGTGTTTCCATCGCTCAGGTTTCGTTGCTGCATCAGCCGGATGAGATGGACATGAAGAGCGTTGTAGTTGTTGGTGGCGTCGCTAAGCATGTTCTTCAGCCTCCGGTTCTCTTCGTTGGTGCGTGCGAGCTCGGCTTGCATCGCTTCTAACTAGTTTGGGTAGAAACAGATAGAGAACAAGGATTCATACCGACGATCCAATTCCTCGTGAATGCAATAGTTGGGCTCTTACCACGCGCTTAGCATCGTTATCCTCATCGGGCGGCGATTGCTGCTGTACCGTCGGGTGATCACGTTCCAAGGTTGCGGGAAATAGTTGGAAGCCGATCTAAGAGAAAGATGGACTCTTTAGACGACTAGAACAACGAGCCGAGATAATGAATGACAGCAAACGAACAAGATTGGATCGCTGACATTAACGGCCGAATCTTCTTTCTTCAGACTGAGATGGCGGACGCCATGATCCGTCGCCGACGCCGGCCTCGCTCGCTCCTTCTCCTCCTTGGCGAAGAAATCCGTCTCATCCACCACGCCAGCTGAACCACTGAGATCTAAGCTTCGTCCTCTACGGCCGTCTTCCTCCATGACCACAAGGAAACCAACACCGGGAGGGCTACGAGGAAGAGAGTTAAAAGCAGGAGAGGGAGACTTGGGGCAGTCTTTGGTAGGTGAACGTGGCAGGCGCGGAGGAGAGGAGGACGTGAAGGGGACCGAGAAGGATGATGGGCGTCAAAAGTCGGGGGAGGGGGTTCCGTCCCTGGGCGGCTCGTATCAAGTATGAGACGGCCTCGATGAAGGGTAAGTCCACCGCCTCCGACCGTTGCGGCGCGTCTCACGTGAGCGAACTCGTCAACCGCGTCGACTTCTCTCTCTCTCTCTCTCTGTGTTCGTGGCGGGGAGGGGCCGCAGAGGAACACAATGGATCGGCTCAACCCAAGTAGGAGCCCGGTAACAACATTAATCGATTATTATTTTTAAATACCTAAGGTTGGTTTAATCTGCTTATAAATCATGTAAAAGATGAGGTAATTAAGTCACGTATGGATAGGTACCTACTAAATAGTCATTTAATTTAGAATTGAATAGGATAAAAAAATAATAATCAAGAAGAATACCCCTACTAAGTAATGGATCAGAATCGATCATCCGTCTGTGACGGGATGATTTCAAGTTGTTGTTGTTGTTGTCTAGTGTGCAAATTTCTTCCTTTTTATTTATTTATTTATTTGGGGTCAACAATAACGATTATTTTCAAGTTATTTTGTCCGTATTTTACTCGGTGCAATGATCTACCATACTGATTATTGCTTTTATATATAAAAAAATATATCCAATGATACCTTTCTACGACATGATTATCACTAAATTATGATGCAGAAAGACAAAACTTTCTACAGGCTCTTCTAATGGGGCATGAACAAAAAATCTCCAATATTGTAACAAATAATCGACCAACTAAACATGCTTCTGGTCATAAATTACTGCGTATACCTCATTTGGGTGAGGATCAAATGGATCTTATGCTTAGGAGTAGCTATAGTCAGAATCAAGGACAATGGGTGGCAAAAACGATGGGTGGAGATGATGCTTGACCACGAGTCCCAAGGTCGAATTAGCTAGATGTTAGACCGTCTCGGTGCATGAACCCAACAAGCCATCTCCGTCCCCCTTGACGACCACAATTCTTCTTCCGTTTTCCCGATAAAATAGCTTGCTTCAACACGCAGTCGGTAGACCAAATTGGTTTTGCACGGTAGACCATCTTGTTTTAGTCACACTGACCCCTCGGCCTTGATAAAAAAAAAAAAAATACATTTGACTTGTCTTTTCTTTTGGCCATGTGGGTCAAAAGAAAAGGTGGAGAAGAAATCTTAGTACGTGAAGGCCCAAGCATCGTATTAAAATTAAAAGCATCCCTCCCAAGTCCAAAGCAAATAATACCAAAGACCTTTTCCAGCACGCGGTCAGCTAGGGTTTCGGTATTCTAACCGAGATCTATCTGCAAGGTAACAAAGACAACATTTTTCCTCCCATCTAAATCCTTTCTCCGCTTCGGATGTGTTCTACTAAAGCGTCACCTTCTCTCAGAAGGCGACGGTGCTTAAAACGTGAATAATGTGAACCAGGGTGGCTCCTGACATCCATCCAGAAGCTTTGCACTAGACTTGTAAGATTTGAGACTTAAAAGCGTAGAAGTCAACATGTACGAAAGGTTCCTATTGTTCACTCTTATCATATCTATGGTGGTGTCCGTAGAGGATCGTAATAGATCACTGGTTGTTTAGCTGGAACTTTAGATTAAAACACACTACATCTTTATATACATGGACTGTCTTTGCCTTCTTATGAAACGAACAGCAGGGTTCTATTATATATCGACAAAGTGCAAGCGCATATCTGTTTGTTTTCTATGCTGCTTCAGCGAACCCTACTCTCAAGTTGTGGTAGTCGAATACAGTGTGATAGACTCCCATGAAAACATCTCCCAGGATCCTGCAACTCCATAAGTTTAGAAAAAAGGATGAAGGATGAATCTTTACGACAAATAATGACGATAAAAAGGCAGGAGGACGCACCAAAGGGGACCACGAGGTGGTGGCACATCCAAGGCTGTGAACCCACTAATGCACTGTGCTGCAGCACCTTCACCAACCTTCAGTATGTACTGCAAACCCAAAAATGCATGTCGATAGGTTAATGGTGAGATTAAACAAGGTGGATTATATGGTCAAGACTTATAAAACAACCTTCAGAAACATTCTAATTAATCAAAAAAGTAAATACCAAGAGGCTTAGTAATGATGTAGAACTAAACTATACCTGTTCTGCTGCAAGCTCAAATGTTTTATTTCCAATAGTGAAAGAGACACCAGGCATGGACGAAATGGCAGCACAGTCTACTGATGATTCTCCCATGGGACTAGGCAGCCGCTCGCATAGCTGGAATGAAACCCAAGACATGATCTAACTTGTACGCCCGTCTTTAATGCATCACATGGTTGGTTCAAAATGAACTCACCCCATTAATGTAGTTCAGCACTCGTTCTTGCGTCTGGTTCTGTCTCAGCTGGTTTTGCATCCACACAACTGACATTTCACAAACAACGCACATACTATTGGTCTGCACACCAGATGATGCATCGGCATTCTCATTCACCACGCTTTCAATGTCAATACTGCAAACACAAATATAAACCAAAAAAATGGAATCTTAGATGTGAAAAACAACGAGTACAAGAAACAGATGCATCTTTAAACCCCAAGAAAACATTAAACTTTTATCAGTGATTGACTACTAACCTAACTCCTCGAGTTCCGTCAAAGGTACACAGACCAATCTGAGAGCAAATCTTGGCTGGTTCAGTCTACAAAATCAAATAGGATCAGCAATCAATAATCAGATGGCCAGCGAGATTATCTACAATCACCAAAGGCATGAAACAAATTATGCAAACCTCCGACAACAGCATTTTCAAAATTTGTTGCCCATATTGAGCCACTACTGCTTTGCACTCTTGGCTAACAACACCAGAAGCTCCAATTTTCTGGTTAATTTCTGCAATAATGGTCTGCAGAAAGGTACCGGAGATATCAATCATTGGTTGGTAGTCAAGAAAAAAAGGCAACACTACAGCTCATGGGTTTGCATTAAGAATTACTACATATACACACTAATAAATGTATCCGATAAATGTAATTCATTTGGCAGTTTATGTGCAGTGTGAGGATAGAAAAGGAAAAAAAAAAATCTTGGTAATGCTATTTTACACATGCAAGTACCTTTGTGAAAAAAATAAGAAAGCGTCCAGTGTCTTCCAAAATTTTCCTCACATTTTAAATAAAAAAAGACAGGTAATTACAAATACCATCAATCAAGTAACACACTACTCCATGTATCAACTCCCACAAAAAACGCAATCCTGGACAAAACAAATGAACCATTTGTGCAACAACTCAAAGTATACTACTAGGTTAAACATAAGAGTTTGAGTTTGTCAGCTTTCTTATCATATATTCCATAGAGATAATGTACAGAATCTTGTCTGATCCACATTTCAAGAATGCAAACGAAGAGGGTACTGTAAGAGACCAACTTTTCAAGTGAAGCTTGAAATTTATTTTGAAAAAGAAAATGTCACTGGAGAAAAAAAAATCAACAAATATGAAATATTGGCACAAGAATGGCCCACAATCTCGAATTCACATATTAGTAATCCTTTGATTGGGCTTTCTTAGATCTTCTATGCACACAACAGCTTTTGATTCTATTTGTAAACTCACTCAAATAGCATCTCATGTCATGTTCAAAGTAAATGATCATAATTAATGAAAGCACAAACAATTCTACTAACAAGCAGCCATACCAACCCAGCCAAAAATGAGTTCTTTTGCTCAGAAAATATAAATAAAAATTGACTAGTGAAAATAAAAATAAAACAAAAAGCAGCAGACCCATGAGTTTTAATATTGCAAAATATTTTGATCAATCACGAATCCAGCTTCTTGCAACTAAGATGCTCAAGTGGAGCATGACCAACAATGACTTCTTGGACATGCAAAAACCAATGCAAGCAACATAGACTGCAAATGAAATATATAAAAATAAAATGCCCAAGTTTAGAGCAGCAAGCAACTCTTTAAAAATGACTTGAAACTAATGCACAGCCTCATCAGCACAACGGATGTGATATATAAAGTTGGATTACTAAGGTTAAATATAACATGCCAATCATACAAGCAAATTTACACACCTAGAAGGACCAAAGTGTGTCTCTTCGCAATAAAAAAAGTAAATTCCATGAATGAAAGAATTGTATCAACATGACATTGGAAATATCGCAATGATGTAACATTGAATTATTTAAGCAGATATCTATCAGGAACAAATACTGTAGCAGATACTAGCATAAAGTATATTTTCAGAAATAAACAGGTGAAAGAAGATGGGTTTTGCTAATTAAATAAGTCACCATATATTATACATACAGTTGGACCAGCAATCAGAGAAGTTCCTGAATCTGCAATAGCCGCACAACCACCATCACAGAATCCTGAAAAATGCACAATAAGTTAGGAAAAAAGAATAAGATCATGACCACATCAAACAAAAATATCCACAAGACATACCAGTAGATTCGCCTCCAATAAGTACATCGCCCATGTTAAACTGTGAACAAAAAAAGGGAAAAGAATTGGTATAATTCACAGAGTTGGCAGACCATGTGCATAATTGGGCATTCAGTTGATTGGAAAAGTAAACAGGGTTTAGAGGTAACCTGCCAATAGCCTTTTTGAGTTACAGGAACATATGTGTGTTCACCCTTATAATGGTTTGGATCAACCCCTCCAAAAACAATTTCGCCACCTTCCCCTTCATCAGCATGTCGGTTGAACCAGAAAGAGAAAACAGGTTCCTTAACAAGACCTTGCTTGACCATATTATACCTGTGCATAAAGAAAAGTTAGCTAACTTTTAGCCAACTAAGCTCCACTCTCACTTACATTAATGAGTTGTGTCATAAAAATACAAATCTGACAGACACGAGAAGAAACCTCCACCCACTCTCTCCGAAACTCTAATATGGAGAAGAAGAAATTATGGATCCAGAAGTAAAGCACATTATAGCTCAGAAGAAGACTTCAGTGAGACTACGTTTTCATTCCTCTAGCACACATGGCTGTATAGTGCCACAAAACAATGGGTGTTAATGGAAATTAACCACTTATACTGCACCTCTTCCTTCAAGAAGATTAGCAAAGAAAATTATTTTAGTTTCTCATGGGCACCAAGTATTGTGAATAGGCATCGGATACTAGGTTGCAAAATCATAACAACCCTACATCATTTCGGCAGTGGCCTTATAACACAGCTTAGCATTTTGCCACAATGTCCTTGTTGAAGGCTTTACTAGAGAAATGTACAATCTGAACAAATAGGAAGCTGCATTTAACTACAAGCCATGTACACGACAAGTTGGAAACACTAATTTGGAGAAATGTATACATCTCTCAATGACCTAAAAAGTTTATGATGATAATAATTTCTTCTTTCAGAGCAAGGAAAAATCAACTTCCGTCGAAGAAGTCATAGAAAATCTATTCCTGGTCTAATGCTATCATTTTAGCACTTTGTAATCACTTAGTGAGATTTGGTCTGAAAACAATTTAAGAGACATCAATTTTAGAAAATAGATAATGGAATCTTAATCTCTATGGTACAACTTTTTAAACGCAAAGTAGAGCCAGTGAACCTTTCAAGTTGTCTTGAGCTTTCAACACATGAGGATTCTACTTTTGAGTTAATTGTGCAATTTCAACCATTTCTTTATTTGATAATTTTAGAGTTGACCAAACAGGTTCATTTGTACAATCATTGTTCAGTAGTGTTTTAAATAATTGTAATCATAATTCATAAGAAGAAAAAGAAACATTATCAAACAAAAATGAGAACATGAAAAAGTAAATAAAAAAGGTTGTATAAATAATCATTAAATCATATTATTTAGATAGGAACAAGAGAGAGTAAGAACCATCATACCACACAGGCACGGCTTTCCCAACTGATATCTCCTTAAAACCAAGTCCAAGTATGCCATCAAACTTTGCCACCAGGAACGTGGCACTTGGTTCCTTGGTAGCTTCAATAAAGTCCTGTACCAAGTTTATTATTTGTAAATATAAGATCCACAAGAAAAACATTTATTGACCAAATCTGAAATGATAATACACTCAAAATTACAAACCTGAGACTTAACAACTAGGCCACCAACTGTGACATGATCTTGGCTAAAGAAACCAGAAATTGATCCTGATCCATAATGAATAGCTGCAGACTTTCCTGATGAGGATAACCCAACTAAGTGTTAACATCTAATTTCTTAGATGGATGAAAGAAACACAGATAAAATGATGAGTGCAAGCCAATGAAGAGCAGAAAGGGGGAGAATAGATAAGGAACTGACATTACAGAGGTAATGCATGTTGATGTTAGCTGCAACTTCTACAATGAGTTTGTGTAAATCATAAAACATAGGTCAAAGGCAAATTAATAACCCAAAAAATGACTCGTGATGTGCATACAACCTGATGAATACCCTGATCACAAATGTGTAGCCCAAAGAGGATAAACTATTATATGCATTTGGCCTGACAAATAAGGATGTTGGATGAGATATGGTACAAAATCATGATTCCAGAGGCCTTTCAAACATGTTAATGGTTATTAGGGTAGAATCACCTTCAAAAAGGTCTCATAATCAAGGGGTTGCAACATTACTGAGTTTAACTCTACAGCCAAGAGTTAGTAAGTTTATGCATAGTAACTGTTAATCTGCTACACAATGGCCCAAGTGTCGACTAGTTTACATGTTGGTAACATGGTTTCTCTATCATGTTCCACATATACCAAATTTTAACTAATCAATTATCAACTAGCCAATTAAGACAGAACAGCAACATGGTCAATCTTCCAAATAAGGTCCAATATTTTGTCACTGCTGAGTATGGAAGGAGTTTAAATACAATAAAAGAACAAAGACGAAATAATAATGTAAACGACTGAAGCAAATAAAACAACCTTAAGCTATACAAACCAAGTAACAAAAACCAGAGACTAACCATTTTTCTGATAGGAGCTTGATCGAGTTGACTTATACCTCGAGTGGAAAAAGCAAGCGATCTGTTAAAAAAATACAACAGCCAACACCAATGATCATCGTTAGTGTTCTTTCACAAGCAAACTGTTTCATGGTTATACAACAAACCAAGAAACAACTCACCGAGAAGTAACACTTGGAAGAGGGAACCCACAAATTCGAGCTCCCGGTATCAAAGATCACGGTGAATTTCTGTGAGGGCGAGCCGATGCCGACCTCCCCAAAGTACTGCGCGTTCATGTAGTTCTTGAGAGAAATAATATCAACATCTTCCCCGTTCTTAAGACGAAAGCCATGTTTCCGGGCGATCGAACGGCTCCCATCCTGAACGATCCGAGCCGCGAGCCGATCGTTCTCGTCCAAGGGCTTCTTCTTCAGCCCGATTCTGACCAAACCATCGGCCGATGCCGGAAGAATCGAAGGCAGCAGAAGGATCGAAAGCAGAACAACAGCCGGGAGTAAACCACGTCCGGTAACCATGATCGCCTAACGATCGAAAAGAAGGAAATAAAACCCTAGGATTTCACAATCTAAAGCGCGAGCGTATTACAATGTCGAAAGAAGAAGAGATCGCCCGCAAGAAATCGGGAGTAAAGAATCGATTGATCGATCGAGACGAACACAATCATCTACATAGAAATGCCAAATCGTGGCAAAAGGATCCGAGGCAACTCACCGATGAGAGGAATCGGTACTGAAGGGAAAGCTCCCAGCGTTATCCAACCAACCCGTCTTGCTCTTCCAGTCTTCGAGTTGCGTTGCGTCCTTATATAGAAGAGGAAACCAAAGAAATTAGAGCGAGTATATACTGCGGTATCGACCGTCCGATATTTCGTTTGAAACGATAAGAATCGTTGGATGAGATATCTTCGCTGGTGTGTGCACACGAGGTCCACGATTTGGGGATGAGAACTCTGATGTGGCTTTCGTGTGAAGAAAATGACCGGTTATATCTATACTTTCCCTGATCGTTCTTCTGTCACTCACTGCTCCGCCTGCATCTTAATTGGATATTGAACTTGGACCCGCGATGGGGTCCGCAGCGTCCGGGAATCACGAAGAGGGGAAACCTTGCGGGCAGACAACGTGTCGACACGTAAATTGAAAGGAGAATTTTGGACTTGCATGCAAATAACATGGGGACCCAAAGTCGCCAGGTAGTGGGTCCCATCCGTCGTTCGTTTGGCCTCTTCTGCAGGGCACACACCAAAGGCGTGGGTCGACAGGTGGGCCCCGAGAGGTAAACAAGTGGGGCATGTTGTGGGTAACTCTCTACTTTTATTACTGGGATGCTGTGAGGAATCCGGTAACGTGTAACCTGAAGGAAGGCATCGGGACTTGAGGCATCGCCACGTGTAAGTAAGTGGCTCGCCCTTTGCTTTCACGCAAACCGGTGGTACCAATGGTGTGTGTCGACCGCTTAGAAGAGTCACTCAACGTGGTTTAACCTTAAGCTGCTGCCTAAAGCGGTCCACATGTTGTTGTCTTCCGGGTTATCGGATGGCATCAACCGTTAGGGTTGTCGGATCAGAAAGCTGATCCGTTCTAATCGGGTTTACCCGCAATTGCAAACAGATCCGGCCCATTAGACCGTCGTCTCCCTTGTGCGGTGCCCCTCGCCACCGCTTCAAGTGGCGGCTTTTCAGCCCATTCGCCACCACTCGAACGCGAACCGAACTCACTGCAGCGATGAATCGGGTGATGCAGACGCGATTGCTCGCGCTCGCCAATGTCATTACTTTTCTGCCCTGCTGTTGACTTTTTGTTTCCCTTATGAGAGATTTTTTCCCGTCCGACTGTCTCTGAAACCCCTCTTATTGACTCCGGTTCTTTGCGTCGCTTCACAGGTTCCTCTTCTGAGAGCCAAGGCACCGTTCCAGGGTCATGGATGGTATGATTGTTCTCTCTCGCTTCGCGAAAATTTTATCTAGGTTCGATCTGGAAGAAAAAAGAATCTTTTAGAGCTGCTTGTAGTGCAATTTGAAACTGCTTACAAGGTGTTCGACTAAATATATTGAAGGATGGAGCTGTCTTGTTCTTCCGTTGATATTTTATCATATTTTGTATTCGGTATTAGATATATGATTTCATTGAGGAGGCAAAGTGCACATCTTTGATTCTCAAAATTGTTTACCTTTGTGTGCTAATTTCGTCCGTCTCATGTCTGATCGTGTTAATTCCCGCGAAGGGAATATCACCATGAATTGCCTCTGTATGCTCGCTTAAGTACAATGAAGGAACAATTATCAATTACTATGGAAAATTTGTTTTCTTATGAAAGATGCATATCAATAGGCATGATAGTACCTTCTTTTCCGCTTTCAGTTACTATGTAAACAGGGTTTGACTCCTCCCAGGTAACTATTACTTGCTTAGGGGCTTCTCAATGTTTTACTGCATGGTGTAGATATGGTGTTTTCAGCCAGTCTATCTATTCAACAAAGAAATGCATATCAATCAATATTTGTGATCTTGGACTATCGATAATGACTTTTACTAAAAGATTAGCACACTTGGTGGACCCAATTGGTTTTATTATGTGAATGATAACTTCTGCTACTGTGATCATAGTTCCATGTGATTTCCTTCTTATTTTTTTATCAATATCTGTGATAATTCACAGGTTTCTCCTGTCATTGACATTAAAATTTAAACTATACAACAGTTCGTCCAAAGCATTGGAAATATGTATTTTAACTGTTGAGAATGCATTCATATGATTCTTCCACCATGTGGATCCAACACACTCTTGTGTCTAAAGAAAGTATCTAAATTGCACCACTTAGGTTTCAGCAATCTGTGAATTTTATTGATTCTAGATGTATAACATTTTGGTTCCAAGACCTTAAAATAATTATTCATGTACATATCAGTACAGAGAGAAGCCAACATTTCCAAGTACTGACCATTGGAGCTGAGTTATGCATGCTACGGGGCATATGGGTTTTCTTTGTACCCCCCGAACATCACTTTTAAAAGACTAAAGGATGTTTCTTTTTGGTGTTTGTAATTGATTTTTTATGTTTTGACTATTGTCCCAATAGAAACCAAAATAATGAAGCATTATCGAGTGGACATCTGTCACGATCCAACAAATGGTTCACTTGAGTGTGGACAAACATATACCTATTGCCCACCCAAAGCTTGATACGATTGACATGATCTTTCAGTTCCTCCATTATCCATTCCTTTCTTTGTTGTATTTTGGAAGTCACCAGTGTCACATGTACTAGAATGAATGAACTTGTGGCTGGCATATGACACCAGCTTGCTACTATATGTTATCCAGGAGCTGTCATCGGTGAGACCATGTCTTTTTATTTTCCTTTTCATTGTTTATCTAAAAGTTTATCTCATGTGCATGCAGTTCAGATTGTTGGATTGTCAAGCTGCATCCAGGCCATGTTAACGTGTCATCCAATAGGAGATTTACCTATGGTTTTTGTTCTTGTTCTTTACCCCAAGGTGGGTGTTGCCTCTCTCTATGCCTGTAATCTTGTATTGCAAAACCAAAATGTACTTTCAAATATTTACTAGTCAGGCACAGACATTCTTGGGCGGATCTTGAATTCAGCTTTTTGAAGTTTAGAAAGTTTTCTGTTGTTGTGTGATATTATATGAGAAGCCTTTAAGATGTTAGCACCATAACATGGACTTTGCCATCTCTAATATGAAATGCTTTTGTATTTGTGCTCAAATCTCCTAGTGGGTATTCGGCTTACCATGAGTGTTTTACAATATGCTTTCCCGGGCATTGATACCCTTCTGTAGTTGGGACTTCTGTTTGGCTGCCTTCTTGATGATTTCCAGACAAATTTGCTATGCTGTAATTTTTGGAAATTGGGGTCATGCTTTTCTCATTTCATCTGATATTTGACGTGTCTCAAGCTGCAGATTTAGCTGGCAAGAAATGTGTCCCATGCAACTCAAAGGATATACGAGCTATGTCAGAACAATCAGCCAATGAACTCCTTGTTCAGGTTCAGGCTGTCCCTTTGGGCTATTTTTTATTTCTTTTTCTTCTTAAGGGAAAAATGTATTGCAACATATTCATCATGAGATATGAAGTTATAATAAACAATAAAGATAGGCCACTAACCAACATTCTTACCAGTCTTCTTTCTATTTGAGTTGCAAAAAATATTTTTGATTCTTATGTTAAAATAGGTGCAAGGATGGGGCTTGGTAAGTGAAGGAGGCATCCTGAAGTTGCATCGATCATGGAAAGTGAAGAGTTTTACCAAAGGATTGGAGTTCTTTCAACTTGTAGCGAATATTGCAGAGGCAGAAGGTGGTGTCGGGACATTTTGTTGTGCATTGCTCATTTATAGTTTTCCAAACATTACATGTACAGAATTCTCCCGTTGCATATGCACATATTTGCATATATGTATAGACATATGCAATGTGTTTATGTGTAGTTATATGTGCTTATTCAAACTTATAATTTTTCGTGCTTATTTAAGATCAATGCAAATATCTTGCATTGGGAAGAGCCTCGTGCACTAGATTTGGCCTTTAGGATGATCTTGCAAACAGAAAATTACTTGAACAGCCTGCTAAGAGTTTTAATAAAATGACTACGAATGTCCTCGGCATGTAGTTTGACCTATTAAATAAATTAATTAGTGATTCTTTAATTGGACCTATGTTAAATTGATACCTTCATGTTTGTATATTGTAGGCTTATTGATAATATATGGTGTATTGTCTCATACTCATAGATTATTTGTTATGAGTTAACATTTGGTTTGTTTGCGAAGGGTAAATTAGAACTACCACACATATTAATAGTTTAAATTTTAAATCATGAGTCTCTCTTGACATTCTATAATATTTTTGAAGTACTTGAAACTATATGTCATCGATGTGTTTATTGGGGTAGATATATCCTCACTGGGAGCATTTTCGTCTCTCAGGTCATCATCCTGACCTTCATCTGGTTGGTTGGAATAATGTGAAAATTGACTTGTGGACTCACTCAGCTGGTAAGTTATCTATTGTTACCTTATTTTCAAAATTTAAGCATCCAGCACAAGGCATATGTGAATAAAGGGACCATGGACTCCAAACAATTCTGACAACTATGAAGGGGGAAGAGTTGTCAGAATTGTTTGGTGTCTATTGTTACATGTGTCTAAGCTCCCTTCAAGTTAGTTATTGTTATCTTTCCTTGAATTCATCTGATTGCAATCATTTGAGTTTCCGTGGTCGATTCAGTATGCATTTGCGTTGAACCTCGAAGATATTTAGTATTCCCTGGATGCATATATGAATTAAATGCTTAGGAAAATTCTTCGATTATGACCTGAACAAATGATACTGTAATGAAAGTAGATTCAATTCAGCTATTATTTAGTGTATTTATATTTTGTATCTGAATTTATAATGTTGTGATTTCTTTCACGATTCTATTTATTAATGAAATAGGATATGGTGGATGAATGTAGTATCTTTTGTTAAAATTTTGGATATCAATCTCTTATTGCATGTGGCATTGATAAGCGATAATTTTCACGGTAGTGCCTTCATTTGAAGTTCATTTTAAAACTTTCAAGCTGTTGTTTACAAAGGAAATGGTGGAGACAAAGATAGTCAAACACTTTACCAATCACAATTGTATTTTTTATTGTCTTTTGGTTTTTGATAGAAGCACTTGTGCCTTTTACTTCATACTAGAACTTTTTTGGCAACTTAGCATATCATAGCTTTCATGAAATCAAAATTGAAATATTATAGCAGCTAGATTATTTTTCTGACCGCCTTTTTCCAGTTCTGTTAACATGGACCTTGCCTTGGTCTGTCAGGAGGGCTCACCGAAAACGATTTTATACTTGCTGCAAAGATCAACGCACTCAGTTTTGACCATCTTCTGAGGAAAAAAGCTTCTGCTTAGTAAAGAAAATCCATATGATATCTGCTTGACTACATGGGAATCTGACAGATACAGCAGCAGAACACCATGTTGAATGAACTCATGCCAATAATATCTTGTAATGGGAGTGTGGAATCATGGCATGCGAACTGTAATAATCTTACTTTAATATTGCTATTTTGCATGTTTTGCTGCTTGCTTATTAAGGAAGTAAAATAGATGCATATAAGGCATTCAACATTTAATATGGTTGCGTGTGTTAAGAAAATGGTCAAAGTTCAATTATGCAATATACAGATATGTGAAACACTGTGATTGATGCTGATGACAAGTTTTATGCCGCAGATTTAATATCCTTGGCGATGATTGATGGTGGGTGGAACGAATTATATGCTGTTGATTCAATAGATGGTGAATGAACCCATGACCATTTCTTACTTAGGTGCAAGATTATATCTCATCATCCTTTTTCTTCGTTTTCAATATTATTTAGCTGCTTTCAAACCTCCTTTATCACTTCAATCTGATTTATGTCATTAAAACTATAACAGTACGAGTTCTGACAATTAGATTGGATGCGTGATTTAGATCATCACAATTAGCTAAGAAAATAAAGCATGATTGACAAGTCCAATGACTTGAATTGTATCTTTCTCTTAGTGTCACCATAACACAGTCATCCTTTGATTACTTAAAAGTGGAGCAATGTGACCAACTGGAAGTACAAATGTCATTGGCATCTGTCTCCCTCAACCGATGCAGGTGGAATTGTACCGAGCAAGACAAGTGGAAATTCCAAACCAGTGGTGGAATTGGAGGTGTTCGGTCAACCAATTAGCAACATGATTTGAACACAAGACATTATGGAGTACTTTAAAATCAGTAACAATTATACAGTATTTAACTGTACAGTACATCAAATAAGTGAAGAGTATTTAAATATTATTATAAGTTTTTAGGATATATAATTTGATATATATATATATATATATATATATCAAATAAGTCAAATAATATAAGAACACTTAACTCGTGATCGTTAGCAAAAGAGGCGTGTGAATGAGCAGACGATTATTACGAACGAAAACACACCTTCTCTGTGAAAATGAGAGAGGCTGTTTCTTCCCAGTCTTCGTTACTCTTGTCGCGACGATAACCTTTGGCGAGGATTGTACCTATATATACGGTGGGGAGGCGGCCGAAGAGGGTTTAGGCCGCCGAATCACGACGCCCTCTTTTCCTTGTCCTCTTGCGCGAGAGAAAGAGAGCTCGTTGAGAGCGAGAGCGTGGGGAAGGGGAACGAGAAGATGAGCGGAGCGTGCAGGGCGAATGGAGCCGCTGCCCCGATCCCGACGGGGTCGAGGAAGCTGGTGCAGAGCTTGAGGGAGATCGTCCACTGTCCGGAGCAGGAGATCTACGCGATGCTACGGGAGTGCAATATGGACCCTAATGAGGCTGTCCACCGCCTTCTCGCCCAAGGTGCCCTCTTGAGAGTCCCTTTTTCTCGTTTCTTTCCTGCCCGGTTGTGCTTAGTTCACTCATGAAATCGTACGATAAAGATGGTGTTGTGGGTTTCGTCGGTTACTCGGTTGGGCTTGAGATGAAAGGGACAGTAGGTCGGAGTTTTCCGTATCAGTAATCGTTTCTCCTTCGATCTAAGGTGAAGATACGGCCTTCCCTCTCGGTTTCACGTTCTTGCATTCTTGTTTATTTAATAAGGTGCCATGGTCGTTCTCTGAATTTTTCGTTTGTTAGGTTAGTGTACTGTTTGGCCTAGTAAAGAATAAGAGAGGAAACTTTTTGCCTTTAGATTCCCGAATAGGTAGGGTTGAGAGAGTTCATTTACCTACCCTGGGTGTTCTCAGTATTGTGCTATCTAAATGTACCTGGAAACTGAACCTAATATAGGTTAATTAGTTGAGTTTCGTGTAGCAACATCTGCTTAGGTTTCTCTTTTGGCATCTGATTATCTTTAAATATAATGTTGATGCTTGTTTTCCTCATGCGTTTTCTAGAGGAGTTAAATATGTTATTCACATCCTATGTGTGTTTGAAGAGGAAATTTGATTTTTTTTCTTCTTCTGTTGATTTTGTCAATCTTACAAGAACAACAAAGGAACAAGTTATTATGTTATCACATATATCTTGCTTGATTATTTTAGCACATTGTTTGACGAAGATGGGTCTTAGGCTCTTGGAGCACCGAGTGATTCTGTCTAGGTCTATATGGTATGGGTGGGTTGTACCAATCGTGATTCATCCTTAGTATGCTAACTTGACTATTAACTAGATGTGCCTGACTACTGCTAAAAATGCTTAGATCTTGCCCTATAAACTAGCTCAATTATCTTCCCACATCCGATGTGACAGTAACATGAGATTTCATAATCTCTTCCACTTCAGGTTCGATGCAGTAGTTAAAGACCCAAATATAACTCAGGAACATGGAAAAGAAGTTCAATTCTTTTTTAGGTTAATCTTTTTGGAAGGTCATTTGGCACGCAAGATGGTGGCTTTGTTTTGTTTCTCAGTGGTCTGTTAGTGTCCACAGCTATATGGTTGTAATGCTTTAATATTAATTTATCACTTACTAGTGTGTGAAATAATGGGATATACTTTAAGAATTAACAACAGGAAATGTGGGTTGTTGTGAATATGCAAATTGTGATTGGTAACAAATTGTGGTAATTCTGTCTCTCTTGTTGATCATTATCTTGCGAATGGAATGGTGGATACTGTAGCTCAAAAATACTGACAAACTATTGTTTAATGTGCTTCCTAGTCTATTGTTTTAAGTGAATGTACATCTAAATTAGTGTTCATTCATGGTGCAGATACTTTCCATGAGGTGAAGAGCAAGCGTGAAAAGAAAAAGGAGGTCAGTTTATGCATTGTTTATAGATAAATTCTGCAGATCATGCTGAACGAACCTATGATCTCTGATCATTGTTCGTCCCTTGTTTGTTTATATAAAAAGCTTTTGACATGTTTTAAAAGTTCAGCAGTTCTTGTAGCTTTGTAGGTGTTTGTCAAGCATCTGTCACAGTCATGATTTTCACATCTGTTGATTTTGATTTCGGGAGTTCATGAGTTGGCAAAATCATTCTTGTTGACTCTTTTCCAGGATTGTTGACTAATACTGTGCAACATGCTTAATTCACTCTTTGTGACCTTAACAATTCATTTTTACTGGAGTATATTTTATTAATGATCATTTGTTTTATTGAAATTCTGAAAATTGTATTTTTTTTTGTTGTTTCTAGTTTTGTTTTTGACTTTTAGTGTTTCAGCTTTAAACATTGTTATTTTGTCACATAGTTCCTGTTATTTTACATTGTCCAGTCACATCATGATGTTGTTGATCCTTTTCATACTTTTTAGATCAGAGAACCTCCAGAATCCAGGTCTCGAACAGTTAATAACAGTTCAGGTCGTGGGACTAGGGTTGGCACTGACCATGGTGCCCATAGTACTTCTTCCCAGTCTAGTTCTACTGGTATGACCATTTAAAGTTATAATTTTTCATCTGTGTCCAAGAATGCAAATTTAGTGCATTTGCTTTTGTACTTGCTCACAGTTTTTTTTCCCTCCTTTGTGTTCTTGTAGACTATGGGACTTTTAAGGGTAAACCAAATCACAAGAAGGAAAATGGTACAAATGCTCTTCCTAACTCGTCGCTTTTGGAATCTGCCACAGTATCAAGTAGTCCTACTCAAAAGCCAACAATTCCTAGGTGATCACTTCTCAGTTTATAGGTTAAGAGTTGCATGTTTCCAGATCAAGATGAAAATTGTTTACTCTCTGAACAAACTGAATAAAGCTTTTGCATTAAGTTATTGTTTGGTTGTACTAATGATCCTATCCTTGTAATGTGTTCTATAAACGGATTCCTGGTTTGCATAGTTTACAAGATGCACAAGTGATCAAGTTTGATATACTTTTATCTCCTTTGTTTGTTATATTTGTAATTGATTTGTACTTGGTTAGGAAGAAAGCTCAATGGCGGGAAAAAGATCCATGTAGCTGTCCAAGTAGTTGGGACATTAGGCCTTGTTGTTGTTTATGTTTTTGTCCTGATGCAATGCTTAATGTAAATTTCTTCTGTGGCTTCATTTTCTTGCAGCAAGTCTGTTCCTCAGGGGAATGTGATACAATCAGCAAGCATTACTGGTGGGCTTTCTATGCCCATGCAATCTTCATCTGTCTTCCAAAACAGTTGGTTGGGGAGGCCAGGACATGTTTCTATGGCTGACATTGTCAAGATGGGTAGACCTCAAAGTCACCCTTCCAGCATGCCTGTTATGGCAAGTGAAAAGTCCTACATGGCACAAAATGCAGACATGTTGAAAATGTCACCCCACAAACCCAAGCGATCGCCAGCCACAGTTCTTCCATCAGATTTAGATGAAAAGTTAGAATCCCGTCAAGAATCTACACATGTTTTGGAGATTAGTCATAATGTTCGAATTGCCGAAGGTCAGCATAATGTTGGTGATCAGTGGTCCCTAATTGATGGGCAACCTATGGAGAGTGTGTCAACTACACCAGAAATATCTGGTGTCTCTACTGGTTATGCAAATTCACTAGAACTGGCATCATCTAGTCTGGTTGATGATGGAACTCATTTGCATGTAGATCCTCATTTGGAAGAGATCCACAATCTAGAGGAAAGTTTCAATGTTACAATTATGCCAGCAGAATCCAAATCCAGATCCACATCTGTATCTGATAGGCAGATACAAGTAGACACTTCCAAAGGTGCTTCCCATATAAATGAGGGCTTATTAAAAAGTACAAATTCCTATTCATCTCAAAGGCTCGACTTTGATCATCATGAAGGTAAAATTTGATCTTTTATAATCTTGTTCCTCTTTCCTGTTCACCATGGATATTTGCTGTTCTAAATAGTTTACAATATAAGAAAAGTCAAAATTTTGTTGCAGGCTTTGGTAGTCACTTTTAATCTATAATTATTTTTTGAAAGCAAGTTGACATGTTGGTGTAGTCTCTGATTCAGTGTGCTCGATGGAACAATTGATTATAAATTTTGACAGTTCATGAGTGGTTCTAGTATCTGCATTGTCTATATTTATGTTATCATCCACTTCTTTTGTTTATTTATGCTGCATTTGGACTCCAAATTTGTGATTACTTTGAGAAGCATGAAAGTTTGTGCTTTGTGGTTCGACTTCTTTGCAAACAAATTAAACCCGATATTTTCATTTGATGGAACGTTGACTTCTCTTTTGCATATTCATATATAAAGAGTTCCATCCCATCCACTGTGAACTGATTCAACCATGTATTTTCTTTCTACTGCATGTCTTAACTTAGGTACTCGTTGCCTCAATTTTCGTCTCTTCATCCTTGAGTTTGTGTGTGTGATTGTCCTATTAATTTATTATCCATAAGATATTATGTTTAACTTTTAACATCTAGGAGGTATATAAAACAATCATCTATGTGATCTATTAACTATGTTGATTGTGAATTTATGAAGTATACTCTTGGCTCTTCTCCTAAGGGGCCTCTTCTTGGGGCTAATTACAGATTACCCCCTATGCTTGAACCCTTGTAGTATTGTGGTCCTTGTATTTTTAAAATTTTATAGAATTTTTTATCATACATAATTGTATGGATCAACAATACTTCGACGCTTTTTACCAACTTGATGTTAAGGAATCTTTGCACCTAGAAATTCATCTCGTACAATTGAACCTTTTCAAACTGTTTCCTTTTAAGAATAAAAAAAACTTGTGCCAAAATAACAGTTGTCAAGCAGAACAAAAGACCTTGGACCCGTAATGGGTCTTGAAGCACTATTTCTGTATCTCCCTGGCTAAAGCCTCTCATGTTGGGATTGCTTGTTAATGGTTTGGTCAAGCTTGATGGATTCACCCACATTGGGCTCCCCATAGTTATAAAATTGCAACAAATCACTTCATTTTTAATAACACTCTTTGTTGCACTGATGGAAGACGTTGCATGTGATATCATGTGTTGAATTGGCACTAAACTAATGGGCAAAACAGTCATTTCATCTATAATTTAATGGTTCAAAGACGAGCGCTCTTGGTACAGACTTCATCACCCTCACCTTGTGAAGGAAGCAAGGGACTATCGACGTGTGGCTGGCTATGATCGTCACTATGTTCACCACGTTCTATCCCTTAGTGTAGTAGTATCTTCCCGTCGCATTGCTCGAGTAGAGCTTGTCATGACTCGAGCTTGATTGGCTAACTGGCCTATCAACTTTGTTTGACCCAAATCACTGGCCAAAATGTTTAAGCTGAAGTTAATAGTAGTATACTCATTAGACTTTTAAAAGTCAATCTTTCGAGGTGAGAATAATTGGGGTGTTATAATTTTCCCAACTCAAGGATTTGACATCCTCGTCAATGCTCAACATATCTTAAATCAAACCCTAGCATGATGCATATGAGGTGTAGCCCAATGGTGGCTCCACGTCGTGACAAGTCTTCTGACTCCATTTACGGGTAGTTTTTTCCTACCCGAGCTCTTTCACCATGCCCAAATATTAGGTAGGCCATAATACCAAATGTCAAGGTTCGAAATATCGTACCGTACCGGCGTTTCGACGTTAGCTCGGTACGGTATAATACGATATACCGAGCGGTATACCGAGCGATATACCGTTCGGTATATATATATATATATATATATATATATATATATATATATATATATATATATATATATATATATATATATATATATATATATATATATATATATATATATATATATATATATATATATATATATATGCACCTCGGTGACGTCGCCGAGGCTTTTTCTAAAATCTATATATATATATATAATATATATATATAATATATATATATATATATATATATATATATATATATATATATATATTTATTTATTTATTTATTTATTTATTTATTTATTTATTTATTTATTTAAAAGCCGACGTCGCATCGCCTCGGCGACGTCGCCTTTTCCTTCCCCACGCGGGGCGACGTCGTCAAGGTGACGCGACGTCGCCTTTTCCTTCCCCACGCGGGGCGACGTCGTCAAGGTGACGCGACGTCGCCTTGTTTATATATATATATAGATATATATATATAGATATATATATATATCTATATATATATATATCTAT
Organism: Musa balbisiana; assembly: GCA_004837865.1. Taxonomy (NCBI): domain Eukaryota; kingdom Viridiplantae; phylum Streptophyta; class Magnoliopsida; order Zingiberales; family Musaceae; genus Musa; species Musa balbisiana. The sequence continues at coordinate 869,723 of CM017188.1, read as the reverse complement.
ATATATATATCTATATATATATATTCATATATATATATATTCATATATATATATAGATATATATATATATATATAGATATATATATATAGATATATATATATAGATATATATATATAGATATATATATATATCTATATATATATATCTATATATATATATCTATATATATATATCTATATATATATATTATATAATATATATATATAGATATATATATATATCTATATATATATATCTATATATATATATAGATATATATATATATCTATATATATATATTATTTATTTATTTAAAAGCCGACGTCGCATCGCCTCGGCGACGTCGCCTTTTCCTTCCCCACGCGGGGCGACGTCGTCAAGGTGACGCGACGTCGCCTTTTCCTTCCCCACGCGGGGCGACGTCGTCAAGGTGACGCGACGTCGCCTTGTTTATATATATATATTATTTATTTATTTAAAAGCCGACGTCGCATCGCCTCGGCGACGTCGCCTTTTCCTTCCCCACGCGGGGCGACGTCGTCAAGGTGACGCGACGTCGCCTTTTCCTTCCCCACGCGGGGCGACGTCGTCAAGGTGACGCGACGTCGCCTTTTCCTTCCCCACGCGGGGCGACGTCGTCAAGGTGACGCGACGTCGCCTTTTCCTTCCCCACGCGGGGCGACGTCGTCAAGGTGACGCGACGTCGCCTTTTCCTTCCCCACGCGGGGCGACGTCGTCAAGGTGACGCGACGTCGCCTTTTCCTTCCCCACGGGTCTGATGAGTGTACTATTATCAACTTCAGTTTAAGCATTTTGATTAGTGGTTTGGGCCAAATGAAGTTGATAGGTCAATTATTCCATCAAGCTCAGATCATGATAGAGCTCTATATCGAGCTCTATCCGTCACATGACATAGTAGTCGTGAGTAGCATGTTAGCTATTCGGCTCATGATCGTTGAAGTTGGTCGAAGCCACCATATTTACTGGGATGTTGGTGGTGACCACGACAAGGGTTATCCCCAGGATGGCGAACTGTTTGGTGAGCGTGTCGTCGATCATGGAGAGGAGTTGGATGGGGTTTAGAGGGGGAGGCCCAATTACCTTGCCAATTGGTTCGCTTGGCTCCTAACGTAGTGAGAGCCATCGTGATGCAGTTGCTGATGTTGGTGGTGAGCAATGGGAAGAAGAGTGCCTAGAACTTGGGTGGCGACAAACAGAGTGACGAAGAGAGCATGGGGCCGAATCCACTAGCATTGCTATAAGTCTAGCCCAAGAACAAAGCGGCGAAGAATGGGAGTTAAGAGCTTCTGTAGTGATCTAATGCCATACATCCCCTTCCACAACAGCACGAGCTGGTGTCACGGCCTAAGCTGGAATTGCCTAAGGCGTGAGGCACCCTTGTGGCCAAGACGCGAACTTAGCTTGCGTTGCCTGAGTCGCGCTTCGCCCTTGCGATATTGCTCCGCAAAGATCAACCCACTTGCAACCTCTCGCAGGTCCCGAAGGACCTGTAAAAGAGAAAGTTGATTAGTTCGAAAGAACGATCGACGGACAAGTCCCGACGTCTCGCGAAAAGGGGAAGCTTTACAAGCAATTCAACGAGCACCTTGCGTGCACAAGAGAAAAGAGGGAGAGGGGGAAAACAAGGACTTTGGAGGGTTGAACGAACAGTTGCAAGTCCACAAACAGCTGCTCACTAGGTGTCGGGCGCGACAACAAGTTCCCGTCAAGGTAACATGCGAACTTGCGAAAGGTTGTTCAACGCCCGACACTATACCGAAGCCCCATCCAGCCCTGTGCCATCCAAGGGGTTCAAAGGAGTGGAGATGGTTGACGTTTTGGTGAGTGGAGGCGGATTGCGAAAAGCAGTCCATGGCACACGAAAACGGAGCTGCTTTGGGGTTGTTTTGCTCGATTCGGTGAGTGGTCGCTTTGTAGCGCTGTAACTTGTTCGAACTTACATTTTTACAAGCAAAATAACTCAAAACCAAGGCAAAACATGCTGCCAAACATCTGCACATGTAGATGAGAGTGACGAACCGTTCGTTGAACAGAGTTGTTGCGGGTGCGCGACGACCGTTCGTGACACTGGGGCCACCTAGAAGAGGACGAAGGCGACGAGCTCCAACGGCGAGGTGGTGAGCCATAGGAGTGGCGTCGCGTAGGGGGACAAGCGAAGGGAAGCTGGGAGGAGGAGGAAGATGGCCTAGTCGTTGATCTAGGTCTCGATGTCGAACCAGCCATATGTGACAAGTGTGCGGAGGACGATGTGGGTGCCGCGAATGCCGAATGTGGCGTGGGTGAGGATCGGGAATGGGACATCATAGCGGGTGCTGGGCTGCATGGTAGTGAAGAGGGGCTTGAGGAGGATGACCTTGGCGACAATGATGATAACCATGCCTTGCCACTAGGACATGTTGGATTCGACGAGGCTACCCTAAGCCAATCGCCACTTTCTACCATTAAAGTAATGAGTGAAATAACCAATTTGCCTATCAGTTTGGTGTCACTTCAGCACGTGATGTCATGTGCAGCATCTTCTGTCAGTGCATTAGACGGCGTTATTAAAAATGGAGTGATTTTTTGCAATTTCATAACTATGGAAAGCTCAATGTAACTTTTAGAAGTACATAGATCATGATGCTATAAGGGTTCAAGTACATAGGGTAATATGTAATTAGCCCCCTCTTCTTGTCTAATATATATTTTTGATTTGATCAATAAGATAGAATACACAGTCGACATTTAGCACAATATCTCTTTGTAAGCTTTGTTTCTTGTAGTTAGAGGAGCAAATACAAGTGTATACCTTTGAACATGATACTTTTTTTTTTCTTTCTTTTTCTATTATAAGGATCTTTTCCTGTTCCGGGGAATTATTTTCAGTAATATGTATTTAAACATGATCCTTTTATCTCTGTGTTGATATCTGTCTTTCTGTGACTAGGTTCTTTAGCAGTTGAGGATGTCATCCTGGAGATTTCTTCGGATGCTGCAGACTTTAGTCAACTAAGTTTACATGAGACAAGCACAAAACCTATTGAAGATAGTCCTGCAGTGATAATCCCGAACCATTTACGGGTTACAAATGCAGATTGTGCATATCTAAGCTTTGGTAGTTTTGGATCTGGTGCATTTGCTGGGTCTTTTCCATCAAAGCCACTAGAAAGCAACTTGGAAGTGACTCCGGTCATTGATGATGCTTCTAGAATCTCCGATTCAGATGCAAGGTAGTGTTAGCATCTTTTGTCTTTTTCATGTACAATTTCAGTCTGATTTGGCATACATGTTTTGACAGAAATGAGAGTGACAGTAACCGACGGCTTAAGCCTATGCTGACTGAGAATGTAGCTTCTAGATCTCGTGCTGGTCCAGAAAATCTTGATGAACCTTCAACTTCACAACCTGAAATGGTGAGGAATGATCCATTGGATACTACATATGGGCTTCAGTACAACTCTCCATCTGAATCTAGTTATGCAATTTCAAGCTGTACACAACCAAATGCTACAACTTACACCTATCCACAAGGAAACACACAAATGCAAAGTCTTTCCCATTTGTCAAGTTTAATGGTAATCTTTTGTCCATTCTTTTGCCCTTTTTCAACTATTGTGTGAGTTTATCAACTAATTAAGAATTTGACATGTTATCTAGGACAACAAAAGAATGTTTTTACATACTTGAAGGTTCTCATTTGCAATCTTGTGAACTAACTGTTACCTTTTGTTGTGATATAGTTGCTAAATAAGATATTAACAAATTTTGTAGCCAGAGTTATAAATGCAAAGATATTCTATATATTATACTTATCTATGATTTGAAATGGTCACTATGAATTTTTTTGTTGTCATTTTTACTGTGGAAGCCTAAATAGTTTTGTATCATGTTTTTTGTCCTGCTGTAATTCTATATCATGTATGAATGCTATTTACAAGCTGGAATTTAGAAAATTTTGAAGGACTTTGTGGTCTCAATGCTACATCTAAAGTTTTCTTTCTTGTATTTTGAAATGAATATCTTTTTGGGGAGAAGTGTGCCCATGTCCTTTGAATGATTGTTTTTTTAAATACATAATGTGTACCATGGACATATCATCTTTTAAATATTTAATGTCTTCTGTTGATTCCATATTCAGCACTAATTTCAATACTTGTTATTTTAATAGTTTCATTTTCATATGATTAATCTCTCTATGCAAGGGTTATGTTTGTATAAATTTTCTTACCTTTGAAGTTTCCATGCAGCAACAACCCAATACTCTGCAAAACAGTATTTTAGCAGCAAGCATTCCACATCTTCGGGATTTTGACCTTCCCTTGTCTCCTCTGCTTACTACCCAGTCAATGCCTACGAGGTATAGCACAACAGAATCATCTATTAGTGGGTCAAAGATTTCCATGCCTGAGGTATTTACTATTGCCATAAATTCTTAATCATTATACTAGCTGTTTTCGTGTGATTGCTTGAATGTTGATTTATAACTTGGTGAAGGAGATGGTCATGAGTAGCCACATCATGTGTGTGTGTGTATATATATACACACACACACACACACACACACGTGGGAACAAGTTTAGAAGTAGTAGTACTTCATGCTAATCTTCATTTTTTTTCTTAATAATCTTTTTTTTTTTTGCATTGACTTAATGTTTGTACTTGATCTGATCCTATTCAAACCATATTTGCCAAGGAAGGTCCATGTTCTAGAACTTCGAAATAACGAACTGATTTATTTAAACCTAAGATAAGCTTTACCTGCTACGAAGTAAATTTCACATCCTTGTAGCCAATATATTCTTGTGTAGCATTAGCAAGCCAAAATGTGATGAGTAAAGTTGGCTTGCCCACTTAACAGTCCTAACATTAATGGCTCCAATCTGAATAACTCTACTTTTAAACTTCTATGTGCTCCACGAACTTTTCTCGGTCATTGAAGTTCTTCAATCTTAGGCTAGCGGATGGTAGAAGGCACACAAATCAAATTTTATGCCTGTATGGACCTGGCTGGTCCTGACCACCTTGTGACCAATCTGAACTTGTTGAATATGGTCGGTCAGATTGTTTTTTGCTGCATCTAGTTAACCTGTATTCCTTGTTAACTTGGTTAGAAGGTGTAAACTACTGTTTGAAGGGTTCACCTTGATTTTCTTATTGAACTTACTTTAGTATCTTTATGCAGGCTTTGAAGCCAGGGGTGTTCTCTGATGCTCAATCAACTCCACAATCCTTGCCTAGCACCACCATGCTCACGAGTGTTGTATTCCCTCAAAATCTTCCTGTACACCATTACTCTCAGCCGGCTCTTCCATTAGGCCATTTTGCCAATATAATAAGCTACCCTTTTTTACCCCATAGCTATGCCTACTTGCCTTCTGTCCAACAAGCATTCACCGCAAACAGCCCATTCCATCAATCTACTGCTGCAGTGCCCAGTGCAGGCATGAAGTATTCGCAACCACAATACAGAAGTAGCTTGTCTGTGGCCAGCTTACCTCAGGCTTCTGCTATAGGCTCTGCTTATGGAGGATTTGGAAGCTCAGCTAACGTACCTGGAGGTTACACAATCAACCATACAACTGCTTCAACTAACATGACGATCGGACTTGATGAAGCATTGAGCTTGCAGCACAGGGAAGCGAGCCACCACGTTCCTCTTCAGCAGGTAAACATAATTGCTTGTCAAATACTGGTGTTTTGATTCTCGAGTATAAGCCTCTGAATATAGGTGGTCATTATCACCAGAGTGAAAACCCTGCCATGTGGATCCATGGTGCCGGTTCGAGAACAATGTCTGCTCTTCCGACGAGCAGTTTCTACAACTATCCAGGTCAGAATCAGCACAGCGGGTTTCGTCAGGCTCAGCAATCCTCACATCTTGGAGCTTTGGGGTACCCAAACTTGTACCACGATGCACAGGCAGGCCCCTCCCAGGAACATCAACAGAACCTCAGCAACGGCAATATGAGTGGTTCTCAGACCATGCAGTCTCAGCCAGCAAACCAAATCTGGCAACATGGCTACTAAGCCATTGCTGATGACACCCAGTTTTTTGATATCTGGGTCTTGGAGGAGTATGCGTTGCAGGTCTGTCTACATTGACCACAGAGCATTCATGGCTGATATAACTGTGCTTGTGTAGCAGCTGAGGACAAAACTGGCTGCTAATTTTATTTGATGATGATGATGAGGGCCATGTACACTAACGCATAGCGACAGTGACGAGGATTAATCGACTCTCGGAGGCCTTTGTGTGGACATTTGACTGCTATCTGCTTCTCTTATGCCTTCATTTTAGGTAGCCATATAGCTCAGTTTCAGTTGTCGCACCTGAGGATGCAATGAGCATATGCGAGCGATTACACTCCAATTATCACTTGATTCAACCGAGTAGACAATCTGCAAATGTTTTCAGCATTTTTGTGCTCATGAAAACTGTCACAATAAGAGCAGACTGGTGAATATGTGCTTCTCGTAGAGGTTCAAATATAATGCAAAATCAATGTTTGTGGCTCCATTTAGATCAGCTAAATTCTCTAGAGATTCCATATCCATGTAGGCTATTGATGATAGCTCTATCTCAATTCAGCAATCGACCAACAGCTCAACATGTTATAAGAACCCTAAGGAACATCGAGATATGCATTTGCTCCATCGAGATAAATTAATATTTACATACAAGTAATGTTACACTGCAAGATAATACAAAGTGGTTCAAGATCTGTGTCCTGGCAATTTGGCAGCAAGCTCATCCCCAGCCTGGCTGCTGCAAAACCATGATCGACCAAAGAGTTCGAAGCATCACCATATCAAAGAGGGGATGCATGCCTGATGCTTCTACTCAAATCACCATTTTGAACCTGATCACATCAAGGTGGGTGTGCCGGAACTGAAGCACAAGTAAAATCGAAGAACTATCCATTGCAGAGAGCATAGGCATTACCAACCAAGAATTTATGCTGGAAGACAAGAAATCTCAATGCGCACGACTCATTCATACAATAGACGGAAGCAACAAAGATTAAGTGTTTGAGAAAAGTTGCAGAAAAATCAACCCAAATAAACTTCTTGAAGTCTTTCATACATCCGAAATTTTCCTCATTTGATGCAAGAATAAGAGAACCAAACAAGTCTCTCTTAGATAAGCTAATATAGCGATAAGTAGCACGCAACCACTGCCTCCTTAATCGAACAAGCTGAAGCCCATATCCTGCAATAACACAAGTCAACAAGAATTAATGATCCATGTCCAAGAAAAATCGAGTCTTTTTTCGTTTTTGGAGATCAAACGGCTCACGTCGTCGGATTCCTCTTTCTCCTCGACCTTCTCTTCCTTCTTCGGCTCCTCGGCCGCCGGGGCGGCACCGGCTCCCGGAGCGGAGACCGCGACGGCTGCCACCGCGCCCCCCGACGGGACGGAGGCGAACTTCTCCCTTCCGGCGGCGATGAGCTCCGCGAGGTCCTTCCCCTTGACTTCCGACAGGAGGAGATCTACCCTCTTCTCGTCCACCTCCGCGCCCACTACGAGCCAAGAATGGAGATCAGACGCCTATAACGATCGAAGACCGACGAAAATAGGAACCGGGGGCTTTACCTGATTCGAGTATGGATTTGAGGTCGCCAGCCGAGGGGTGTATGTTGCCGCCGAGGACGGCGAGGAGGTACGCCGCGATCACCTTCATCTCCGCTTTGCTGACGCGCCGCCGCTTCGAACGCCTCGAGGGGTTGTGTGTGCAACGCTGAGGTGAACGAACCGGCCTTTGTAAAACCCTAAAGAGATCCCGTTGTCTGGGACCGTAGAATCATTTTAGCTTAACATGTTCCATCGCATGGTGTTCCCGTAGAACCCTAACCGACTTTGCTCTAGCATTATATAATTCTTTTTTTTTTAAGGATAAAAAAAATGAAGTACATAACTCAAATTCTACAACACTAAGATATTTATTTACGAGATAACTTAGTATTAAATATTTTGAGTCGACTCATAGGAAAGATATATATCATCAACGAATGGCTATTATAACGATGACGTAGTTAGGATAGAGTTTACCTCCTCTTCGTCTAAATATAAGATAATGATTATAGGTTATCTTCCTTTTGTGTCTACATGAACAAGGGATCGAGTAAGACGATTTTAGATAATCCCCTACAAGAATATGTCAGAATATTTTTCTCCTCTTCTATCAAGTATAAAATGTTATTTTAGCATAGTAATAAGAGGTCAAACTTTATTTTTTCGTTATCTTTATTATTTTCGTTCTCAGACTAGTTTGATCGGATTAGGTTTGAAAATCTCCTTTTGATCTTATTCTTTATGTAAATACTATTTAAAATAACAAAGTAATCATCTTGATTACACCTTCTCCAACCTATATACACAGGATTGAATCATGTCAAGTTGATTGGATCGTAAGATGAGATCGTCGGATCATAACATGGATCAAATAAATATAAATATTTTTATTAAAAAAGTAAGATAACATGTTCTAATCCCTATCGAATTGAATATTTATTTATTTATTTATTTATTTATACTTGTATCTATCCCAAAAAATTGTTTATTCGGGTTAAGGAAACAGATAGTAAGTTGCATTGGATTCATAATATATGGAATTGTCTCTAAATCTGCAATCTTTTGCCACAACCAATCCGTGAGCACGACAACACCGTGTAGTATGCTTGCAGTAATGTACATAACTCTGCCACTCGTCGAACACCTCACTCCGACAGTGGCCCTCTCACTCAACATCGCAAGAGATCGAAGCTCCGATCCGCGCCACCCGATCATTTGCCGGGGACGAAGTTGGTGGCGTAGGCCCATGCGTTGTTGTCCCAGGGATCGGCGAGGTTCTCGAGCGGGCCCTTGCCGATGACTACGGCCTGCACGAAGAACCCGAACATGGAGAACATTAGCCAGCCTGCCGTTCTCGATCTCCTTCACCTTCAGCTCCGCGAAGGCCGAGGGGGTCGACGCTAACGCCCGGGTAGAGAGGATCGATCACCTCGCCCAGCGGCCCGCCGGCGACGCGGTAGCCCTCGACGGCGCCCATGAGGATAACCTGGCAGGCCCAGATGGCCAGGATGCTCTGGGCATGGATCAAGCTGGGGCTGCCCAAGTAGTCCAGTCCGCCCTCGCTAAGGATCTGCGCGCCGGCCTTGAACCACACCGCCTCGCCGAACTTGTCCCCGTTGCGGGCCAGCAGCTCGGGGAAGACGCAGTCGAGAGTGCCGAGCATGGCCCACCGGGCGTGGATGACCTCCAGCTCGCGGTTCTTGGCGAAGGTCTCGGGGTCGGCAGAGAGGCCCGCGGTGTCCCACCCGTAGTCGCTGGGGAACTCGCCGGTAAGGTAGGACGGGGGCTCCCCAGAGACCGGGCGGAGGTACTTGACACGGTCGGGGCCGTACCACGGGATATCGGAGGCGACGGGTTTGGGCGTGGCCGTGGTCTTCCGCTGTTGGGCTGACAGCCCACGGGTTCAGCTGGGTTTTAACGGCCCACAGCCCACCCCCGTTCAAGTTAAACCCTAGAAAAACTATAGAAATTATAAAGCAACGTAAGAGACTATTCTCAATCATTCAGTTAGTGTTCTCATCTCAGGTTAGATCAGACCTATAGTAGATTCTTGTTGTGATTACTTAGGAAGAATTTGGATATTATGCGTAATAACCTAATCCTTTATCCCATCGTTCGCATGGTATCTATGCCTCCGTCGAGCACATCAAAACTCGACTCTCCAAGGCAAGAGTATCGACATGGAGATGGTTCGATGGAAGAGTTAGGAGTGCGCCCGTGGGCTTTAAAGGAGAATGATAGGGGTCCTCATCTAAAGTCACGAGAAATAGATACTGAAACTTTACTGGTATATGAGTAAAAATTAATTGGTGTTCTTCACACCGCAAGACACACCGATCCATTATGATCAGTGCAATCTTTCTCGCGTGCTGCAAGTCATCTTTAGCTTTTACATCTACTGCAACTCCACATGATTTAGATTCATTTCTTGCTAGCAAATTATTCTTGGCAAAGATGGCAAGAAAGGTATAGAAGAACATCATGTTCTATGGGCTATCTTTAGTTTGCGCACCTTTTGTTGCTTTAGAGTTGTCTTCGGGAAAACATCATCGAACTGTAAATGGATTTGGTTTTTGTAGCTTCAGACTATTATCTATCTATTCGAAGCTAAAACAAAGTAACAATTATTACTATCGAATGAAGCAAATTGTTCGACAACATTTCCTGCTAATGGAGGCTTTGAAGCAGCCATAACCTGCAGGCTGATGGCTCTGCTACCAACTTCTTCCTCGTCCGATTCGCTTACTCTGTAGAATGAGTTCTCAAGAAAGGTTATTTTGCTTTAGGATTTGGACTTCTTGTGCTGCCTCCTTTCTGTGGGGAATCCATAGTTGCTGTAGCGAAAGATAGCCACCAACCATATCGTCTTTGGCTCGTCGTACGTAGAACACCTTTAATGTCTATTTGCAGAGACTATAGAAGCTCACAGACATCAGTAGAGATGTTAGGGTGATCAGAAGTGTCATGGCATCTAACATCAAGGCAGAAGCGCTTGTAGTAGTCGTCGGAACATCTCCGTAAACATTTGATCCAGCTGATCCAGTGGGATTAGTCGTGTTGAAGGAAGAAGGTGAGGTTGTGCTGCCACTGCAGGTGTGACGAATTAATTCTTCTCATAGTTTCTGCAAAAAAGATATGGGTTTAGGCAGGTCATTTACCTCGTCGAGGAATAATGGCATGTCGAAGTACCTGTGAGGACGAACAGAGAGTAGATTAGATTGCCAAGAAATTAGATCGGATGTTTTGCTGTCAAGGATTTGATTGTTGTACGCTCTGAAATCATTACTTACTTGGATCCACATTGACGATAACAGCTGTTCCTCCAAAATCGCAGCTGGTAGGAATTGGATTCTTCTGGTAGTAGTCATTGAATGCATACGATGCATGGTCACGAAGAGTATCGGGATCGAAGCAGCTTCCACCTTGCTGAATCGCCGAACAGTCTGCACCTCCGTATCCACAGGCATAGTCCAAAGCTACCTGCAACGCAGTCTGCGACGCAGTTTGGCTGGCCACGCACCAGCTTTGGCCTGATGACGGCGTCGACGGGGTCACCACCGACGGAGTGGAGTATGGATTGGTGGCAGGCGTCATGATCGGAGTAGGTGGCGTGGTGAATGGATTATAGACCGGAGTAGTAGTGGTTGGGGTGGTGGAAGGGTTGATCACTGGAACTGTTGTTACTGGAGTGACAACATCCATTTCAGGCATCGAGGATACATCCGTCTGCATGAGAGATGGATGAAATGATAGATCGTCCTCTGAGTCTTTAGCAAGTTCTCCTGCGCATGCCACAGAACTCGAAATTTAGTTTAATCTCAACCTGCAATTATAGGCAAGTGGGGAATGCAGAGACTTTGTTTGCACAAACCAGAGCAGAAGAGAAGTCCCAGAAGGAAGATGAGACACTTGATGGCATTGGCACCCATAACTCCAATACCTCCACTCTATCTGTCCTCACCTCCTCTGCTCTTATTTCTCTGTTTCGGTATCGATTTCAGATGGAAAGAAGTCTGCTTGAGCTGTGAAAAGGGCTCTACTTCTCTCGTCTTAGGAGATATATATATATATATATAAGGGGACAGAATCGGAGGTTCCTTCGTGATGCGAAGGAGAATAAGAGGAAACTTGAGAGGGGAGGATGGGAGCATTGGATGAGCACGCAAGAGGAAGCGGTAGAAAGGAAAAGGTTGTAGAGGAAAGAAGCGGCAGCAGCAGTGGGAAGAGGATGGGTTGGAAGTGAAGAATCCTTCCGTGGGGTTTGGCTATCGATAGTCATGATGATGAAGACACAACTCAGGTGGTGGTGGAGGAGGAGGAGGAGGAGGTGGAAACCTCTACTTTGTGTTGCACTTTAGCTGTTCCATATGGACTAAATCATACGTAGGAAAGGTGGTGTTTGGATGCTCTGCTTCTTTGTCTTTTTGGTCTTTCGTAGCAGCAAACCTTTGGGGTGGAAGATCACATCTTTGTTCTTGGTGGTGGTTTAAAGACTCAGATCAGATGCTTGACGTCGAGCTAAAATTTCGACTTGGAATTCAACATTTTGGATCGGCAATTAAACTCATCAAGTTAATAAATCAATTATCCCATTGCACCAGAAATAAATCTTTCCCTGCACTTGTTCTTGAGGCCGAACGGAAGAAGAAACACATGCAATGTCAGAGACTTAATGCCCTCGAACGTCTCACACCTCTCTCTCTATCTGGAAGAGGGATGAGTAGTCGTTCTTTCCATGCCCAGAAAACAAACAAGCTTCTTCTTCATTCCATTATTTTACGCAGAGGTACAGAAGCAAACAAGGAAGAGGAATCTAAAGGGCAGAATTATGACACCGACAGTACACTTTGGCACCGGTAGGCGTCGGTCCGGTCAACACCTTCGGGGGATACGGACAAGTAGTCCAACCCCTTCAGCTTCACAGCTGCATGGCGGCAACCTGTACAGCTCATATGGACAGCCTCGCCTCCACCGAATCCGTCGTGGAATCAGAGGATTCCATGATGCGACCTGGTGGCGCCGACCTATAGGCGGCGCATTCCTGCCGGACCGGCGAGCCAAACGCCTCGTCCGCCGTGAGCTCAGTCCACCTTTCTTGCATTCCTCGGTTCAACCCCGCGACGAACCCGTTGCGCTTGGCTTCGCAGTACTGTAGGAATTCAGCAGACCAGCACGTTCCATTAGACTCGAGGGCGACAGCGTAGGCGATGTTAGGCCTCGAACCGAAGCCTGCTGCCATGGCGAGGTACTCAGCTGCGGCTTCCAGGAGTGACTCCGGAGCCGTGCGCTGGCCGTCCCACAGCCAGAGCTTGGCGACCGCCCGGTGCACCGCTGCGGCCACAGCGGCGTCGGCGTCGGGTGCCGACATGAGAATTGGGCTGAGACGGATGGTGTAATCGCCGGCGCCAAAGCCCGGGCTGACCGACGTGAGGAATGGGAGGTGGTCGTCGCTGGCGAGACGCAGCGTTATGTGGTCGATCGGCTTGCGAGGATACCCTTCATCGGGGTAAAGAACCTGCTCGACGAATTGACTCGCGTGGTGCATGATACGGTGGGCTCTGCCGTTGGAGGCGAACTTGAGGTCGAACAGGCGGCCTGCGCGAGAACCATAAGCGGAATTGACGACGGAGATGTCGACGCTCCTGGAGGCTTCATAGTTTGCCCAGAGGGAGATGGCGACGAGCGTGAGGATCGTTGTTACTCGGATGAGGACGGGCGGGGTGGTAGCTAAGGAGGAGGAGGAGGAGGTGGTGGTGGTGGTGGGAGAGGAGAGGAGTGGCTCCTCCATGGCCGTTGACGTCCCTCCCTGATCGTGGGCTATTCCTGAAACAAGTTGGACCTCAAACCAATGGGCAAAACATATGATTGGAGACCATCAAAGTATTGGTTCATATGAAAGAGCTATCGACGCCTTATTTAGGACGGGAAAAAACTGCTCCAATGAGATGCAAACACTGTCCCCCGCTGCATGCAAAGATGTGCACTTCTCCCTCTATGTTTGTACATCCGACAATAAGATGGGTGGCGGTGACAAGTTTGGGAGTATGAGAATAATGGAGCTGCCGCACCACAGCAATGTCCCACGGAACTGTGTGTCTTCTTCGGTGTACATGAGCTAGCAAAGGAAGTGCAAGGGGGGAGATGGCTTTCGATCAATCAGACGCCTCGTGATCGTGTCCTGTGGGGCCACTGCCATTATTCGGTATAAGAAAACTCGTGCGGGGGTCCCACATCCACATGACACCACATATTTAGATGACTCGGTTATTGGATGTGAAGAGTCGTTGCAAGCATGAGGAGAACTAGCGAGAGAGAGAGAGAGAGAGAGAGAGAGAGAGAGAGCGAGAGAGTTACCCAGGCGGTCGCCACACACAGTGGTGGGTGCCCCCACTGACGTATCGAGTACATAATTTTATGCACACGTAGGACTGACTGGGTGGGGGGAGGAAAGAGTCGGCTACCGAAGCCTGTGGCTGATTCCCGTGGTGGCGGCCTGGATTTAAAAAGAGTCCCTGCCGATAGTGGAACGTGGTCGTGACGAGTTCAGTTGGGTGAGTTGGAGCCGACAGATCACGTATCTCGTTGTCGAAGACTTCACTTGGGCGGCCAAATCATTCGTGGTATTACCTTTTTTAATGTTTGTTCAATTACTCTTTTACCTGCAAATGCAATGTAGGCGTTAGGTTCAGCAATAATGATATCCCCCAACATATCAAAACTGGCTGTTACTCCACCAGTTGTAGGAGATGTAAGAATCCAATAATTCCTTGGCGACTAGCGCTTCGGTTGGGATGAGACGGGCAACCATAACGCCTGCCGGCGACAGCTCATTGCCTTGTTGGATTGAACACCGAGGGAAAAGTCGGCAGCTGCTGTGGATGTTTAACTTGGGACTTCGTTTGAATCATTACTTGCATTCCAGTAACATGGCACAGGATTGATTATATTGGAAGGCAGTCGGCATCAAACTTGGGTACCATCATCAGCAATCTTCCCATGACAATAAAAAAAGGTAAATCTAGTAAAAACTGTTTGGATAACTTAGAAGGTCATGAGTACATGAGAAAACAAAATATTTTATTTTCATGACAAAATTCTGATGTAAACAGTTGTGTGAGCAAAATAGGATGGGAAGAATATACATACATACACCTCGAGAAAATTAGGTACAATCATCAGGAATCTTCACATGTCATTACAGCTAAAGTTGGCATGATAATGGAAGCAAATCTAAGAAACCGTGGATGGATAAATTGCGATCGATGAGAATGGTGACCTCAGGAAGAACAATAAATATTGCCAAGACAATGATATCTCAAACAAACTGTTGCTGCTCTTTGTTGCTGAACCTGTTTGCAATAATCGGACGAACATCCTCAGCATCAACCAGGGTCTCGAGGAAAGGGAGTAATTGAACTAACGCATGGTCCGATGGATCATCAAACCAGCTCTTGATTGGAATGCCATTATTAACTTGCAACCGGAAAACCTGACATGGAGAAGGTAAAACAAAATGAATCATGTGCAGATGCGAGCAAGATATAGATTTGATATGATCCAAAGGAGGAGGAAAAAACTATTCGGCTCCCTGAATAATAACTTTCATCAAATTAATGAATCTAATTTCCGACAACTAAAATTTGAGAAATGAAGCACCAGCCTGCATTGGAAATCAGACTTAGCCTACATAAGTCAAAATGGTGCTGCTGAAAATTTCTACTGAGCATGTGCTGTGTTACCCCTTACCGATATACTGAGAGACTAATGAAGGATTACTACCTGTGGGGAATTGTCGATTATGACAACTTTTGCCAGGTCAACCCCCAAAATACTTAGGTCCTTTGTATAGGTATCATCAGAGAATATGCATGATTCGCGATAAATGCGCCCAGAAATTATTTTGTTGTCTGGATCCAAAATGTCAAGTAGCTGAGAAGCATATATGCTTAGACTAGCTGTGAAAATAACAATTTCAAACATTTGAGCTACTCTCTCGAGGAACATTTGTAGAAAAGGCCTCCGTCTTACATATACGGTATGCTCTTTCATGTTAAAGAAAACCGGAAAGGTGAAATCAGCATCATCACAGTACTCAAGTGTAGAATGAACAAGAGTCTCTGCAGACAAAGAGAAACAATTAGTTTATAACACATTAAGTTAACAACAGAACTATAATAGATCACGTAATATGATCTGGTAAACAATTGAAATTTCCAATGACAATGAGCTCAAGAGGCAGGTGTGAAATATCACACTTAAAAAAAATCTCTTGAAATGTAACAGATATGGACAAGCTTACCATCTAAATCAAGGACAAGAGTTATGGGCTTCCCTTGTTGTGTTTCCTTTTGCAATAGAGTAGGACAACTCGATGAAACTTCCCGAGATAAATCAGGTGAAGTTCGGAAAACTAGCTGTTGATTCAGGCATTCTATTTCTCCCAAATCACCAGATAGATAATTCATGTCAGATTCTTGGTGAGTTGCCAAGTATGGATCATTGGAGTTCATCATGATTTCTTGAATCGATTCATTATCATGAGCACCGCCAGTTTCTGTGTTCCTCCCAAGGAATGGCAGCATCATATACCTCTCCGCTACATCAGTCAGTATGTCAGAAGTGGTAAACTCGTAATGATGGCAAGAAACATCGGTAAAATCCATGCTATCATCAAAAAGTAAAAAAGGAGCACTCTCTGAAAAGCAGAAGTCGAATAAACTGCAAGCTTGATAATCACTGAACCCAGAGCTTCCATCATCTCCTTCATCCGCAACGAGATTAGGCAATCCGGGATTTTCATTCTGAACTGTAAATCAGGAAAAAGTATGATAATTATTCAATTAACTTAAAAAAGCCAATGTCCTATTCCATTAACTCAAAAAAGGACTATCATATTCTTTATATTGAGCAATTGTTCAGGCATCATGTCCAGGTTTTTATCAATGTATCATGTGCTAACCAATCAAAAAAAGGGAGCTTAGTACCTTCATAGCCATGATTAATTGAATTCAACTGGGAATCACCATCCTCGAAATTAGGTGAGAAAATTGTTTCTAACTCTGGTGTTATTGCAGTTGAGCTTGAACCCTGCAGATGTAAGTAAATATTCATCACCAGACATAACATAACAGTAAACTAACCGCAATAAAAAAAAAATGGAAATGAGCACCTTAATGAGTTTAAGTCAAATACTGACATGATTAAAACCCAAAAACAGTCATCACAATATAACTAGCATTTCCAAATGCCCAAGTAGTTGCACCGATAACAATGTTACAATCCCCACAAATTTTTTGAATAGCTCATGTCAACATGAAACTGACAATATCCTCCAGGACTCTGGAAAAGAAGTCATTTGCAATAACTGCACCTAATTTTCATCATCATATATCAACAGTAACTGCGGACACCCCTTGGACCTATGCACTTGTAAGCTAAATTGTATCACCACAATTTCTTGCAAATTACATGTCCTTTACACATTCTTCTATTATATTTAACACACAACAATATTTATGAGAAGCTCACATGTTTTCCTGAATGTTCTTTGTTTCCATGAATTATCTTTTTCACTCTTAGTTTGCTAAAAATCAGAAAGCAGGAAATATCTGAGGTGCATAACTTTGACAATTATAATCATGTACCATCACAAAGTACAAGCATCAAACCCTTCACCTCCTACTGGGCATTTAGCATCCCAGAAACATTAATATGAAATTTTGTTGTAATTTAAGTTTAGTATATTAATAAAAAATAAATGCAGTTTAATCTCAGATATCACGAGTTGGAAAATTTTTAAGGCCACAAATGAATGTCTACACCGTAACCACTCGATCAGATTGCTGTATCACATTCTAGCTATGAATTTGGATCAAAATGAACAAAGGGGTTGGTCTGAAAATATACCACAGAAGATTATTCAGTGGGAGTTGAAAAAGCCCGTTACTGATCAAGTCAAACTAAATACAGACAGTCCTTCCATTCCCCTAACTAAAGCGAAAGGCCATCATGGGAGGATCATTAGGTCTTCTTTATGGTCCTGCATGAGTTGTTTACTATGCTCTGATTGCTCATGAGCTTTGTTTCTGTTTTTAATTAAATAAATTTATTCTAAATTATATAAAACAAGAAAAAGGAAAACATAGTTTATCAAGACAACTATAAAGAATTCCAAAAAATTCTGTTTACTATATTACTCTTGCAAGAAAATTCCTTTACACAAGAACATCCATATATCATTTACGATTGGTTTTGAAGCTATTTCATTTGTGTCCCTATTCATATGGAAAGTTAGATATTTTTTTTAAAAAAAGACGATAATCCTCTAGTATTCTAGGAGTCCCAGAAATACTTTTCTCAGGTACACATAGAAGAATCTAACACAAAGAATTTCCTATACAGTAAGTATTATTTATGATATTTTTCTAAAGGGTGTCAGTAGAAAAAAAATGAAATGCATAATAGGGTCTTCTATAAGGCTCCACAGTTCAAAGGAGTGGCCAAGAGGATGGCACTTCAAAAGGTGCTAATTTATTGGACAATATAGCTTATAATGTTATATTGTACCTTCTCTTTCTTCTGGTCTCAGTTTCTATCTTTTTGTACCGAGTTTTTCATCTCAGGTGTAACAAAATCTCTCTCTCTCTCTCTCTATCTCTATCTATCTATCTATCTATCTATCTATCTAGAGGGCTGACCTAGCATCATCAGCGTAGCCGTGGCGGCAGTAAACACATCAGCATCAGCAAAATCACGGTAACAGCAGCGGCAGTAGCTGCAGCAGAAGTGGGCCAATAGCAGCATCTACAGCCTATCGTGGGCCACTGACAGTGGGCTGGATCAGTCCACGACTGAACCAGATAGGGCTAGCTGATCCAAGTGGTGGAAGGACAACCTGTCCACTTCGGTGAAGGAATGAATCGCTCGACTCCTATGACCTCCGGAGTCCAGCGACTCTTTGCCCCAGGCGGACAGAGTCGGCGATCCTGTTCCACATGGACAAGGCCTCCCAGCCTTCCTTTTAGACAGAACAGACTTAATCAAGGCTATTTACCATCCATTTTTAATTTGCATTGGTAGGCACATGAATCTCGTTGTTGTTCTCTTCAGAAAATCCAATAATTAATCTCTATTTTTTTATTCTCTTTCTGCCTTTGCTCTTGTGGGAGGCTTCTTTCTCAAACTACAGAAGCATTGATTAGGGAGTGTAGTACCTAACACAAGTCATCAAGTGGGAGATACACACCCAATAACAGAAAAAGGTTTATTACCAGAAATTTCGAAAACGATGGCCATTCTGATAAATTGGACGATTGTTAGATTAAGTTCTGATAAGAAACAAAATCAAATAAAAACAACAAATGACTATATAAGAATTGAACTATATCCTAGAGGTTCGGAAAAGAGAGCAGGTACCATTCTTTCAGTAGATAAAGGATCCGGTGGAGATGAAGACAAGTTCAGCAATTCAGCAGAGGCTCCATCAAAACCTGTAATCGTAGAGACGCACCCTGATTGTTCCATACGAGAACTAATTGTGTTTGAAAGGTTTCCTGTAGCATTAAATTCAATCTAAGACAAGCTTAGCTACCAAAAGAAGATCCAAGAGGCAAAAGTTAGTTACCAAATAAAGATCGATGAGACGACAAGCTTTTAGAATAGTAAAGGAAAGAGTAGAAAACAAGCATTTATCTTCTAACATTTGTGTGCTAATAGACAAAACAATCTTCACGCATTCAAATACGAGAATATGATATCATACAAGCTTTTGTTCTTCACGAGGCCAAATTCAGTGATGAAAATGAAGTTATCAATAGTGAGAATCGTACGGCTAAGTGCATTAGGAGGTGGCATGGCCCTACAGCTTTCATTTTGTAGAGTTAGGTGCCACGGAATACTAGAATAACCCAATCGAATCTGTTGGCTTTTGGATGATTCCTCAGAAGTCAAACGTTAAAAAAAATTGTAACCTATGGTAATCTAGTTCCATCTCGTGAATAAATGACTGTGAAATGCATGGATTAACCTCAATTTTATTCAAGGTGGCACTCAGATTTGGTGTTTGGTGTGAAGAGACACAGGAAGAAAAGACTTGGATGAGATCAACCATGTAATATAGCTCACCATCATGATGAATTTGAATAGAAGCGTCCACCTCTGTGTTGATTTCGGATGGTGAGTTTTCGGATTTCTTAGATGACCTGTGACGAGCATGGACATTGTGCAATCTTACACATCCCTTGTCTGATTTTCTCTTCATTCTCGGTCTTGGCATTTGAGCTACAGTATCCACTAAAGTTCAACTTGATATACATAAACTGCAAAAACAAGTCAATATGTATCCAATTAATCAAATTCAGAGCAAAAAAATAGTCAAACGACATGTGCAATAATGTCTACACATCCATATATATGAAATTATTATCAACTTAGATAAATATTCAGGAAGGCAGATATTAATGCTACTTGGATATTCACAAGGTTCTGTGCAATTGATAGGGGACGGTATAAGGTGGTCGATATCCCTCAGTACCACCAGACAATTGACACCTTGATGTTAGGTGACTTGATACACTCAATGCCAAGCGATCGGGGTGGCTAACACTTCGACATCAACCAATCAATTATATCGCACCACCCAATCAATGTCACACGATAAAAATATGCAGCATCTCAGACTCGATGTGGAGTGGTGATGGTTACACTCGAAATAGACGCACAATGTTTACACAAGCTATGTGGCATCCAGAAATAACAATTTCAGGAACCCACTATAGAGTGAGTTCAATAAGTATGACCCAACATATAATTTTGTATTCGAAACTATTCAACCTGCCCAACTAGCTTATTAACTTAAGCATGAGAGGGAAGGAACATTATCAAGAGTACCCGGATACAGTTTTTATAGGGTTCTGATCGAAATAGCGAAGTTTGACTTGAGACCAACTCAAAGAAAGAATAAGATTGAATCCGAATTAGCTTTCATCTTGAACAACCGAAAGATGTGTTTGACACTTCCCAAGCAACAGTCTAACTTGATATCATTAGCTCCTTAACATCACCACGCACACTTCTATCAAATTTAGAACCTTAGACTCTCATTCTTTCTACAAGAGATTCTGAATTTTATCTCCACATATCTCTATAATATCTTTATATTTACTACTTCTATAAGCATTTAGCAAGCTATTTGATCAGCAAAAGATGTGTTCATTCAACAAGAAATCTAGAATAAACTCAAAACAGATTGTAATGCCCTTGCGATGCCTGAAAGGGTGCAAATTATCATTATAATAACTGCCATAAAAATCCAACCCAGTGATATTATAATTTTTAACTAAGATCACAAAGTCCAAGAGCTGACAGGAAAAGAGAGGATCAGAATCAAGACAAAAAAAGTCAGTATAGCAGACCAAAAGGTCAGGGAGAATAAAAAAAGATCAATATATAAATAAATAGGTTACATATTTAGGTAAATTAAAGACATCGGTGGGCAAAGAACTCTTTATTCTTGTAAATTTCCTTTAGTCATTGACATCTACTGACCAATCTTTCTCCCTAGAAGTCCCCATCAGAAGTTATTTAATATGCCTCTTCTCATAAAACATTTTATTGTTTATATTATTTATATCATTTTCTTTATCTTTCTTTTTTCTCCCAGACACAGTGGTATACCCAATCTCTACTCGATCAATTTAGCATCTTATTCCTTACTTTTGTTCAAATTTATCTAGGGAAACTAACCTGTTCATCTTCCTTCGTATTTATTACTTCCTCCTGATCATCTATTGTCAAAAGCAGTCTGCCAAAAGAAAAAGGCAGAAAACCCAAGCTCAATTCTCTGTATTTGTGTATTATAGATAGCGATTACATGTCAAAGGACATTATGACATACTAAATATAGGCCTAGAAAGTTGTTTTAGTTATAAAACTCTTTTGCTAACAAAACCAAATGAGGTTACTGCCAGACAAATTTTCTTAACCTAACATTTTAATATGATTGCGTAAATAAGTGAACGAAAATTAAAAAAATAAAGTGAAGATATGAGCTTTATATGCTTCAGTTGCACATACAGCGGAAAAGAAAGATACTTTAGGCAGATGCTATCCTCCACTTGTATCAGGCTGCTCTCCTCTCTGTGCTCAAGAACACTTCCTCGGCACTGGGCCTTAACTGGTCCAAGTGTTCCCAAGTATCAGAGGCCACTTTTCATCAATGGAATCTGCAGAAGGTTAAAACAAACATATGTATGTCTGCCAAACAAAACAAAGTACATTTTGTCTATCATTGAAAAAGAACCACGGCAAACCCCTTGATCTTTTAACACTGTAAACAATCAGTGGTTTTGCTTTCTAAAACTAGATCCCCCATTAAAGAAAAGCACAAAATTAACCTATGAGAGTTCTCATAAGCCAGACGACCTACATTACCTGGTTCTGTGTCAACCTACAATGGGTAACCAAAAATTCAGAAAGATTCCTTAGTTACTAATTTCAGTAAAAGATTGTAAAATATAAATTCCAGCAAGTAAAATTGACTAACTGAGTCCTAGTAATAGAATATAAAAGTCTAAAACTATTGTCCAAAAATATGAACATCATAATTTTGAGAAAAACTTTACCCAAAGCCAGTAAGTTCAAGAAAGATTCCTCACAGAAAAGGTAAGTTAGACGAAGACCATATCAATTTAGGAAATTCGTAATAAAACCAAGTAGGCAATATTGCCAACTTGAACCCCATAGGACAGAGAGAAAATCCACAATGAAAAGACCAAAAAGGAAACCAATGCCAACATGCCATCAAAATTTTACATCCAAGTGAAAAAAGGTAAACTGAGAGCATGATGAAAAGCTAACCATGAGTTCACGCACACCTAAAACTTAGTATCTCTCTGAAACACATCAAAACAAAAAAATCGGCAAAACAAATCGGTCGACACAATCATCATGAGTCGAAGAGTAAAATTTGTAGAACCATAGATCATCTTGGATAGAACCTACCTGTACAGCATAAATTTAAAGAAAAAAACCCAAAAATTGGGAATGAACCCTAACAACAGAGCAAAAACATCAACAAGCAGAGCCAGAATACAGCACCGTGTGGCCAAAAGGAAGGGGAAGCAGAACTAGCGGAGAAGCCCCGCCAACCAAGATTTAGCATCCAGAAACCGTTGTTCCTCTCTTTCGAACACGATTCAAGAGATCAAGAGCGCAAGCGCCCCTCCAGAGAAACCTGACAAGTACGCAATAACACAGTACCCACACGGAAATTATAATAAGCATAAGTCAATTTCCCAAGAGAAAGCAAGGAACACGAGAAATCGAAGGCCAGAACAACAAAGAAACCATATAATCCATCCCAAAATCAGATCAAAGTACAGCAGCAAAGATCAATTAGACCGATCGGGGCCGTGGAAGGACGCAAGAAACAAACGTCATAAGAGCGAAGGATCAAGAACACGTACTCGAAACCCCAGCTCCGGCTCTTGCTCTCTCTAGAGCCCGAGGAAGCAGGAATCGGGGAGAGAAACAGAGAGGAGAGGGAAGTCAAGAGAGGGAAGAAGAGGCGAGGAAAGAGGGAGGAATCGGCCCTCCGTCCGGCTCCCTCGATGCAATAAACGACGGCGATACGACCCCGGGAACACCATATGGACGGCCCTGATGCAGCGTGCGCCCCATTTCTGCACGCCTGTACTTTGGCGACGCGTGGATTACTGCGGTCCGTCTCATCGTCGGGTTGATCGTCACGTGCGAGCCCTTCACGGAATGCGAAGCCTCCGCCGCCTGCGCTCGCGATCCGCGGTGTGCCTTTACCTTAAACAACGCGACACGATGCCCGGCCGAACACCGACGCGTGTCCGGTTTGTAAGGTTCAGCGAAGTACGCCTGACTCCCGTACTCGCTCGCGGACACGTGTCGTTCAGCGACAGATATTCGAAGTGGATGGTGTACGTGGCGATCAGGACACTCAAACAGCACTGGCTTCGAGGTTGATAAGTTCACTCCATTTTGTACTTAGTCAGGTCAATTTGTACCTTTAAGAGTCGGAGAGTCGAGCGCATCAAAAGGAAAAAAAGAAAAGGAACAGGAAGGGTGTATCTATCAGAGGTCTTCAGAGACGCGGTTGAGACGCCGTCAACAGCACCTACTATGCACGTGTTAGTGCATTATATATATATAATATAATTCTTTCTTTGAATAATAGTAATAAGTATTATTAGTTGAAGATCAAATTAAATAAAGAAAGAAATCAAGATAAAAGTAAAAAGAATTTATAGGATCATAAACGACTTCTCGACTTGAGACATATAGATCTAAACATTTAGACTTGGATAAATCCAAATGACTCGAAGGAGACCAATTCAAAGTCTACGGAACATTAAAGGAGCACCATACTGAGGGACAAGAGTCATAACAATGAGCGGAGCATGGGCATAGGAGGGTGAAAGCTCAAACGAGAAGCGCTGGAGAATTGCAGAGAATAACATCTTAGCTTCGATCAACCCAAAGTTCTGGCCGATGCAAATCCGAGGGCCGCCGCCGAAGGAAAAGAAGCCCATCTGGTGGTTCTTGCATGCGTTGGACACCCCTTGTGCAAACCTTTCTGGATTGAACTCGCTGGCATCTTCGCCCCAGATTTCCGGATCGTGATTCAAGAAGAGTATTGGCATTCGAAGCAGGACTCCTGGTGGGTAGGTCACGTCCCCAAGTTTTATCGTCTTGTATGTGTGCCTTGGGAGGTAAGTTAATGGTGGGTATAACCGGAGAACCTCGTGCAGAATCATTGTCACCTGAACGAGGAGAACATGACTGCCTATCAGTTGATCTTGGCAGAAGAAGGGAGAATGATGATGACACTTACAATCTTTAAGCGGCTCAAGCCATCGAAATCTGGTTTGTTCTTCCCGAAGACTCGAAGAACTTCTTCTCTAGCTCGGACCTGCCACTCAGGATGCATGCTCAAGAGAATCATCGTCCATGTTAGCAAGACGGCCGTCGTCTCCTGCCCTGCAAAGTAGAAGAGTTTGCATTCTTCGATCACATCTTCAATGGTCATCCCGTCTTGTTGGGAGCCCTTCATGTTGGACTCCAGCAGCAAGCCCAACAGGTTATCGTTGCTGGCTTTGCCACTCTTTATTTCCTCTTGTCTCTTCTTTATTATGCTTCTTACCAATTCTCCGACCTCTCTGTTCAGTGCTTTTATTCTCTTCTTCCCTTCGGTGGGAAGAAACCTACGGCAATGGTTAAGCATCGGTTAGCAGTGTTTCTAGTAATGGTTGAGAGGGTGTTTATGAGATACACATCAGTGTAGGTAGATGGGAAAGCAAGAAGAAAACGAGCAACGATCGACTGCTGCTTACTCATAGACCGACCGACCAGTATAACACAATCGCAATCGATCATCGGAAATGGGAACATTAAGATCACTCACACGGAACCAGGGATATTTAGAGCTTGGGAAGCCTGAACGAAGTGCACAAGCTGCTGGGCCTGAATCTGGTGGACCCGTCTTCCTTCTTCAAAGCTAGTTCCTAAAGCTGCTGTCGAAATGACATTTAAAGCGTAGGCTTGGAGGTCAGGCCAAACATCTAACTCGTAACCTGTCCCCGAACCCACCACCGTATTCTCCCATTTGCTCATCAGATCATTGCAGCAAGTACGGAACGCTGGCAACATTTGCTGTCAAACGACGAGGGCAAAAAGTTAGCTCGACAGTCTGGTGAGAAGCAAGACATGGGTGAATCAAGCACCTTTAACTTCTCCATATGGAAAGTAGGGTTCATAATCCTCTTATGCTTCGCCCACTTTTCACCCTCGTAAATGAACATTCCTCTGAAGAAGAACTGCCCGAGAGGGTTCAGCTGGGGCTTTTCGAAGTCATTGGACATGTTCAATAGAAGCTGCCTCACCAATCCCACATCCGCAATGGTCACTTCGGGTACAGGGCCTACCCAAGTGAAAGATGTTTTACCTGCACCACCAACAACAACCAAGACCGGAAGACGAAGTGAAGCGATAGAGAAGGTAGAACAGAGAGAGTGAGAGAGAGTGGGTACCATATCGGCTCGCGGCACGGAGGGCGAAAGGATAAACGCGAGGGATGATGTTGTGAGATAAGGGCATGTGCTTGGCTTGCACGTGCCTGTCGAGCCGGGCGCTCTCCTCCAGGTCGCCTTGGAGGAAGCGGTAGGGGGTGCCATCGAGGCCCTGCGCCCGGAGCGCACGCTCCAATCGCCTCGGCTTCCACCACACAAAGTAGAACAGCCATACGGCCACCACAAGTAGCAGCTCCGCCACGCCCCATGCCAAGTACCACACCAAGTCGGCTGCTACGTCCACCACGCCCATGGCCATGCACTTCGCAGAGTACAATCGCATATAAACGGAAGAGGAGTTCAGATTGTAAGCGATTAAAGTAATATATTGATCCTTCTAAAGAGAGAACCAAATTTTGATGGATGTTATTATTTTGGAGTTTTAAAAGTCATTTTGAGTCCTTCAGATGATAGGTAATAACAAAAATTCGTTTTTTTTGGTAAGTAAAAATTTAGACCCTTTCTTGATTTATGTGTGTCATTCTTGCGCGACGACCATATTAATTTTCTCTGTATCGTACTAATTTTATCGGATATCTCGAAAGAGATCATACCAACAATTAATGATCAATAAAAATAGATATATAGTTGTTCCTGTCATTCAATGAGTACATATACAACACCTTAAAAAATGGATATTTTTTACTACAACATATGAATTCTTTTAGTATAAATGATTGAAAATATTTGAAAGAATATGCTTATGATTTTTAAATATATTTTAAATATTTGAATGATTATTATACCACATCATTCTTTTTAAAATTTAAGATCAATAATTATAAAAATTCTTAAGAAATATTAACTAAAACATCAACAAATAATTTCAATAGTTATAATCTAAAGAAAACGTATAATGTTTGTAAGGGCGATGATTTTCACCTGCTCTTCCTCCTGGTCCTCCCAAGCCAAAAGTTAAGGATGGACATGGGAGGAGTTTTCCTGGGTTTATATAGAGGGCGAGGGAGGATGATATCCTAAGAGATTTATTTTCATATTATTTTTTTATTTCATTGAAATAAAATAAAATATGTTATTACCTATTATGCTTTATAGGAACAAATATTGATCGTGTATGAAAAATTAAAAAAAAAATTAATAATTAATAATATGTGCACTATATATTATATTTTCAAGTCAAGATAGGAAAATAATAGTGGTTTTCAGTTTCATCACTTCTTTCACAAATATGGACCCCAAATACAATGCATCTTAAGAGAGAAAATGAATGTCACCTTTTATCATTAAATCAGTATAGATCCTATAAGTTAATATTTTGATGAGCCCATATGATTTTATCCTTTTGAGATGAACCTCAAAAAAGAATTTTTAAGAGTGAGAGTGATGTTAAACCATTTATTCTCTTATTTCTCAATCAATGAGACGAAACATCCTTATCATATCCTAAATTTAATTTAAGACTAATTCATAAGGAATTGTATCTTCTTATATATCTATGTATTATTCATCACAAATCTCCCATCATACGCTTTATTATTTTATCATAAATGAGTTTTCAAATAAACAAAAAAGGGTCTAAATCTTAAAAGAAACAAGGTAAAACTATCATATTACATTAGGAACATAATTATACATTATACATGTAAATTCTATATCATTGTCCCAATTTTAATATCTCTTGAAATAGGTAGCATAACAAGTTTACCATACTTGAGTTCTATGCGATTTTATGTGTGGAAATATTCTTTTCATCATATTCAAGTATACGATAATCTTTTAATATTATTATTTAACATTATGATATATAGTTATAGAAAACTTTTAAATCCCTTCATCATCAGTAAAAAAAAAAGTTGTTGAATTTTATATTTTGATGATAAAATTAATTGATGATTTTAAAAAATCTTAAGTGTATTATATGTGAAAATTTGTTTTTAATAGTAAAGTAATAGAAAGAAAGAAAAAAGGATAATAACTTAAAAATAATAGTAAAGAAATAATCATATAATTATTAGACATACTCCGATTCAAAAAGAATACTCCCAAAAAGAAAGTCTCAACTCCTCACATCTTCAAATCATCAGTGGAATTGAAGAAAACAATTATGGTCTTACACCACTCACACATAATGTGAGAATACAACTCAATTAATTGATCTATTTTTGATAATATTTATTATAATATTCTAACTATTTTTTTATAAAGCTCTAGTATAAGAATAAAAATATAAAAATAAAATAAATATTATAATAGTATCAAATTAAGTATATTATAATTTTCTTTTAAGGAAGGTAATAATTTTGAAAAGCAATCTTCCTCTCTTGATGATATTCTTGATTCATAAACTTCTATTTTTATAGAGATGAATCTTCAATTAAGATTTACAATCTTCAATAAACGAACTTAACTTCTTTCATTTTTTTCTACATTTACTCCCTTTTTTTATTTTGACTCAATTCATTGATCTATTTTTGATAACCTTCGTTATAATATTCTAACCACTCTTTTATAAGCTCTAGTATAAGAATAAAAAAATATAAAAATAAAAATATTATAATAATATCAAATTAAGCATATTAAAATCTTTTTTTAAGGAAGGTGATAATTTTGGAAAGTAATCATCCTCTTTTGATGATATTCTTGATTCATAAACTTCTATTTTTGTAGAGATGAATCTTAAATCGAGATTTACAATCTTCAATAAGCCAATTTGATTTTTCTTTTTTTCTTTTTTGCTTCCTTTTTTTAA
This sequence comes from Musa balbisiana, assembly GCA_004837865.1. Classification (NCBI taxonomy): domain Eukaryota; kingdom Viridiplantae; phylum Streptophyta; class Magnoliopsida; order Zingiberales; family Musaceae; genus Musa; species Musa balbisiana. Next base: position 841,365 of record CM017188.1, on the reverse strand, counting down.
AAAAAATATTTATAAATTAATTAAATTTATTTTATTAATAAATCAAATGAATTATTTGGTTGAGATAGCCTTGGCCAATTAAATGGGGTGTAATTAAGTTATAATTGGGCTAAACATAAGTATTATTAGCCCAACACTAAGTGTAGGTGACAGTGAGTTGGTCTATGGGTTGTTTTGAGCTCATATTGGATTAGAAGAATTCTCAACGCTCACAATACTATTTGAGCCAAAAACATTCTTTTGACATCCCTTCTGCAAACCTCTCTGGATTGCACGCACTGGCATCTTCGCTCCAGATTTCTGGATCATGATGAATGAGGATTATTAGGCAGTAGAAGTAGTGGTGATTCACATCTCATCGATCGAGGAATGTTATTGGTGGGGATAACCTGAGAACATCGTCACACGATCGAGGAAATGGGTGAGATTTGTTTTTTTCCCTTGTCAGTTCATCTAATAAGCAGAAGAACGAAGAATGCAGATTGATACTCACAGTCTTCTTGTGGCTCAATCCAGCGAAAGCTAGCGTGTCTTCCCCCCCAAGACTCGAAGAACTTCTTCTCTGGCCCGAATCTGCCAGATAGGATGCATGCTCAAGACGACCATCGTCCATGTTAGCAAGACGGATGTTATGTCTCCTGCCCTGCAAAGTAGAACAACCTGCATCCTTCCATCACACGCATCTTCTTGGAAGCACTAGGACTCCAGCAGTAGGTTGTCGTTCCTTCCTGTGCCCCGGGAATATTATCATTGACAAATCTGTAAACAAGATGTTTGATATAATATCTGTGTATGTTTATATCTTTCAGTTTTCTCCATACTTTATATAAGATATAAAGGGCTTGCAAAAGACTTGACATCCTAATTTAATTAGATTTTGTGATCATTTTAGTCGTGTAAATATAGGTTAAAAGTTTTTAAAGGGTCATAAGAGATTTCAGGGAGGCTGACCCTTTACAAACGAACATTCAAAGGTAATACATGACTGACTTAAGATGAGTATACTATTCTTGTGTTGAGTCTCTTAACAAGATTAGGAAGGCACAATATATTAGAATTCTCGAGGTATTATATAGTGACATCTAGGTGCGTAAAGATGCAATGTGCTATTTCGGATTAGTATTACTGTCAAAGGCTTCCAAGAGAGGGAGACGAAAGTTTGCTAGAATCAGTTCCTCTTGGATTTTTTAGGTGAACGACGACTGACCCTAAGTGGGGTTAACCAACGCTTCTCGATTTAATTATTGAGGCTCTTATTGCATTTTCTCCAAACGTCGATCCACATATTATAGTTAGATCAGTAGAGAGTCATTTGTCAAGTCCGTTACAATGTTAATGTGTAGACAATAGTATATCAAGATGTATAGTTTATGGGTGTGAGTTTGAAAGTAGCATGTGGTATTAGAGTGGCTAGTTATGATGATATGAGATGAGTGGCTAGTTAAAGAGGCATTACTAGTCATATCCAAAAGAATTGAAATAGTTTACAAATGCCATGAAAGAAATGACTAGCTTGAATTTTTATTAATAGTATATATGAATTTATATAGACAAAAAAGAGATTACAAGATATTATAATTCTATAATTTTTTATTCAGTAATAAATATAAAATATTTATCGAAATCATTTTATAAGATAAGAGAGATCATATCATGATTCTCATTATTAATATGATTATGACAATATGTTAGCATGATTTTTATAATTTAGAATCATGATAATATATTATTAAAATATTAAAAAGAAGATCATGATAATTTTATCATAATTTATTATATTTTCAATAATATTCTTCCTACTGGCCACAACCCGATCATCACAGATAAAATCCAAATGAATTAGAGATGACTAATTCATGGTCTGCGTAACCTTAGAACAGCACCATGCTGAGGGACAAGAGACAAAACAATGAACGGAGCACGGGCATAGGATGGTGAGAACTCGAAAGAGAAGCGCTGGAGAATGGCAGAGAGTGCCAACTTAGCTTCCAACAACGCAAAGTTCTGGCCGATGCAAATCCGAGGGCCCCCGCCGAAGGGAAAGAAGACCATCTGGTGGTTCTTGCATGCGTTGGACACACCTTCTGCAAACCTCTCCGGATCGAACTCACTGGCATCTTCGCCCCAGATTTCTGGATCATGACTAAAGAAGAGTATTGGCAATCGAAGCAGCACTCCCGGTGGGTAGTTCACGTCCCCAGGTTTTATCGTCTTGTATGTGTGCCTTTGGATGAATGTTATTGGTGGGTATAACCTGAGAACCTCGTGCAGAATCATCGTCACCTGATCGAGGAGAACATGACTGCCTATCGGTTGATGCTTGGCAGAAGAAGAAGAAGAAGAAGAAGAAGAAGAAGAAGAAGAAGAAGAAGAAGGGAGAATGATGATGATACTTACGATCTTTAAGTGGCTCAAGCCATCGAAATCCGGTTTGTTTTCCCCGAAGACTCGAAGAACTTCTTCTCTAGCTCGGACCTGCCATTCGGGATGCATTGTCAAGAGAATCATCGTCCATGTTAGCAAGACGGCTGTCGTCTCCTGCCCTGCAAAATAGAAGAGCTTGCATTCTTCGATCACATCTTCAATGGTCATCCCATCTTCTTGGGAGCCCTTCATCGTGGACTCCAGCAGCAAGTCCAACAGGTTATCGTTGCTGGCTTTGCCATATTTTATGTCCTCTTCTCTCTTCTTTATTATGCTTCCTCACAAATCTCGGATCTCTCTGCCCAGTGCTTTCATTCTCTTCTTCCTTTGGGTGGGAAGAAACCTGCAGTAATCGTTAAGCGTTGGTTAGCAGTGTTTCTGGTAATGGTTGAGAGGGTGGTTTCAATAACTATTAGGTTTGGAGGTCAGACCAAACATCTAACTCGCACGTAACATGTCCCCGAACCCACCACCGTATTCTCCCATTTGCTTATCAGATCATTGCAGCAAGTACGGAACGCCGGCAACATTGGCTGTCAAATGACGAGGACTAAAAGTTAGCTCGACAGTCTCGTGTGAAGCAAGATAAGAATAAGAATCTCAATGGGCGAATCAAGCACCTTCAACTTCTTCATATGGAAAGCAGGGTTCAGAATCCTCCGATGCTTCGCCCACTTTTCACTCTCGTAAGTGAAAACTCTTTTGAAGAAGAACTTCGCGAGAGGGTTCAATTTGGGCTTTTCGGAGTCATATGGGACATGTTCAGTAGAAGCTGCCTCACCAATCCCACATCCGTGATGGTCACTTCGGGTACAGAGCCTGCCCAAGTGAAAGATATTTTACCTGCACAACAACAACCAAGTCCAGAAGACGAAGTGAAGCGACAGGGAAGGTAGAACAATGGAGAGAGAGAGAGAGAGAGAGAGGTAGTGTGGAGTGGGTACCATATTGGCTCACGGTACGGTGGGTGAAAGGAGCAACGCGAGGGATGATGGTGTGAGAGAAGGGCATGGGCTTGGCGTGCACTTCCCTGTCGAGCCGGGCGCTCTGCTCCCGGTCGCCGTGGGGGGAAGCGGTAGGGGGTGCCATCGAGGCCCTGCGACCGGAGCGCGCGCTCCAATCGCCTCGGCGTCCACCACACAAAACAAAGTAGAACACCCATACGGCCACGACAAGTAGTAGCCCCGCCACGCACTCCCCATGCAAAGTGCCACACCAAGACCGCTGCTGCGTCCACTCCCATGGCCATGGACTTGGCAGAGTACAGTGGCTTACAAATGGAAACAAGTGTTGCTTAGCCAAACATTGAATTGTGCGTATGGTAAGTTATATATTGATCCTCTATAAGAGAGAACCAATTTTGAGATGGATGGGCTGATCCCTTCAAATAATAGCTAATCATATCAACAACAATTTAGAACACATAAATTAATGAGCAATAAAAATAGAGATATAGTTGTTCAAGTCATTCCAAGTGTACAGCACCTTCAAAAATGGAAACTTTTACTACAACAAATGTATGTGCCCATGTAATCAGAGCTATAAAGATCTCTATTGACAACTTCATAGCATAACCCAAACTTCCAACACTAATATATCCTTTGGAAAAAGAAAGATATTACATATTTATTCTTTTAGTATAAATGATTGAAAAATATTTAAAAGAATATGCTTAGATTTTCATATATATATATATATATATATCGAAGATTCGGATGATTATCATACCACATCATTCTTTTTCAGTATGATTCGGTTTATTTTCATATCAGTTTTTATTTTTAAAATAAAAGATAAAATATGTTACTTCCTATTATGATATTTTAGAAAACAATTATTGACCATATATGGAAAATTTAAAAATAAATAATAATCGTGTATATTATATTTTCAAGTCAAAATAGGAAAATAATAATGATTTTTAGTTTCATCACTCCTTTTACAAATATGGTCCCCGAACCCAATGCATCTTGAGAGAGAAAATGAATCTCGTTTTTCATCATTAAATTAATATAGATCCTAAATTTAATTTAGGACTAATTCATAAGGAGTTTGAATCTTCTTATATATCTATCTATCTACCATCATACCTTTTTCATGAGCAGGAAAAGGTCAAGCATGTCCTTGTTTGAGTGTTCGTGACATACAAAAAGGTTATGATGCTCACTCAAGTGGATGTTTACTTATTAGTGGGGAATAGAATAGGTCTTTTGTCTAATAAGTTATTTGTGTGGGTTAAATAGGTTAAGGTGGATTTTTTTGCATTTGTTTCTATTTTCTATAATGTATTTTTGAAGGATTTAATCTCTTAGTATTATTTTCTACCTGTGACAGTCCCTTTATCATATCTCAGTGATAGAAAAATGATTCATGTAATTGACCTTATTACTTGGGAATTTAGGAGCTGATAGCAAACGATTGTGATTGTTACTCCACATTCCATTCTTAAATTGCATGTCATGTCCAATAACTTATATTTCAATCAAATAATAGTGTAACTATTATTTCGATTTTTGTCTTTATGGTTTCGATATATGAGACATTTGTGTTTTAATCTTTTAACAACATAATAGAATACATAATTTCATTCATTATTTTGTCATAAATGAGTTTTCAAATTAAAAAAAAGATCTAAATCTTAAAAGTAATAAGTTGAAACTATCATATTACATTAGGAACACAATTATAAATTATACATGTAAATTATATATCACTATCCCAATTATAATATCTCTTGAAATAGTTAACAAGTTTACCATACTTTAGTTGAATGTGATTTTCCTGTGTGTGTGTGTGAATATTCTTTTCATTATAATCAAGTATATGATGATCTTTTAATATTATTATTTAACATTATGATATATAGTTATAGGAAATTTTTAAGTCTCTTCAAAGTTTGTTGAATATTATATTTTGATGATAAGATTAATTGATGATTTAAAAAAATAATATAATATTAAGTGCATTATATAGAAAGAACAATAATGAAATTTTGCTTTTGATAATAAAAGAATAGAAAGAGAGAAAAAAAGATAATAACTTAAAAAAATAGTAAAAAAAAGAACCTATAGCTATTAGACATGCACCGACTCAAGAAGAGTACTCTCAAGACGAAGGTCTCATAACTCTACACATCTTGTATGCATATCAACGGTAAAATCATTCCATCGAAAAAAAATAACTATGGCCTCACACAACTCATACACAATATGAGAATACAACTCAATTCATTGATCCAAGTCTAATAATCTTAATTACAATATTCTAATCACCTTTTTATAAACTCTAGTATAAGAACAAAAGAAAATAATAGAAATAAAAAAAATATTATAATCATATCAAATTAAGTATATCATTTTTTTACTTTAAGGAAGGTAATAATTTTACAAAGTAATATTCCTCTCTTGATGATATTCATAAACTTCAATTTTTATAAAGATGAATCTTCAATAAACGAATTTGATTTCTTTCCTTTTTTTTTCTACATTTACTTCCTTTTTTTTTCCTCTTTGACAACTTTTACCTATGTAAAGTATTTATAAACTAATTAAATTTATTTTATTAATAAATTTATCAATTAATAAATTTATTAATAAATTTATTTTATTAGTAAATTTATTAATAAATTTATTTTATTATAAATTTATCAACTCTATTTTATTAATAGAGTACTTCCAAGATGAGGGACGATGAAATCATTTTAATCGATTTATTGATCCATTTTTGATATTATTCATTATAATGTTTTAGCCTTTTTTTTTATAAGCTCTAGCATAAGAATAAAAACAGAATATAATCATATCTAATTAAGTATATCATATTTTTATTTTTATTTAATAATTTTGACTCGATTAAAAAAGTAATCTTCCTCTCTTGATGATATTCTTGATCCATAAACTTCTATTTTTGATGATATTTTTGATTCATAAACTTCTATTTTTTATGATTTTCTTGATTCATAAACTTCTGTACAGATGAATCTTCAATGAACGAATTTGATTTCTTTTCCTTTTCTTTTAATATTTGCTTCATGTTTTTTCTCTTTAACAACTTTTGCCCATGTAAAATATTTATAAACTAATTCAATTTGTTTTATTAATAAATCAAAAAATTGTTCCCCTAAGATACCTCAACTATGGGTGCAATTGAGTTGTAATTGAGCTAAACATAAGGCCAAGGCTAGGTTATAGTGGGTTGGTCTATGAGTTGTTTTGAGCTTATACTGGACTTAAAAGAACTCTTAGCGGTGGCAACACTATTTGGGCTAAAAACAATCTCATATTAGTATTCCCTAAGATTAATTGTTACAAGCGAGAGGAGATTAGTGTGATCTCAATGATCGTTTGCTCTCCTCTGACCAATAACTATTCGGGAATCTCCTCTCGAACATTACCAAAGCTATTATATTGTCCTCTAGTTCCCATTATATCTTCTTGATTAATCCTGAGTTACTCACAGCCTAGTTGCCAAATATAAGATCATCAATTAATAACAAAGAAATCAATGAAATAATTATTAAAATTTATAGGATAATTGAGCAGTGTGCTCTAAGCTTTTAATAGTCTACAAGACTCATGATTGGGCTATGATACCATAGTCTGTAACACCCCACTCCTAGTCTTATACATATATCCTACATGTTGAATTAAGGTGGAATGTCACATTTCTTTTGCTTATATTATTATTATTATCGATATAAATGCAGTCGAAGTTATAAAATTTTAAATTTTCAAATATGTAAATTGTTAGTCATAGGTGTCTTGCAAGCCAATCAAGTGATTGATGGCACGTGTGATACGCCGCGTAGTCTTTTTACTTATTATGTACTCCCATACTGTACGTCATAATATATACATGCACTCTCATATTGTATACTATAATATATACATGCACTCTCACATCGTACGCTATAATATATATGTACACGTGTACTTTCACACCGCACGTCATAACATATACGTGCACTTCCATAATGCACACCATAATATATATATATATATATATATGCACTCCAACACTGTATATCATAACATACACGTACACTCCCATACCACATGTTACAATATATATGCATGCATGAAAAAAAATTTAACGTAATTTATATATATTTGTATTTAACTAATAATGAGCTCATATCTATCATATCAATAAATTCTACATCAATATAATTCAAGACATACTTTTTAAAATACTTTAGAAATATAAAATTTTATGTTTAAATAATTAAAACATACTTTCCATGTAAACATGAAATTCTATGTTAAAACAGTTTCAAACATGCTTTTCATAATATATTATGCATGTAAAGCTGTATAGTGGTTGCTATTTTATAGTGGTTAAATTTATGTTTATAAAATAAATATATTTACGTTTAGCTCATGGTGAGCTCATAATAATCATATCATTCGGAACATGCTTTTCAAAATAAATCATGTATATGATAATATATAATTATTATTTTATAATGATTGAGCTTATATTTATCTAATTTAACTCAAAAATAAAACGCTTGAGAAAAGATCAGATACCTTTTATAATCGAGTATGCTAAGGAACGATAAATATATATTTTTTCTTTTCTTTTCTCTCTATCCTTTATTCTCTTTTTCTCTCTTCTCTATTATTCTCTTCTTTTTCTCTCCTATTCTTTTTCCTCCTATTCCTTTCTCTTCTTCCCACACAACCGCAGCCCAGCGGTAGCCGCCTGTGTCTTCCTCCCCCAAACTGCAGCCCCCCTTACCTTCTTCTTCCTTCCTTCTTCCTTCTTCTTCCTCTTTTCTTTCTCCTTCTTTTCCCTTCTTTCCCATAGCCGCAGCCACAGCCACGGCCTCCTTTCTTCCCTCCTTTCTCTTCTCTCCTTCCTCTCCTCTTCTTCCCCCACAACCGCAGCCCCTTCTTCCTTTGCTCCCTTTTCCTTCTCATTCTTCCTCCTCCTCTCTTCTTCCTTTCCCTTCTTCTCTCACAGCCCGCAGCCGCCACCTCCTCTTCCTTTCCTCCTCTGCTTTCTCCCTTTCCATTTCCCTTCTTCCACAGCCACAGCTCCTCGTGCGGAAGGTAGAGGAGCGCAGTCGCCTGCTCTCCCCTCTTCCCCTTTCTTCCTCTCCTTCTTGTCTCTCCTACAGCCGCCATTCGCAGCCGCAGGACCGCAGGCCCCTTCCTCTTCTTCCTTCATTCCTCCCCTTCTCTTCTTCCATTCTCTTCTTCTCCCCAGCCGCAGCCCTCTTCTTCTCTCCCTTCTGCTTCTTGGGAACTCCTTCTTCTCTTATCTCTTTCTTCCTTTTCCCCCTCCTCTTCGTCTCTTCTTCCTCTCCTTCCCTTCCCCCCCACAGTGCAGCCCCCCTCTCCTCTTCTCTCCTTCTTCACCTCTTCTTCTTCCTCTCCTCCTCGACGCACCGCCCCTCCTCTGTTTTCCTCGTGCGGAAGCATGAGGGGCGTGGGAGGCGGTGGGATAAAATCCATCATTGATTTTTTTTCTTACTTTTGCAGTTTAGTCCATGTAATTTTTTTTCTTATTTATATTTATATTTATAAATAGATCCTCAGAACCATAAAATTGAATATTTGAATCCTAATTTTTTAATTATATTTTCAATGAATCAGTCATATCATAACATTATATATAATTAAATATTTTAAAACATATAAAATTTAATCTATTTTTCATTTTAATTATTGATCTTAAACATAAATATTTTTATTCCATCATAAATATTAAGATAATTTAATCTCCTATTAAAATTATTAACATCCTTTGGCCAATTATATTATGCATGTTCAATCAATATTTCATAAAATAATGAAAATGATATATTTCGAAAAGTATATATTTCAATTTTATGAATAGAAAACATGAGCATATCATTTATCATATTCATGAAACGTAAACATTATATATATATATATAATGTTTTTATTGGCATGCTAATCTAAATTTAATATCTGTGAGACACGGGTGCTATACCCTTCATCCTTAGGTATTTTATAGTGACAACTCAGGCATAAATCTTACGAGTCAAGGAGTTACGCCTCTCCCTTCCATTTCTTGTCCTAAGTAGATTCGCTAATAATGACATCAATCTATCTCTTTACCGACTCTTAAGGTTGAGATGATCTTGGTTCTTTTGAATGAACTGCTTAAGGTGTCCTCGACATATGAGATCTTCAATTTGCTCTTTCAAGTTATGATAATCTTTAATATCATGATCGTAATCTTGATAAAACCGATAGTACTTAGACTTATCTCTTTTCGTTAGTGGAGTTTATATTGGATAAGAGTCCCTTAAAAATATCTTTTCTCAAGGATGAGAGACCAAAGTCATTGAATAGGTGCCAGTATTTCATCGGCGTCTATGCTAAGGTGGATACACCAATATACAAAAGGGTAACTACTAGCCCCATTAGGTGAAAGTAATAAGGGTTAAGGATAAAGTCTCTTCACTCGAGTGTTTAATGAGATGATCAATGAACAGGTGTTCCCACGACATTGGGCCCTTATTCTAGTGTCAAAAATGTTATGTGAAGATGTTGTTGGCATCCTAGTCAACCTGATATAGTTTTGACCCATGTGCACAATGATGTTCGAAGTGTGGTCAAGATATCTTCAAAGTGAAGACACATAGTGCTTAAGCTATCACATGCACAAAGGTCGAGGTCAAAAGAATTTTTTCAATTTAATCCTTTTGATGTCTAAGTTAATAACCCAAAGTAGATAAGTAATCATAAGTGATAAAAGTGATCCTCCCTTGGTAATTATGTTAAAAGTGTGTTTTTATTTTTGACTATAGAGGAGCAATAGAGGGACAAAATATTATGTGAGAATATAGCCCTCGACCGTCTCTAAACTGTTATATTTATTTTTTTATCTATATAAATGATAAGAGATGGGATAATCTATAATCATCTGCGTTGGACTTATGTCCACGTGGATAGATCAAGGGGTAGATCTTGCCTCTCTTGTGCCAGCCTTATTGTCGAACATGTGTTAGATAATAATTGATAGAAGATATTCCTCTATCTCACGCACGTTAAACTTATGAAGAGCTGATGAAATTGAGTTCTGATGAAATCATTTTATCTTGTGGGAACCGGAAATGTTCAATATGAGAATGTTAGGGAATGCATGCTCACAGTAAACTTGTGTTTGATCCCTGTTGCAACAATGGGGTTCAACTTCACGTACATATTTTGCCTGCGATTTCATAAGTATAAGTACTTCAGAGTTTTCGCAACCTTATTTGAGCACCGTGCTGGGGATGAAGAGTGAAAACAGTGTGGGGAGCATGAGCATACGACGGCGAGAGATCAAAGGAGAAATGCTGAAGAATCATGCTCAGTCCCATCTTTGCTTCCAGCAACGCAAAGGTCTGGCCGATGCAAATTCGAGGGCCTCCGCCGAACGGGAAGAACGCAACCTGTTCGTTCGACGCCTTTGAGACCCCTTCGGCGAACCTCTCTGGATTGAACTCACCGGCATCTTTACCCCACAGGTTTGGATCATGGTGGACGAAGATTACATGCAGTAGGAGGAGAACTCCTGGTGGGTAAACCACATCCCCAAGCTTCATTGTCTTGTATGTCTGCCTTCGGAGGAGAATTCCTGGAGGGTATAGCCTGAGCACCTCATACAGAATCATGGTCACCTGCCCACACAAATTTCAGTCCATCACTTGGTGAAATCTTCCTCATCTTTCAGTCCAAGAAAGAACAAGAACAGCATATTGATGAATAGGGTCGAAACAACTAGCAATCTGAGTGTGTTTAGTTCAGCTAAGCAGAAGAACAAAGTAGGAAGATGATACTCAACGATCTTTAAGCGACTCAAGCCATCAAAATTGGGTTTGTTTTCGCCAAAGACTCCAAGAACTTCTTCTCTAGCGCGGACCTGCCAGGTAGGATGCATGCTCAAGCAGATCATTGTCCATGTCAGCAACACAGATGTTGTCTCCTGCCCTGCAAAGTAGAAGAGCTTGCATTCTTCAATCACATCTTCGGTGGTCATCCCGGCATTCTTGTTCCCAGCTTCTTGCAAGTGCTTCATGTTGGACTCCATCAACAGGCCCAACAGGTCATCGGTGCTTGCCTTTCCAGTCTTGATATCCTGTTCTCTCTTCTTTATTATGCCTCTAAGAATCGATCGGATCTCTCTATCAATTTCTTTTATTCTCTTGTTCTTTGGGGTGGGAAGAAACCTGTTTGACAGCAATTATTAGTAGCCGTATCCTACGAATCATTCGAAAACTCGCATAATTTATGAGCTCAATACAATACTGTGATTAGAAATGTGTAGCAGCTTCGAAGTCTTTGAGATGAAGCTTTGAAATGTGCAAGCAAGGCATCAATGGACCACCTACTATCTCGGATCATCAAATCAATGATCCTTTCAACATAACTAAATTCTGATGTTTCTTCCTTTAAAGCTTCGTTCAACAACATGGAATTGAGTAGGAGAAGGACTCACCTGTACCCTGGGACATAAAGATTTTGGACAACCTGAATTAGGAGCTCAGCCTGCTCAGCTTGAAGTTGGAAAATTGGCCTTCCTTCTTCGTAGCTGCTACCGAAGGCAGTTCGTGAAATGACATCTCCAGTGAAGCTTTGGAGCTCAGGCCAAACATCTAACTCATAACATGCCTCAGAGCCCGCCATATTCTCCCATCTATCCATCAGATCACTACAGCAAGCGGAGAATGCCGGCAACATTCGCTGCAAAATTGATGAGGAGAAACATTTTGGTATGAATCAAACTGGAAACAGGACGGATGGATGCACTTCCAAGATGTTCCGTTTGGGTGTCGTGCAGAACAGTGAATCAGTCACCTTTAGCTTCTCCGCATGGAAAGCAGGATTTAGAATCCTCCTATGTTTGACCCACTTTTCGCCTTCGTACATAGCGAGGCCTCTGGCGAAGAACCGGCCGAGGGGGTTCTGGTTCGGCTTCCCGAAGTGGCCGAACTTATTGGATAGAACCTCCCTCACCAGCTCCGGATCCGTGATGGTCACTTGCGGCACAGGCCCAAACCATGTGAATGATATCTTACCTGCATGCACAAGAACAAGATCGAGTTCTAACAATTGGAGCTCGTGCCCAGGCGATGACGACAACAGAGGAGGAGGAGGAGGAAGCGCTTACCGTACTCGTCCATGGCGCGATGAAAAAAAGGGAGAAGGCGAGGGATGATGTTGTGGGCGAGGGGCATGGGCTTGGCGCGGGCCTCCTTGCTGAACAGCGCGTTCTCCTTGAGGTCGCCGTAGGGGAAGCGGTATGCGGTGCCGTTGAGCCCCTGCTTCCGGAGCGCGCGCTCCAGCCGCCTCGGCCTCCACCACGCCCAGTTGAGCACCCGCAAGGCCCACGCCAGAAACAGCAGCCCGGCCACGCCACATCCCAATCTCCACAGCACGTCCGCCGCCAGGAACTCGGCCATGGCCACGGACGATCGTATGGGTGGAGCCTCTAGCAAACAGGACTTTACGGCAAGAAAAAGGGTGGAGAGTTCGGGAGAGATGATTTCAGCGATTACGTACGAGAGCTTCGTGGTCATCGACGACGGGCTTCTGTATGATATAAAATTTACCGACACATTGTGGTTACGTGTTAATCAAGTTATCATCCATTTATATATAAAAATTTAAATTTAAAAAAAAAAACTTTATTTTCGTTCATTATAATAAAAAAATTTATTATGATAAAAATGATAATTATAAATTTTATATTTCCTATTTTATGTCTCTTTGTGAAGGCATGCGCTGAGGTTTCTACGGTTTGGAACATGTCTTTTTAGTCTTTACAAGCTTTGAGCATTCTTTGTCTCGTATCTCTATAGCAGATTTTATCGATCGTGGGTCAAGTTTTCATGTCTCATGCATTTTGGATACTTTTCTTAGTTTGATTTTTCGCTATGGTAGATTTTTTCTTATGTAGGTTAGGTGTGCCTGACTCATGTGTCTTGGGCGTCTTTTTGACCCTTTTTTTTGTTGTAGCGAATTTCTTCTTATGCGGGTCGAGTATGCATGACTCATTTGCCTTGGGAGCTTTCCTAAATTTGAATCAATTTGGGGCCTATAAATACCTCTCTCATCCTTGCTCAGAAACACAAGAACTGAGAATAAAAACAAGAGAAAATTCTGTTGTAATCTTGTGATAGTTCTCCTCCTCTAGTTTAAGTGTGATTTTTATTTAGAAAGGAGTAAGTGGGGGTGTAAAGGTTCTCTCCTGAGTCTGTCAAAAGGCGAATAGAGTTGTAAGAAGATGATTGGTTTTTACCTATTGAAGGAAGATCGTTAGTGGATGCCAGTGGCTACAATAGAAGAGGAATCGGGAGTGGATGTAGGTCATGATGATCGAACTACTATAAAACTCAATTTATATTTACTTTAAGCTTTTTACCTTCATTGCAAACTGCTTTACTTATTTGCTACACTTCCCTATGCTTTCAAGTTAACATCTTTTCGACACAGCTTTTCATCGAACCAAAGATTTTCAAATCGACGTAATTTTATGAAAGCACTAATTCACTCCCCCCCGCTCTTAGTGCCGATTCGATCCTAACATTAATGTGGTTAGGAATGTGAGTAAATTAGGGTATTCAAGATGCCATATAGTGACATCTGACCATAGAAAGTTATAATGTGCTCCATCATATCGACATTACCATCGAACGTCTCCAAGGATGGGAGATGTAAGCTCTCTGAAATCAATTTCTCTTAGATTTTTTGGGTGAACAAGAATCGACCTTAGGTAGAGTCAATCAATGCATCCCATTTTAATTGTTGGAGATCTCATTGCATCTCCTCCAAACGTAGGCCCATCTACCATAGTTGGATTAGTAGAGAGTTATCTATCAAGGCCATTGAGTGATCCTCGGATTCAAGCGAGGCAGATTAAGAGTGGTGTGATCCATTGAAGTACCCCCTCAACTGATGGTTTAATAGACCTCAAACATTTATGGAATATTGGCACTACGTCGAGTTAGGGAATCTTGACAAGGTGCTACTGGTAGTGGAGCTAGGGACTACAATTAAGCTGGTGGCATCGCTTGTTGGGCAAATTGAGGCAAAAGTGGAGTAACTGTATGTATCATGCTTGTTAATGTTTGTATTTACTAGGTAAGATTTAAGAACAACTCAACGAGGCCAAGTAGGTGGCTCAGGTTCATCCTCAAGAATAAAAGACAAGGTCGTTGAATATTACACTAGTATCTCATAATTGTAGATGGATGCACCAATGTGCGAAAAGGTTAGCTACTATCCTCATTGGGAGAAAGTACCAAGGGTTGATGGCAAAGCCTCATTGCTAAAGCGTTCATTGAGAGGATCACTGAGCGAGCATTCATACGACATCGAGCTTTCCTTCCAATGCCAAGAATGTTATGGGAATATATCATTGGTGTCTTAGTAGGCTCAACATAGTTCTGATCCATGTGTGCAAGAATGTTCGAATTGTGGCCGAGGTGTCTTAGAAATAAAAACACTTAACATCCAAGGTGTCATCTATACAAAGATCGAGGTCGGAAGAGTTATCTCAATCTAGTCCCTATAATATCTAAGTTAATAACCTAAGATAGTAAGTATAGTTACGAGTGATAGAATTGATTCTCCTTTGGTAACTATGCTAAAAGTGAGTTTTTATTTTTGATCGAACAGTAAAACGGTGAAATATTTTATGGGGAAAGCAACCCTCAATAGCCACAAACATACTACCTTTGTTTTTTTGTCCATAACGGTTTACTTTACACTTATGTACACATGAGCAGATCACAAGGCAGGTCTTACCTCCCTCCTACCAGCTTTAACATCACGCAAAGATCATATGGTGGATAATAATTGATCGACAATATTTGGTTAAACTTTAAAGAGCTCATGAAACCAAGTTCTTCTGAATTCTATTTATCTTGGGAAACTGGAAATGTTCGATATGGGATTGTTAAGGAATACATGCTCACAGTAAACTTGTGTTTGATCCCTGTTGCAACAATGGGGTTCACCTTCACATACATATTTTGCCTGCAATTTCATCAGTATAAGTACTTAGAGTTTTCGCAACCTTATTTGAGCACCGTGCTGGGGATGAAGAGTGAAGACTGTGTGTGGAGCGTGAGCATACGACGGCGAGAGATCAAAGGAGAAATGCTGAAGAATCATGCTCAGTCCCATCTTTGCTTCCAGCAACGCAAAGGTCTGGCCGATGCAAATTCGTGGGCCTCCGCCAAACGGGAAGAACGCAACCTGTTCCTTCGACGCCTTTGAGACCCCTTCGGCGAACCTCTCTGGATTGAACTCACTGGCATCTTTGCCCCACAGGTTTGGATCATGGTGGACGAAGATTACATGCAGCAGGAGGAGAACTCCTGGTGGGTAAACCACATCCCCAAGTTTCATCGTCTTGTATGTCTGCCTCTGGAGGAGAATTGCTGGAGGGTATAGCCTGAGCACCTCATACAGAATCATGGTCACCTGCCCACACAAATTTCAGTCCATCACTTGATGAAATCTTCCTCATCTTTCAGTCCAAGAAAGAACAAGAACAGCATGCTGATGAATAGGGTCGAAACAACTAGCAATCAGAGTGTGTTTAGTTCAGCTAAGCAGAAGAACAAAGCAGGAAGATGATACTCAACGATCTTTAAGTGGCTCAGGCCATCAAAATTGGGTTTGTTTTCGCCAAAGACTCCAAGAACTTCTTCTCTAGCGCGGACCTGCCAGGTAGGATGCATGCTCAAACAGATCATTGTCCATGTCAACAACACAGATGTTGTCTCCTGCCCTGCAAAGTAGAAGAGCTTGCATTCTTCAATCACATCTTCGGTTGTCATCCCGGCATTCTTGTTCCCATCTTCTTGCAAGTGCTTCATGTTGGACTCCATCAACAGGCCCAACAGGTCATCGGTTCTTGCCTTTCCAGTCTTTATATCCTGTTCTCTCTTCTTTATTATGCCTCTCAGAATCGATCGGATCTCTCTATCAATTTCTTTTATTCTCTTGTTCTTTGGGGTGGGAAGAAACCTGTTTGACAGCAATTATTAGTAGCCGTATCCTACGAATCATTCGAAAACTCGCATAATTTATGAGCTCAATACAATACTGTGATTAGAAATGTGTAGCAGCTTCGAAGTCTTTGAGATGAAGCTTTGAAATGTGCAAGCAAGGCATCAATGGACCGCCTACTATCTCGGATCATCAAATCAATGATCCTTTCAACATAACTAAATTCTGATGTTTCTTCCTTTAAAGCTTCGTTCAACAACATGGAATTGAGTAGGAGAAGGACTCACCTGTAACCTGGGACAAAGATTTTGGAGAACCTGAATAATGAGCTCAGCCTGCTCAGCTTGAAGTTGCAAAATTTGCCTTCCTTCTTCGTAGCTGCTACCGAAGGCAGTTCGTGAAATGACATCTCCAGTGAAGCTTTGGAGCTCAGGCCAAACATCTAACTCATTACATTCCTCAGAGCCCACCATATTCTCCCATCTATCCATCAGATCACTACAGCAAGCAGAGAATGCCGGCAACATTCGCTGCAAAATTGTAGAGGATAAACATTTTGGTATGAATCAAACTGGAAACAGGACGGATGGATGCACTTCCAAGATGTTCCGTTTGGGTGTCGTGCAGAACAGTGAATCAATCACCTTTAGCTTCTCCGCATGGAAAGCAGGATTTAGAATCCTCCTATGTTTGACCCACTTTTCGCCTTCGTACATAGCGAGGCCTCTGGCGAAGAACCGGGCGAGGGGGTTCTGGTTCGGCTTCCCGAAGTGGCCGAACTTATTGGATAGAACCTCCCTCACCAGCTCCGGATCCGTGATGGTCACTTGCGGCACAGGCCCGAACCATGTGAATGATATCTTACCTGCATGCACAAGAACAAGATCGAGTTCTAACAATTGGAGCTCGTGCCCAGGCGATGACGACAACAGAGGAGGAGGAGGAGGAAGCGCTTACCGTACTCGTCCATGGCGCGATGAAAAAAAGGGAGAAGGCGAGGGATGATGTTGTGGGCGAGGGGCATGGGCTTGGTGCGGGCCTCCTTGCTGAACAGCGCGTTCTCCTTGAGGTCGCCGTAGGGGAAGCGGTATGCGGTGCCGTTGAGCCCCTGCTTCCTGAGCGCGCGCTCCAGCCGCCTCGGCCTCCACCACGCCCAGTTGAGCACCCGCAAGGCCCACGCCAGAAACAGCAGCCCGGCCACGCCACATCCCAATCTCCACAGCACGTCCGCCGCCAGGAACTCGGCCATGGCCACGGACGATCGTATCGGTGGAGCCTCTAGCAAACAGGACTTTACGGCAAGAAAAAGGGTGGAGAGTTCGGGAGAGATGATTTCAGCGATTACGTACGAGAGCTTCGTGGTCATCGACGACGGGCTTCGGTTTGATAGAAAATTTACCGACACATTGTGGTTACGTGTTATTCAAGTTATCATCCATTTATATATAAAAATTTAAAGTAAAAAAACAAAAACTTTATTTTCGTTCATTATAATAAAAAATTTATTATGATAAAAATGATAATTATAAATTTTATATTTCCTATTTTATGTCTCTCTGTGAAGGCATGCGCTGAAGTTTATAGGGTTCGGAACATATCTTTTTAGTCTTTACATGCTTTGAGCATTCTTCGTCTCGTATCTCTATAGCAGATTTTATCGATTGTGGATCAAGTTTTCATGTCTCATACATTTTGGGTACTTTTCTTAGTTTGATTTTTTGCTATGGTAGATTTTTTCTTATGTAGGATAGGTGTGCCTAACTCACGTGCCTTGGGCGTCTTTTTGACCCTTTTTTTTGTTGTAACAAATTTCTTCTTATGCGGGTCGAGTATACATGACTCATTTGCCTTGGGAGCTTTCCTAAGTTTGAATCAATTTGGGGCCTATAAATATCTCTCTCATCCTTGCTCAGAAACATAAGAACTGAGAATAAAAACAAGAGAAAATTCTGTTGTAATCTTGTGATAGTTTTCCTCCTCTAGTTTAAGTGTGATTTCTATTTAGAAAGGAGTAAATGGGGGTGTAAAGGTTCTCTCCTGAGTCTATCAAAAGGAAAATAGAATTGTAAGAAGATGGTTGGTTTTTACCTATTGAAAGAAGATCGTTAGTGGATGCCAGTGGCCACAACAGAAGAGGAATCGGGAGTGGATGTAAAACTCAATTTATATTTATTTTAAGCTTTTTACCTTCATTGCAAACTGCTTTACTTATTTGCTACACTTCCGTATGCTTTCAAGTTAACATCTTTTCGATACAGTTTTTCATCGAACCAAAGATTTTCAAACCGATGTAATTTTACGAAAGCACTGATTCACTCCCCCCCGCTCTTAGTGCCGATTCGATCCTAACATTAATGTGGCTAGGAATGTGAGGTAATTAGGGTATTCAAGATGCCATATAGTGACATCTAACCATAGAAAGTTGTAATGTGCTCCATCAGATCGACATTACCATCGAACGTCTCCAAGGATGGGAGATGTAAGCTCTTTGAAATCAATTTCTCTTAGATTTTTTGGGTGAACAAGAATCGACCTTAGGTGGAGTCAATCAATGCATCCCATTTTGATTGTTAGAGATCTCATTGCATCTCCTCCAAACGTAGGCCCATCTACCATAGTTAGATTAGTAGAGAGTTATCTATCAAGTCCATTGAGTGAGCCTCGGATTCAAGCGAGGCAGATTAAGAGTGGTGTTATCCATTGAAGTACCCCCTCAACTGATGGTTTAATAGGCCTCAAACATTTATGGGATATTGGCACTACGTCGAGTTAGGGAATCTTGACAAGGTGCTACTGGTAGTGGAGCTAGGGACTACAATTAAGCTGGTGACATCGCTTGTTAGGCAAATTGAGGCAAAAGTGGAGTAATTGTATGTATCATGCTTGTTAATGTTTGTATTTACTAAGTAAGATTTAAGAACAACTCAACGAGACCAAGTAGGTGGCTCAGGTTCATCCTCAAGAATAAAAGACAAGGTCGTTGAATATTGCACTAGTATCTCATAATTGTAGGTGGATGCACCAATGTGCGGAAAGGTTAGCTACTATCCTCATTGGGGGAAAGTACTAAGGATTGATGGCAAAGCTTATGGGAAGATATCATTGGTGTCTTAGTAGGCTCAACATAGTTCTAATCCATGTGTGCAAGAATGTTCGAATTGTGGTTGAGGTGTCTTAGAAATAAAAACACTAACATCCAAGGTGTTACCTATACAAAGATGAGGTCGGAAGAGTTATCTCAGTCTAGTCCCTTTAATATCTAAGTTAATAACTTAAGATAGTAAGTATAGTCACGAGTGATAGAATTGATTCTCCCTTGGTAACTATGCTAAAAGTGAGTTTTTATTTTTGACCGAACAGTAAAGCGGTGAAATATTTTATGAGGAAGCAACCGTCAATAGCCACAAACATACTACCTTTGTTTTTTTTGTCCATAACGGTTTACTTTACACTTATGTACACATGAGCAGACCACAAGGCAGGTCTTACCTCCCTCCTATCAGCTTTAACATAACGCAAAGATCATACGATGGATAATAATTGATCGACAATATTTGGTTCAACTTTAAAGAGTTCATGAAACCAAGTTCTTCTGAATTCTATTTATCTTGGGAAACTGGAAATGTTCGATATGGGATTGTTAAGGAATACATGCTCACAGTAAACTTGTGTTTGATCCCTGTTGCAACAATGGGGTTCACCTTCACATACATATTTTGCCTGCAATTTCATCAGTATAAGTACTTAGAGTTTTCGCAACCTTATTTGAGCACCGTGCTGGGGATGAAGAGTGAAGACTGTGTGTGGTGCGTGAGCATACGACGGCGAGAGATCAAAGGAGAAATGCTGAAGAATCATGCTCAGTCCCATCTTTGCTTCCAGCAACGCAAAGGTCTGGCCGATGCAAATTCGTGGGCCTCCGCCAAACGGGAAGAACGCAACCTGTTCCTTCGACGCCTTTGAGACCCCTTCGGCGAACCTCTCTGGATTGAACTCGCTGGCATCTTTGCCCCACAGGTTTGGATCATGGTGGACGAAGATTACATGCAGCAGGAGGAGAACTCCTGGTGGGTAAACCACATCCCCAAGTTTCATCGTCTTGTATGTCTGCCTCTGGAGGAGAATTGCTGGAGGGTATAGCCTGAGCACTTCATACAGAATCATGGTCACCTGCCCACACAAATTTCAGTCCATCACTTGATGAAATCTTCCTCATCTTTCAGTCCAAGAAAGAACAAGAACAGCATGCTGATGAATAGGGTCGAAACAACTAGCAATCTGAGTGTGTTTAGTTCAGCTAAGCAGAAGAACAAAGCAGGAAGATGATACTCAACGATCTTTAAGTGGCTCAAGCCATCAAAATTGGGTTTGTTTTCGCCAAAGACTCCAAGAACTTCTTCTCTAGCGCAGACCTGCCAGGTAGGATGCATGCTCAAGCAGATCATTGTCCATGTCAGCAACACAGATGTTGTCTCCTGCCCTGCAAAGTAGAAGAGCTTGCATTCTTCAATCACATCTTCGGTTGTCATCCCGGCATTCTTGTTCCCATCTTCTTGCAAGTGCTTCATGTTGGACTCCATCAACAGGCCCAACAGGTCATCGGTGCTTGCCTTTCCAGTCTTTATATCCTGTTCTCTCTTCTTTATTATGCCTCTCAGAATCGATCGGATCTCTCTATCAATTTCTTTTATTCTCTTGTTCTTTGGGGTGGGAAGAAACCTGTTTGACAGCAATTATTAGTAGCCGTATCCTACGAATCATTCGAAAACTCGCATAATTTATGAGCTCAATACAATATTGTGATTAGAAATGTGTAGCAGCTTCGAAGTCTTTGAGATGAAGCTTTGAAAAGTGCAAGCAAGGCATCAATGGACCACCTATTGTCTCGGATCATCAAATCAATGATCCTTTCAACATAACTAAATTCTGATGTTTCTTCCTTTAAAGCTTCGTTCAACAACATGGAATTGAGTAGGAGAAGGACTCACCTGTACCCTGGGACATAAAGATTTTGGATAACCTGAATAAGGAGCTCAGCCTGCTCAGCTTGAAGTTGGAAAATTGGCCTTCCTTCTTTGTAGCTACTACCGAAGGCAGTTCGTGAAATGACATCTCCAGTGAAGCTTTGGAGCTCAGGCCAAACATCTAACTCATAACATGCCTCAGAGCCCGCCATATTCTCCCATCTATGCATCAGATCACTACAGCAAGCAGAGAATGCCGGCAACATTCGCTGCAAAATTGATGAGGATAAACATTTTGGTATGAATCAAACTGGAAACAGGACGGATGGATGCACTTCCAAGATGTTCCGTTTGGGTGTCGTGCAGAACAGTGAATCAATCACCTTTAGCTTCTCCGCATGGAAAGCAGGATTTAGAATCCTCCTATGTTTGACCCACTTTTCGCCTTCGTACATAGCGAGGCCTCTGGCGAAGAACCGGGCGAGGGGGTTCTGGTTCGGCTTCCCGAAGTGGCCGAACTTATTGGATAGAACCTCCCTCACCAGCTCCGGATCCGTGATGGTCACTTGCGGCACAGGCCCGAACCATGTGAATGATATCTTACCTGCATGCACAAGAACAAGATCGAGTTCTAACAATTGGAGCTCGTGCCCAGGCGATGACGACAACAGAGGAGGAGGAGGAAGCGCTTACCGTACTCGTCCATGACGCGATGAAAAAAAGGGAGAAGGCGAGGGATGATGTTGTGGGCGAGGGGCATGGGCTTGGCGCGGGCCTCCTTGCTGAACAGCACGTTCTCCTTGAGGTCGCCGTAGGGGAAGCGGTATGCGGTGCCGTTGAGCCCCTGCGTCCGGAGCGCTCGCTCCAGCCGCCTCGGCCTCCACCACGCCCAGTTGAGCACCCGCAAGGCCCACGCCAGAAACAGCAGCCCGGCCACGCCACATCCCAAGCTCCGCAGCACGTCCGCCGCCAGGAACTCGGCCATGGCCACGGACGATCGTATGGGTGGAGCCTCTAGCAAACAGGACTTTATGGCAAGAAAAAGGGTGGAGAGTTCGGGAGAGATGATTTCAGCGATTACGCACGAGAGCTTCGTTGCCATCGACGACGGGCTTCTGTACGATAGAAAATTAGCGACACATTGTTGTTACGTGTTATTCAAGTTATATTCCATTTATATATAAAAATTTAAAGTAAAAAAACAAAACTTTATTTTCATTCATTATAATAAAAAAATTTATTATGATAAAAATGATAATTATAAATTTTATATTTCATATATTTTTCGTCTCGTATTTCTATAGCAGATTTTATCGATAGTATATTGTCGATCAATTATTATCTGTTATATTATCTTTGCGTGACGTTAAAGCTGGCAGGAGGGAGGTAAGACCTGCCTTGTAGTCTGCTCACGTGTACACAAGTCTAAAGTAAACCGTTATGGATTGCCTCCTCCCTTTTCGTTTTTATGGACAAAAAAACAAAGGTAGTATGTTAGTGGCTATTGAGGGCTGCTTCCCTGTAGAACATTTCACCGCTTTACTATTCTTTACAGTCAAGAATAAAAACTCACTTTTAAAATAGTTACCAAGGGAGAATCAATTCTATCACTCGTGACTATACTTATCTATCTTAGGTTATTAACTTAGATATTAGAGCAACATATTGAGATAACTCTTTCGACCTTGATCTTTGTACAGGTGACACCTTGGGTGTTATGTATTTTTATTTCTGAGACACCTCGACCACACTTTGAACATTCTTACATACATGGGTCAGAACCATGTTAGGCTTACTAAGACACCAATGACATCTTCCCATAATATTTTTGGCGTTGGAAGAAGAGCTCGATGTCGTATGAATCCTCACTCGTCGATCCTCTCAATAAACACTTGAGCGAAGAGACTTTGCCATCAACCTTTAGTACCTATGCCACCTACTCAGCCCTGTTGAGTTGTTATTAAATCTTAGTAAATACAAACATTAACAAGCATGATACATACACTCATTCTACTTTTGCCTCAATTGGCCCAATAGGCTATGTCACTAGCTCAATCATAGTCCCTAGCTCCACTGCCACTAGCACCTTGTCAAGATTCCCTAACTTGACATAGTGCCAACTTCCCATAAATGCTTGAAGCCTGTTAAACTATCAGTTAAGGGGGCACTTTAATCTCTATCGATGAAATTCAATGGATCATACCACTCTCAATATGCCTCGCTTGAATTTGAGGCCCACTCAATTGACTTGACGGATAACTCCCTACTGATCCAACTATGGTAGATGGACCGACGTTTAGAGGAAATGCAATGAGAGCTCCAACAATCAAAATGAGAAGCATTAATTGACTCCACCTAAGGTCGATTCTCATTCACCCAAAAAATCTAAGAGAAATCGATTTCAGATAGCTTACATCTCCCATCCTTGGAGACGTTCGATGGTAATGTTAATCTGATGGAGCACATTATGACTTTCCATGGTCAGATGTCACTATATGGCATTTTGAATACCCTAATTACCACACCTTCCTAACTGCATTAAGAGACCTAGCATGAGAATGATATGCTTGTCTGAAGCTGCTTTTTATTTGTTCTTTCACTCAACTAGCTAGGGACCGGGCATTGGATGACTTGAGGATGGGCTCATCTCTTTCGGAACCGAAGCCAAGAAGAAGGCTCCCAAGGTTAGAACTCAAATGATGCTTTAAGCCCCATCAAACCAGCTAAAAGAGTTTTATA
Source organism: Musa balbisiana (assembly GCA_004837865.1). Lineage (NCBI taxonomy): Eukaryota > Viridiplantae > Streptophyta > Magnoliopsida > Zingiberales > Musaceae > Musa > Musa balbisiana. The sequence goes on along the minus strand of CM017188.1, from coordinate 817,259 downwards.
AATGCAAGATGACCCCGCTCCTCTTATGATTCATATAAATGTCCCATCAGGACCACATGGAAGGGACACTACTCTGCTATTGAAATGCTGAAATAGAAAAAAATTAGTCCTATCCACTATTGAGATGTAAGAGAATATGGGTTAATCCCTCCATCGCTAAGACGCTAACCAAGGAGGATATGATAGAATCCCTCTCTCTCCTCCACATTGAAATGATAATTGAGGAGTCTCCCATGAGATACCCACCTCTCTCTCTCTCTCTCCCTATCTTTTCCCACATTTATTTATTAAAATGCTAGTCGAGGAGGATAGGAAAATGTTGGGTTGACAACCCATAAATTCAGCCCAAGGTGGGCTATATCAGCCTATAGCCCACCCTCCACTTAACTTAACCCTAATATCATATTAATGGGGGTGGGGGGCTACGTTTTGAGGTGAAGGTAGCTGCGTTTTTAGGAGAAAAACTGCAGCAACGTGGACATCCTTGCAGCAATAAAAAGGAGGAGAACAAGGCAGAAAAACAAGAGAAAGAAATGAAAGAAGACAAGGTGTTTTCATCTCAGGTTAGATCAAATCTACAATAGACTCTTGCTGTGATTACTTGGGGAGGTTTTAGATAATGTCGGCAGTGACGTGGTCCTTGTATCCTAGTTATTCTCTTGTGATTGTTGCTAGGGTTTAGGGCAAGAGATTGAGATTTGTATATTCATTATTCTCATAGTGGATTATCTCTAGTCCGCCCTATGGTTTTTACCCTTGACATTGGAGGGGTTTTCCACGTATATCTTAGTATTTTGTTTGATTGTGATTCCATTTAATTCCGTTACGTATTATAATCTTCTAGTATTTGTTCATATACAAAGGTTATTTCTCGTTATATCCCTATTAACTGGTATCAGAGCAGGGTTTTTGGTGATTTAATTTTGTATTTGAACATGGAGGCCAGTAATGTTTCTCGCATGATTAGTTTAAATGGAAACAATTGGATGATATGGAAATCAAGAATGAAAGATCTCTTGTATTGCAAAGATTTGTATGGACCTTTGCAGGGTGATAGTGCAAAACCTACAACTATGACAGATGATGAGTGGAACAGGTTAGATCGAAAAACAATTGGGTTTATTAGACAGTGGCTTGATGATAGTGTCTTTCACCATGTTTCTACTGAAATTCCTACATATTCTCTTTGGAAAAAGTTAGAAAGTCTCTATGAAAGAAAAACAACTAGCAACAAAGCTTTTTTGATCAGAAAACTTGTGAACCTAAAATATATAGAGGGTGCTTCTATTGTTGAGCAATTGAATGAAATGCAGAGTATTGCTAACCAGTTATCCTCTATGAAAATGTCTCTTGATGATGAGTTGCAGGCATTGTTACTTCTCAGTTTATTACCAGAAAGTTGGGAGACACTAGTGGTTTCCCTCAATAATTCTGCGCCAGATGGTGTTGTCACCATGAGTCAAATAACAAGCAGTTTGTTGAATGAGGAGTTGAGATGAAAGAGTTCAGCAACATCTCAGAATGATTCACAGGCACTTATCTCAGAGAATAGAGGAAGGTCAAAGTCTAGAAGTAGTTCACGTATGAGTAGGAGCAAGTCAAGATCAAGAAAAGATATTGTTTGCTATAACTGTGGTGAGAAAGGACATTACAAGAACCAATGTAAGCAACCTAAGAAGAGCAAGAAAAAGGGAAAAGAAGTGGAGTCTACAGAGTCAAAGGATAATATTACAGCTACAGTGCAGGGTGGTGATTATTTGATTTTATCTCATTTTGATGATATTTTTTCTTATGTGTGTCAGGATCTTAAGTGGATGATTGACACAGGTGCTTCTTATCATGCTACACCACGGAGGGAGTTTTTTGCTACATACAAGTCTGGAAATTTTGGTGTTGTCAAGATGGGCAACTATGGCATAGCAGACATCATTGGCATGGGTGATATCCATTTAACGACCAACCTTGGATGCTAGTTGGTGCTTAAGGATGCGAGGCATATGGTTGACTTGAGGCTGAATTTAATTTCAGTTGGAAGGCTAGATGATGAAGACTATGATAGTAGATTTCACAAAGGGCAATGGAAGCTCAGTAAGGGTTCTCTTGTTATGGCTAGTGGAAAGAAATGTCATACCTTATACAGGTTGCAGGCTAAAGCTTATGGTGAGCAGTTAAATGCTACAGAAAAAGACTTCAACATGGAGTTGTGGCATAGGAGACTGGGACATATGAGCGAGAAGGGGCTGCAAGCTCTTTCCAAGAGAGAGGTATTGCCAGACCTCAGAGGTATACATCTGAACCCTTGTATTGATTGTTTGGCTGGTAAACAACATAGAGTTTCATTTGCTAGTCCTGCTTTGTCTAGAAAAATGCATGCCTTAGACCGTGTTTATACATATGTATGTAGTCCTTTGAGGACAAAAACTCCTGGTGGATCTATTGATGTCCTTGGTATCAGTGGTGTACTTTATTTTATCACTTTTATAGATGATTTTTCCAGGAAAGTTTGGGCCTATGCTTTGAAGACTAAAGATCAGGTGATTAATGTCTTCAAAGAGTTTCATGTCAGGGTTGAAAGGGAGACAGAAAGGCAATTGAAATGCATAAGATCAGATAATGGTGATGAGTACGCAAGATTATTTAATAATTATTGCATGTCACATGGGATCCAACATGAGATGACAGTTCCTGGTACACCTCAGCATAATGCAATTATAGAGAGGATGAACCGCACCATCATGGAAAAGATTAGATGTATGCTTTCACAGGCCAAGCTATCCAAAAGGTTTTGGGATGAGGCTTTGAGGACTGCAGTTGATGTGATCAACTTATCATCATGTACAACCCTAGATGGTGATGTTGCAAAGCATGTATGGTCAGGGAAAGATGTTTCCTACAAGCATTTGAGAGTGCTTGGTTGTCGTGCATTTGCACATATTCCAAACAATGAGAGGTCCAAGATGGATGGTAAGACTAAAGAATGTATTTTTCTTGGCTACTCACATGATCATTTTGGTTACAGGCTTTGGGATCCAAAAAAGCAGAAGATGTTTAGAAGCAGAGATGTGGTCTTCTTTGAGGATCAAACCTTTGAGGATTTAAAGAAGAAGACACTTGCCAAGACTTCTGCAGAAGGATTAGCAGATTGTGACCCAGTTATTCCTCCAGTATATCAGGGTGATAGGAGAGATGTGCAGGAAGATAGTGTAGAGCCTAATGTTGATCTACCTATAGGACATGTTGAGCAAGAAAAAGTTGAAGAGCAAGTTCCCGTAGAACCTCAGTTGAGAAGATCTTCTAGACAATGTCAACCTTCCAGAAGATACTCTACATATGAGTATGTGATGCTTACTGATGCAGGTGAACCAGAGAGTTACCAGAAAGCAGTTGAAGGTGAGCAGAAATAGAAGCGGTTAGTTGCTATGCAGGAAGAGATTGATGCTCTTCAGAAGAACCACACTTATGATTTGGTGCTACTACCAAATGGAATGAATGCCTTGAAGAACAAGTGGGTTTTTAGGTTAAAGACTCAAGAATATTGTTCTCAACCAAAGTACAAAGCTAGATTGGTTGTGAAAGACTTTGGTCAAAAGAAAGATATTGACTTTGAAGAGATTTTTTCTCCTGTTATTAAAATGTCTTCTATTCATGTTGCTCTTGGTATTGCTATTAGCCAGGACTTGGAGGTTGAGCAGTTAGATGTGAAGATAGCTTTCTTCATGGTGATTTGGAGGAGGAAATTTATATGAAGCAACCAGAAGGTTTCAAAGACAAAGGTAAGAAGAATTTTGTCTACAAGTTGAAGAAGAGCTTGTATGGGCTAAAGCAAGCTCCAAAGCAGTGGTACATAAAATTTGATTCATTTATGATAGAAAATAGATATAAAAGAACGACTTCAGATCATTGTGTGTACATCAAATGGTTTGGTGAGGATTTTATTATTCTTTTACTTTATGTTGATGATATGCTTATTCTTGGGAAAGATATGTCTAGCATTGACAGGTTGAAGAAGGAACTGAATGAGTCTTTTGCAATGAAAGACATGGGGCCAACAAAGCAAATACTGGGCATGCAGATTTCCCGTGATAGGAAAAACAAGAAGATTTGGTTGTCACAGGAGAAATATATCGAGAAGGTATTGGAAAGGTTCAGTATGAGCAATGCAAAACCAGTTGGTTCTCCTCTTGCAGGTCACTTCAAGTTGTGCTCAAAACAGAGTCCGTTAAGTGATGAGGAGAAGGAGAAAATGCAAAAGGTTCCTTATGCTTCAGCAGTCGAAAGTTTAATGTATGCAATGGTATGTATGAGGCCAGACATCACATATGCAGTGGGTGTTACTAGCAGATTTCTTGAAATCCAAGTAAATGGGCAGTAGTGAAGTGAATTTTTAGATATATCAGAGGGAGCTCTAAGGTTTGTTTAAGCTTTGGAGGTGGATCACCTGTATTGACAAGTTACACAGATGCAGATATGGCAAGAGATATAGATACAAGGAAGTCTACTTCAAGTTATGTACTTACTTTTGTAGGGGGAGCTGTGTCATGGCAATCCAGGTTGCAAAGGTGTATTGCTCTCTCCACCACAGAAGCAGAATATATTGCTGCTACAAAGGTATGCAGAGAAATGTTATGGATGAAAGAATTCTTACAAGAATTGGGGCTGAAACAGGAAAATTATGTGGTGCATTGTGACAGCCAGAGTGCCATCCATTTATATAAGAACCCAATGTTTCATTCCAAGTCAAAGCATATAGATGTCAGATACCACTGGATTCGAAATGTATTTGAAGAGAAGCAGTTGCAACTTCAGAAAATTCATACAGATGATAATGGAGCAGACATGTTGACAAAGACCTTACCAAAAGAAAGACAGGAGATATACCGACAGCTGGTCGGCATGGCTTCACAACATTGAGGAGTCTTGGGACAGCCTCCCTTATGGGCTGAAGAGGGAGGTTGTTGGGCTGGCAGCCCACAAATTCAACCCAAGTTGGGCTTTATCAACCCACAGCCCACCCCCCACTTAACCTAACCCTAATCTCATATTAGGGGGGGTGGGGGGCTGCGTTTTGAGGTGAAGGTGGCTGCATTTTTAGGAGAAAAACTGCAGCAACGTGGACATCCTCGCAGCAATAAAAATGAGGAGAACAAGGCAGAAAAACAAGAGAAAGAAAGGGAAGAAGACAAGGACAACGCAGAGAGACTGTTCTTAATCATCTAGTAGTGTTTTCATCTCAGGTTAGATCAAATCTACAGTAGACTCTTGCTGTTATTACTTGGGGAGGTTTTAGATATTGTGGGCAGTGACGTGATTCTTGTATCCCAGTTATTCTTTTGTGATTATTGCTAGGGTTTAGGTCAAGAGATTGAGATTTGTATATTCATTATTCTCATATTGGATTATCTCTAGTCTGCCTTGTAGTTTTTACCCTTCACATTGGAAAGGTTTTCCACGTATATCTTGGTGTTCTGTTTGATTGTGATTACATTTAATTCTGCTGCGTATTATAGTCTTCTAGTACTTATTCATATATAAAGGTTATTTCTCGTTATATCCCTATCAGAAAAGATAATCCTCATGCCATATGTGGAATTTAGCCCACGATTACATGACCCCAATCAAGACAAGGCAGACTTCCACTCCCCTAAAAAGTCACCTTCCACAAACAAGATAGTGCACCTCCTCGGGATTATTTCGACAAGGAATGTGAGTTGAGCAAACCTGAACTATATAAGAACTCCGCTATAACGAACTCATGTAAGAAGAAATCTTCTATAGCGGAAAAATAGGCTAGGAAAGCTCCCAAGGCAAATGAGTCAGGCATACTCGACCCGCATAAGAAGAAATTCGCTACAACAAAAAAGGGGGTCAGAAAGGTGCCCAAGGCACATTAGTCAGGCACACCTAACCTACATAAGTAAAAATCTATCACAGCGAAAAATCAAACTAAGAAAAGTACCCAAAATCATGAAACCAAGTTCTTCTGAATTCTATTTATCTTGGGAAACTGGAAATGTTCAATATGGGATTGTTAAGGAATACATGCTCACAGTAAACTTGTGTTTGATCCCTGTTGCAACAATGGGGTTCACCTTCACATACATATTTTGCCTGCAATTTCATCAGTATAAGTACTTAGAGTTTTCGCAACCTTATTTGAGCACCGTGCTGGGGATGAAGAGTGAAGACTGTGTGTGGTGCGTGAGCATACGACGGCGAGAGATCAAAGGAGAAATGCTGAAGAATCATGCTCAGTCCCATCTTTCCTTCCAGCAACGCAAAGGTCTGGCCGATGCAAATTCGTGGGCCTCCGCCAAACGGGAAGAACGCAACCTGTTCCTTCGACGCCTTTGAGACCCCTTCGGCGAACCTCTCAGGATTGAACTCGCTGGCATCTTTGCCCCACAGGTTTGGATCATGGTGGACGAAGATTACATGCAGCAGGAGGAGAACTCCTGGTGGGTAAACCACATCCCCAAGTTTCATCGTCTTGTATGTCTGCCTCTGGAGGAGAATTGCTGGAGGGTATAGCCTGAGCACTTCATACAGAATCATGGTCACCTGCCCACACAAATTTCAGTCCATCACTTGATGAAATCTTCCTCATCTTTCAGTCCAAGAAAGAACAAGAACAGCATGCTGATGAATAGGGTCGAAACAACTAGCAATCTGAGTGTGTTTAGTTCAGCTAAGCAGAAGAACAAAGCAGGAAGATGATACTCAACGATCTTTAAGTGGCTCAGGCCATCAAAATTGGGTTTGTTTTCGCCAAAGACTCCAAGAACTTCTTCTCTAGCGCGGACCTGCCAGGTAGGATGCATGCTCAAACAGATCATTGTCCATGTCAACAACACAGATGTTGTCTCCTGCCCTGCAAAGTAGAAGAGCTTGCATTCTTCAATCACATCTTCGGTTGTCATCCCGGCATTCTTGTTCCCATCTTCTTGCAAGTGCTTCATGTTGGACTCCATCAACAGGCCCAACAGGTCATCGGTGCTTGCCTTTCCAGTCTTTATATCCTGTTCTCTCTTCTTTATTATGCCTCTCAGAATCGATCGGATCTCTCTATCAATTTCTTTTATTCTCTTGTTCTTTGGGGTGGGAAGAAACCTGTTTGACAGCAATTATTAGTAGCCGTATCCTACGAATCATTCGAAAACTCGCATAATTGATGAGCTCAATACAATATTGTGATTAGAAATGTGTAGCAGCTTCGAAGTCTTTGAGATGAAGCTTTGAAAAGTGCAAGCAAGGCATCAATGGACCACCTATTGTCTCGGATCATCAAATCATTGATCCTTTCAACATAACTAAATTCTGATGTTTCTTCCTTTAAAGCTTCGTTCAACAACATGGAATTGAGTAGGAGAAGGACTCACCTGTACCCTGGGACATAAAGATTTTGGATAACCTGAATAAGGAGCTCAGCCTGCTCAGCTTGAAGTTGGAAAATTGGCCTTCCTTCTTTGTAGCTACTACCGAAGGCAGTTCGTGAAATGACATCTCCAGTGAAGCTTTGGAGCTCAGGCCAAACATCTAACTCATAACATGCCTCAGAGCCCGCCATATTCTCCCATCTATGCATCAGATCACTACAGCAAGCAGAGAATGCCGGCAACATTCGCTGCAAAATTGATGAGGATAAACATTTTGGTATGAATCAAACTGGAAACAGGACGGATGGATGCACTTCCAAGATGTTCCGTTTGGGTGTTGTAAAGAACAGTGAATCAATAACCTTTATCTTCTCCGCATGGAAAGCAGGATTCAGAATCCTCCTATGTTTGACCCACTTTTCGCCTTCGTACACAGCGAGGCCTCTGGCGAAGAACCGGGCGAGGGGGTGCTGGTTCGGCTTCACGAAGTGGCCGAACTTATTGGATAGAACCTCCCTCACCAGCTCCGGATCCGTGATGGTCACTTGCGGCACAGGCCCCAACCATGTGAATGATATCTTACCTGCATGCACAAGAACAAGATCGAGTTCTAACAATTGGAGCTCGTGCCCAGGCGATGACGACAACAGAGGAGGAGGAGGAGGAGGAGGAGGAGGAAGCGCTTACCGTACTCGTCCATGACGCGATTTAAAAAAGGGAGAAGGCGAGGGATGATGTTGTGGGCGAGGGGCATGGGCTTGGCGCGGGCCTCCTTGCTGAACCGCGCGTTCTCCTTGAGGTCGCCGTAGGGGAAGCGGTATGCGGTGCCGTTGAGCCCCTGCACCCGGAGCGCGCGCTCCAGCCGCCTCGGCCTCCACCACGCCCAGTTGAGCACCCGCAAGGCCCACGCCAGAAACAGCAGCCCGGCCACGCCACATCCCAAGCTCCACAGCACGTCCGCCGCCAGGAACTCGGCCATGGCGATGGATGATGGTATGGGTAGAGACTCTAGCAAACAGGACTTTATGGCAACAAAAAGGGTGGAGAGTTCGGGAGACATTATTTTAGCGATTACGTACGAGAACTTCGTGGCCATCGACGACGGGCTTCTGTATGATAGAAAATTTACCGACAGATTGTGGTTACGTGTTATTAAAGTTATCATCCATTTATTTATAAAAAATTAAAATAAAAAAACAAAAACTTCATTTTCATTCATTATAATAATTTTTTTTATTATGATAAAAATGATAATATAAATTTTATATTCCCTATCTTTTGTCTCTTCGTGAAGACATGCTTTGAAGTTTCTAGGGTTCGGAGTATGTGTTTTTAGTCTTTACATGCTTTGAGCATTCTTTGTCTCATATCTCTATAGTGGATTTTATCGGTCGTGGGTCAAGTTTTCATACCTCATGTATTTTGGGTACTTTTCTTAATTTGATTTTTCGCTATGGTAGATTTTTTCTCATGTAGGTTGGGTGTGCTTGACTCACGTGCCTTGGGCGCCTTCCTGACCCCTTTTTTTTGTTATAGCGAATTTCTTCTTATGCGGGTCACATATGCCTGACTCATTTGCCTTGGGTGCTTTCCTAGGCCATTTTTCCGCCATAGAAGATTTCTTCTTACACGAGTTAGGTTTGCTCGACTCATGCGCCTTAGGCACCTTCTTGGTCAGTTTTTCTACTATAACATATTTCTTCTAATGTGACTTGTGTTTGCTCAACTCATATGCCTTGGGTGCCTTCCTAACCTGTTTTTTCACCATAGTAGATTTCTTCTTATGCGTGTCGAGTTTGCCCGACTCAAACCCGACCCGCGCCTTAGGCGTCTTCCTAGCCTGTTTGTTTGCTATAGCAGAGTTCTTATACGGTTCGGGTTTGCTCGACTCACATGCCTTGTCGAAATAATCCCGAGGAGGTGCTCTATCTTGTTCGTGGGAGAGTGGAAGTCCGCCTTACCTTAATTGGGGCCATGTAGTCGTGGGCTAAATTCCACATATGGCGCGAGGAGTATCTTTTCATATCCTCCTCGACTAGAATTTTAATAAATAAATGTGGGAAAAGAGGGGGAGAGAGAGAGAGGCGGGCATCTTAAGGGAGACTCATCGATTATCATTTCAATGTAGAGAAGAGAGAGAGATTCAACCATATCCTCCTTGGTTAGTGCCTTACCGATGGAGGGATTACCCCATATTCTCTTGCATCTCAATAGTGGATAGGATTAATTTTTTTCTATTTCAGTATCTCAACAGTAGACTAGTGTCCCTTCCATATGAATCCTGGGAGGAGAGGGGTTATTCTGCATTTATAAACCTCTTTTAGCTGGTTTGATGAGGCTCAAAGCATCATTAGAGCTCTAACCTTGGGAGCCTTCTTCTTGGCTTCGGTTCCAAAAGAGATGAGCCCATCCTTAAGTCATCCAATGCCCGGTCCCTTGCTAGTTGGGTGAAAGAACAAATATAAAGTAGCTTTAGGCGAGCATATCATTCTCGTGCTAGGTCTCTTAATGTGGTTAGGAAAGTGTGATAATTAGGATATTCAAGATGTCATATAGTGACATCTGACCATGGAAAGCCATAATGTGCTCCATCAGATTGACATTACCATAGAACGTCTCCAAGGATGGGAGATGTAAGCTCCCTGAAATCAATTTCTCTTGGATTTTTTGGGTGAATAAGAATCGACCTTAGGTGGAGTCAACCAATGCTTCCCATTTTGATTGTTAGAGCTTTAATTGCATCTTCTCCAAACGTCGGTCCATCTACCATAGTTGGATCAATAAGGAGTTATCTGTCAATTCCATTGAGTGGGCCTCAGATTCAAATGAGGCAGACTGAGAGTAGTGTGATCCATTGAATTTCATCGACAAAGATTGAAGTGTCCCCTCAACTGATGGTTTAATAGGCCTCAAGCATTTATGGGATGTTGGCACTATTTCGAGTTAGGGAATCTTGACAAGGTGCTAGTGGCAGTGGAGCTAGGGACTATGATTGAGCTAGTGGCATTGTCTGTTGGGCCAATTGAGGTAAAAGTGGCATGCGTGTATGTATCATGCTTGTTAATATTTGTATTTATTGAGTAAGATTTAATAACAACTCAACAGGGCTGAGTAGGTGGCTTAGGTACTAAGGGTCGATAGGAAAGCCTCTTCGCTCAAGTGTTTCTTGAGAGGATCGACAAGTGAGCATTCATACGACATCGAGCTCTCCTTTCAACGTCAAAAATGTTATGGGAAGATGTCATAAGTGTCTTAGTAAGCCCAACATGGTTTTTACCCATGTGTGCAAGAATGTTCGAAGTGTGGTCGAGGTTTCTCAGAAATAATAACACATAGCACCCAAGGTGTCACCTATACAAAGTTCGAGGTCGGAGGAGTTATCTCAATCGAGTCCCTCTAATATCTAAGTTAATAGCCTACGATAGATAAATATGATCACGAGTTATAGAATTGATTCTCCGTTGGTAATTATGCTAAAAGTTAGTTTTTATTCTTGACGGTAAAGAACAGTAAAGCGATGAAATATTTTATGGGGACACAGCCCCTCAAAAGCCACTAACATACTACCTTTGTTTTTTTGTCCATATAAACGATAACAGAGGAGTCAATCCACAACTGTGTACTTTAGACTTATGTTCACATCAGCAGGGGACAAGTCTTGCCTCCCTCCTGTCAGCTTTAACATCACACAAAGATCATGTGGTAGATAATAATTGATCGATAATATTTGGTTAAACTTAGAAGAGCTCATGAAATCAAGTTCTTCTGAATTCTATTTATGTTGGGAAACTGGAAATGTTCAATATGAGATTGTTAAGGAATACATGCTCACAGTAAACTGGTGTTTGATCCCTGTTGCAACGATGGGTTCACCTTCACATACATATTTTGCCTGCAATTTCATCAGTATAAGTACTTAGAGTTTTCGCAACTTTATTTGAGCACCGTGCTGGGGATGAAGAGCGAAGACAGTGCGTGGAGCGTGGGCATACGACGGCGAGAGATCAAAGGAGAAATGCTGAAGAATCATGCTCAGTCCCATCTTTGCTTCCAGCAACGCAAAGTTCTGGCCAATGCAAATTCGTGGGCCTCCGCCGAACGGGAAGAACGCAACCTGTTCCTTCGACGCCTTTGAGACCCCTTCGGCAAACCTCTCTGGATTGAACTCACTGGCATCTTTTCCCCACAGGTTTGGATCATGGTGGACGAAGATTACATGCAGCAGGAGGAGAACTCCTGGTGGGTAAACCACATCTCCAAGTTTCATCGTCTTGTATGTCTGCCTCCGGAGGAGAATAAATGGAGGGTATAGCCTGAGCACCTCATACAGAATCATGGTCACCTGCCCACACAAATTTCAGTCCATCAATTGGTGAAATCTTCCTCATCTTTCAGTCCAAGAAAGAACAAGAACAGCATGCTGATGAATAGGGTCGAAACAACTAGAAATCAGAGTGTGTTTAGTTTAGCTAAGCAGAAGAACAAAGTAGGAAGATGATACTCAACGATCTTTAAGTGGCTCAAGCCATCAAAATCGGGTTTGTTATCGCCAAAGACTCGAAGAACTTCTTCTCTAGCGCGGACCTGCCAGGTAGGATGCATGCTCAAGCAGATCATTGTCCATGTCAGCAACACAGATGTTGTCTCCTGCCCTGCAAAGTAGAAGAGCTTGCATTCTTCAATCACATCTTCGGTTGTCATCCCGGCATTCTTGTTCCCATCTTCTTCTAAGTGCTTCATGTTGGACTCCATCAACAGGCCCAACAGGTCATCGGTGCTTGCCTTTCCATTCTTTATATCCTGTTCTCTCTTCTTTATTATGCGTCTCAGAATCGATCGGACCTCTCTATCAATTGCTTTTATTCTCTTGTTCTTTGGGGTGGGAAGAAACCTGTTTGACAGCAATTATTAGTAGACGTATCCTACGAATCATTCGAAAACTCGCATAATTGATGAGCTCAATACAATATTGTGATTAGAAATGTGTAGCAGCTTCGAAGTCTTTGAGATGAAGCTTTGAAAAGTGCAAGCAAGGCATCAATGGACCACCTATTGTCTCGGATCATCAAATCAATGATCCTTTCAACATAACTAAATTCTGATGTTTCTTCCTTTAAAGCTTCGTTCAACAACATGGAATTGAGTAGGAGAAGGACTCACCTGTACCCTGGGACATAAAGATTTTGGATAACCTGAATAAGGAGCTCAGCCTGCTCAGCTTGAAGTTGGAAAATTGGCCTTCCTTCTTTGTAGCTACTACCGAAGGCAGTTCGTGAAATGACATCTCCAGTGAAGCTTTGGAGCTCAGGCCAAACATCTAACTCATAACATGCCTCAGAGCCCGCCATATTCTCCCATCTATCCATCAGATCACTACAGCAAGCAGAGAATGCCGGCAACATTCGCTGCAAAATTGATGAGGATAAACATTTTGGTATGAATCAAACTGGAAACAGGACGGATGGATGCACTTCCAAGATGTTCCGTTTGGGTGTTGTAAAGAACAGTGAATCAATAACCTTTATCTTCTCCGCATGGAAAGCAGGATTCAGAATCCTCCTATGTTTGACCCACTTTTCGCCTTCGTACACAGCGAGGCCTCTGGCGAAGAACCGGGCGAGGGGGTGCTGGTTCGGCTTCACGAAGTGGCCGAACTTATTGGATAGAACCTCCCTCACCAGCTCCGGATCCGTGATGGTCACTTGCGGCACCTGCCCCAACCATGTGAATGATATCTTACCTGCATGCACAAGAACAAGATCGAGTTCTAACAATTGGAGCTCGTGCCCAGGCGATGACGACAACAGAGGAGGAGGAGGAAGCGCTTACCGTACTCGTCCATGACGCGATGAAAAAAAGGGAGAACGCGAGGGATGATGTTGTGGGCGAGGGGCATGGGCTTGGCGCGGGCCTCCTTGCTGAACAGCGCGTTCTCCTTGAGGTCGCCGTAGGGGAAGCGGTATGAGGTGCCGTTGAGCCCCTGCGCCCGGAGCGCGCGCTCCAGCCGCCTCGGCCTCCACCACGCCCAGTTGAGCACCCGCAAGGCCCACGCCAGAAACAGCAGCCCGGCCACGCCACATCCCAAGCTCCACAGCACGTCCGCCGCCAGGAACTCGGCCATGGCCATGGACGATCGTATGGGTGGAGCCTCTAGCAAACAGGACTTTATGGCAAGAAAACGGGTGGAGAGTTCGGAAGGGATGATTTCAGCGATTACGTACGACAGCTTCGTGGACTTCGACGACGGTCTTTTGTATGGTAGAAAATTTACCAATAATTGAAACGGTTACGTGTTGTTCAAGTTATCATCAATATATATATATATATATATATATATATATATATATATATATATATATATATATATATTTAAAATTTAAAAAATAAAAACTTTATTTTCATTTATTATAATAAAAAAGTTTATTATGATAAAAATGATAATAATAAATTTTAAGGTATAAAAATATATCATAAAAAAAAGGAACGGAGATTCTATTCTTTTTTGAATTATTCAAGCTCACATTTAAGCATCTCATATTTAAGGATCGAATAGAAAAATCACCTATGATCTTGATTTTCGTGCAGGTGACATCTTAAGAACGTAATACTTTTACCCTAAAGCTCGACACCTTTATTTCGGAATTGCTAGTCATAGGTGCCTTGTAAACCAATCATGTGAGTGATGACACGTATGATATTAAATACACTTTTTTTGTTTATTATATTATTTGGTATTTTATCACTTTATATTGATAGTTGCATGAATATATGTTGTGATATCCATGGATCTGTGCAATGGGAATCAAATCGTGATGAGATCACAATAATGAGATCGATTCACCTTTAAAACACAAACCCTAAATAATCTCAATCATAGATTGCTCGAGAGGGACATCGAGATAACCGGACAGACTGGTATACTATATAACTGTCCATATGATGGAGGCAGTTGGTCTCGTAGTTGCTCGTGTGGGGATACTAGGGATACAGTACAGGTGCTCATTGAATAATGAATTCACTGATTGATTCGCTAATGGAGTGCTAGATGGTTGATGATGCCTTATTGTTAGACAACGATTTCGTAGTCCCAATGGTGTATTTGGTCCTTAAACTTGTGACACCAATGATATTCTGTATGAGTACTATACACTTTGATACCAGACTTATAAGCATGAAAGTTCCAAATCTAGCATAGTCAGTCATCGGAAGTGGTAGCCAACCTTACGAGGGCCATTGAGTATCAATAGAGGATCATCCGCTCTCAGTATCATGAGAGGAATATCTCATGTGTTCTTGCTCACGCAAATCCTTGGCTATGGACATTCGGATTGAAAGAGAAAGAATTCTTTGGGAGAATCAAATTAGAGCGAGATTCGAGTAAAAATTATATGGGCCTTACAACACCATGTCCGATATATAGTCTTTGGAATATTAGATGGATGAGAGACTATAGATACACGGTAATTGAGGATAGACAGGTTCAATGGATTTGATTCATTTATATCGTTTGGGGACTGCAGCGTAGCGGCCTAGTACGTTCGTAGTCGATGAGTCGAGTGAATTATTATGTAGATAATAATTCACTGAGCTAGAAAAAGTTCTGATAGGTATGACTCACGGCCAGCTCAATATTTGGCCTTGATGGTCACACATATATGATATATGTTGCGACGAGTAGAGGTTCGGATATGAGATATCCGTTGGAGCCCCTATATTATTGGATATCCAATAAGTCCCTAAATTATTAGATCTTGTAGATGAGATCCAATAAGAGCCAATAAGAGATTATTGGATAGAGATCCACCAATCTAAGAGGCTTGGGTAGTTAAATATAGATCCAGTACCCAATAGGGCAAGATCCATTAAGGTTAAGTTGACAAAGAACCTCTATAAATAAGAGGGAACTAAATGCTCATAGGCTAGAGGTTTTCTGACTGCTACCTCTTATTCTTCGCTCTCCCTTTCCTCCTCATACTGTAGCCCCTATTTAGGGTGTTTGGACAGTAAGAAGGGGTAGCCCTTTTTTGATTATGTGGTGCACACGATAAGAGGAGATTTGGGCAATGATTTGAGGAGCATCTTCGCAGCCCCTACCATGTGGATCACCGCTAGATTGGAGGATAGTTGACCTCCTTCATCCTCTCCTACAGATCTACAAGTTTTCATGGATATACGATCTCCCTAGGTAACATATCTTTCTTATACGCATAATTTTTGGTTTCGTGGGTTTTTGCGTACCAACTTTTGCATGACGATGAAACCTTCTAAATTTTGGGATTTTATTTTTTGTTTTTCCACTGCGCATGTGATGTCGCCCTAGATTTCTCAATAGGAATATCTCGAAGCCATCTCCGAACTATCTCGGATCTGCCTCAAAGACACATCGGACAATCTTGTGTACACGAGTCTAGATCATGTTGGGCTGATCAAGACATTAATGATATTTGTCCTTAACAATTTGACACTTGAAGGAGGACCAAATGTCATAGGAACATCCACCAACCAACTCTCTTAACGAAGGCCTTACCTCCAACCCACAACACTTTCACTTATGGGAAGCAACTGTCATCCTTTCTACATGTGGATACGTTCACCTCGACGCAGATGCTGACGAGACACTTACATATTGTCATGAACGATCATCGCACACCCATAATATCTTCACTCAACAAATGATTTGTCACTTTTGCTTGCTTGTACAAATGCTTAGCAACATGTTTTGCCTTGGTTTTGTATGTTTTTGCTTGAAAAATGTAAGCAAGAATAGTTCGCAGTACTATAGTGCTATCGTTCACTATGCCATACAAAACTGCTCCAAAATGGCTCTATTTTCGTATGTCATAGCCTGTTTTCTATAGACTATAGTCGCATGCCAAAACGTCAACCATCTCAGACCCCTGGAAACCCCCAAGTGGCACAAGGGAGGAGGGGGCTTCGGGGTAGTATTGGGTGTTGATCGGTATACACAAGTTCGTAAATTTACTTGCCGGGAACTTGCCATCACACCCAGTGAGCAGTCATTTGTAAATTTATGACTGTTTGTTTTGCCTTCTAGAGTTCTTGTTTTCTCCTTTCTCTCTTTTCTCTCTTGCACTCAAAGTGTTTGTTGAATTGCTTGTAAAGCTTCCCTTTTCGCGAGACGTTGGGACTTATTCGCCGCTCACTTTTGAACTAATTAACTTGCTCTTTTTACAGGTCATACATCCAAGCAAGGTTGCAAATTGGGTGACCCTTTACGGATGCATATTGCAAGGGTACATCATGACTTAGGTAATCCTAACTAAGTTCGAAAAGTTGGCGCAAGGGCGTTTCATGACTTAGGCAACTCTAGCTAAGTCCGTGACTTTACCGCAAGAGTGCCTCATGACTTAAGTAATTTTAACTAAGTTTGTGATAGTATGTTCAACAACCTAGGCCCATCACCCTTGGGAATGAACCCAAGTCACTTACTCGTTCTCGTTGAGGTGTTCATGAACCTTACTCATCAAGTGCAGATGCTTACGGGCATGTTACAAGTTATTGCTCCGCTCCTACCTTAGCTAGCCCAACAAACGGCGCTGCTATCTTAACCACAAACAAATCCTCAACTGCCACTAACACCAACACCCATCGAAATCCTCCAACTAATGCGATGCCAGCATCTTAAAATCGTTTGAAATCTACTATGGCAGATAAGGAGCATGAAATCCACCACAACAAAAAGAAGATTTGAAGCCCGCCACAGCGGGATGACTCAAGATCTGCTATGATGGAGAAGGGACATAAAATTTGCCATGAGGGACATAAAATCTATCACGATAAAAAGAAGATATGAAGCCCGTCATAGTAAGAAGACCCGAGATCCACTATGGAGGAGAAGGGACATAAAATCTACTATGACGAAAAAAAGATTTGAAGCCTGCCATGATGGTAAGACTAGAGATCCGTTACGATAGAGAAAGGACTTGAAATCCACCATATTGGAAATAAGATTGAAGCGTGCCATGGCAAGAAGACCCGAGATCCACTATAGCAAAAAAGGGACATGAAATCTACCATGACGGAAAGAAAAGTTAAAGCCCACCACGGTAGAAAGACCTGGGATCCGCTACGACAGAGAAGGGATATAAAATTTGCTATAACAGAAAGAATATTTGAAGCCCACCATGATGGGAAAAATTCAAGATCCGCTATAACAGAGAAGAGATATTAAATCTACCATGACGGAAAGAAAATTTAAAGCCCACCATGGCAGGAAGACTTGAGATCTGCTATGGCGAAGAAGGGACACGAAATCTTCCACGACGAAAAAAAGATTAGAAGCCCGCCACAACAGGAAGACCAAAGATTCGCTATGGCAAAGAAAGGACATGAAATCTATCACAATGGAAAGACCCAAGATCCGCTATAATGGAGAAGGAATATGAAATCTGCTATAATGGAAAGAAGATTTAAAGCCCACCATGGTGGGAAGACTCAAGATCCGCCATAGTGGAGGCACAAGGCCAAATGTACCTAAGACGTATGAGTTGAGAAAACTTAATCAACACCAAAATAAATATGCTACAACGGAGGCCCAAGGCCAAATGTACACAAGACGCGCAAGTGAAGAAACTCGATCAGTATTGAAATAAATCCACTATGATGGAGGCGCAAGGCCGAATGTGTCTAAGATGTGTGCATCGAAAAAACCCAATTGGCACTGAAATAAATCCACTACGGTGGAGGCACAATGTTGAATGTTCTTGAGACGTGTGAATCAGAAAACCTGATTAGTCTATTGCAGCAAAGGCATAGGCCAAATATATCATAGGTGTGAGAGTCGAGAAACTTGATCATCATAAAGGAAAAATCACTATGATGTAAATACGAGCCCAATGATCCCAAGACACATGAATCGGAGAAAACCTTACCTGCAAAATGAGATTCCTGAATATTCCCATGATGAAAAAAACTAAATGACATACTTTAAATTCCTCTTATAAAAGCCTCAAAGCAAGCTTTTGGGGTGGATAAATGATGGAGAATTAACCAACAATTGACATGTAGTCACCACATGTCATCCAAGTCATCCTCCATCCACTTACATGTACAAAGATTCAAAGTAGATAAACACAAGCTTTCTTCTCGTTTATTATAGTAATGAAGGAAATCACAAAATTTCTTTTCTCCCTTTATAATAAAGAAGGCCATTGGGAAAAAATATCATTGATGTTTGTGTTAGTACGACGTGGCTCTAATCTGTATACGATAAGCCATCCGAGGTAGAGCAAGGATTCTCCAGTCTCGTTCCTATACATAGATTGAGGTCGAGAGGGGTTTCCTAAGCTGGTCTCTCCGATGCTTAAGTAGTACTTAGTTGCACCTTTTCTCCATTTTTTTTCCCTCCCTAATCTAGAGCTAAGAACATATTTTTATACTAACCTCAAGGGGGGAGAATATCTTGTGAAGATCCTATATAGAAGGTAGTTCGTAACAATCTCGAATTGCCTTATGATCTTCCTAAAATATTCCTACGAATATTCCATAGGGAAATTGATTCGTAACCGACTTGAACTGCCTTTTGCTCTTATGGGAATATTTTTGTGAAAATTCTGTAGGAGAGCGAGTTCATAACTAACCCAAACTGCCTTATACTCTTCTAATAATATTTCTACAAGTATTTCATAAGGGAGCTGCTTTGCAATCAACCTGAACTTCTTTCTTGTCTTATATGAATATTCCATGAATGTTCCACCAAGGAGGCAGCTCAACAACTCAATAACTGACCCAAGCTACCTTTTGGGCTTTGATCTTTGAGGACAGGAAAGTGTTGGCCTGATATGACATTGGGATGGCGAATGGTGGCTAGTTGATTTTATATTTCATATCATTGGTCTCCTCGCGAAGGTGTGCTTTGAAGTTTCTAAGGTTCATAGCATGTCTTTTTGGTCTTTATTTGCTTTGAGCATTCTTTGCCTCGTACCTTTGTAACAAATTTTATTGGTCCTGGGTCAAGTTTTCATACCTCGTGCATCTCGGGTACTTTTCTTAGTTTGATTTTTTGCTGTGGTAGATTTCTTCTTGTGTTGGTTTGGTGTGCCCGACTCACATGCCTTAGGCACCTTTTTGACCCATTTTTTTACTGTAATAAATTTCTTTTTATGTGGGTCGGGTATGCTTGACTCATATGCCTTGGGTGCCTTTCTAGCCCATTTTTTCGTCATAGAAGATTTCTTCTTATACGAGTTAGGTTTGCCCATCTCATGCATCTTGGGCACCTTCTTGGCCAGTTTTTCTACCATAGCAGGTTTCTACTTTTGCAAGTTGTGTTTGCCTAACTCACGTGCCTTGGGTGCCTTAATGACCTATTTTTTCATCATAAGGGATTTCTACTTATGCAAGTCGAATTTACCCGACATGCGCCTTAGGCGTCTTCCTGGCCTGTTTTTCACTATAGCGGAGTTCTTCTTATATAGTCGGGTTTGCTCAACTCACACGCATTGTTGAAAAAATCCCGAGAAGGTGCTCTATCTTGGTCATGGAAGGTGACTTCTTGGGGGAGTGGAAGGCCGCCTTGCCTTGATTGGGGCTATATAGTCGTGAGCTAAATTCTACAATGTTGAATCTCAGATTTTGATAATGAAATCAATTGGTGAACAAATGATCTAATCCATTTGTTGAGATAAGTGATGCAAGACTAACAACAATCGTGAGAAATGCAAAATAATTAAAGAAGAATCAATATTGGGCTGGAGTCAATGATCGGGCACTGGGCGAAATGAATCGGGGGATACACCAAAGAATCGATCGATGTAGTGAAAGCTCACCAAAAGTTCGCTGAGAGTTCGTCGAAAGCTCGCTAGAAGATCGTTAGGAGTTCGCCGAAAGTTCACCGAGAATTCCGATGAACAATTAACATACTAGACAACTAGGATTGCTTGCATTGTAATTGTCTAGCCTTAATTATTGTAGTTAGGGTTTTAATTCGAGTTAGTTTTGGAAAAAATTCTACTAACTCAATTAGGGGCCAACTGGGCCCTAATCAAGGCTGAATTGGGCTGATTGGATGGCTCATTCAGTAACTTGGAGCCCTATCAGGCAATGGCATCGCCGGAGCTGGCAGTGGAACTACTTGAGGCTGAACCTCCTAAGTGGACTGCATGGTGGTACCGCCAGAAATTAATGCTATTAGGCCATGGTAATGCCCTGTTAGACAATAGTACTACTAGAGCCCGATCTTCGAGGCTCTATAAGGCGGTCGCACCGCCAATGTCAGTCTACAGGCAATGGTACCGCTAGTACCCCAAAAATCACGTATGAGATACTTTTTGGTTTTATTTTTGAAGCTATTGGGGCCTATAAATGCTCCACTCTTTCCTGCATGAAAGAGCATAAAAGTGTGAAAAAAAGCCTTGAGATTTTGGAGTGTAAAAGTATTGAAAAAGTGCTAAGTATCCTCCTCTTTTTTAGCTTTGTGATCAAGAGAGGTGTGAGGCTTGTAAAATGTTGTCTCATAAACTTGTAAAAAGGAGAAAATATTGTAAGAGGGTGGTTGGTCTTTGCCCATTGAAGGAAGATTGTTAGTGGATGCCGGTGGCCTCAACGGAGAAGGAATTGGGAGTAGATATAGGTCACCATGACTGAACCACTATAAATTTGGTGTGCACTCTCCTTTTGCTCTTCATTACTGTTGTTCTCTTTTTTAATTACTAATTACATTTACTTCAAGTAAAACACACTTTCGATATCATTTTTGATATGGGTTTCTTCAAATCAAGCTTTTCAAAATCATTGAAGTTTTCAGAATTGACGAAACTTTTATAGTAAGCACTAATTCACACCCCCCCATTAGTACCAATTTGATCCTAACATACATACGGCGCGAGGAGTATATTTTTATATCCTCCTCGACTAGCATTTTAATAAATGAATGGGGAAAAGAGGGGGGGGGGAGAGAGAGAGAGAGAGAGGCGGGCATCTCAAGGGAGACTCCTCGATTATCGTTTCAATGTGAAGAAGAGAGAAAGATTCCACCATATCCTCCTTGGTTAGCGCCTTAGCGACGTGGGGATTTCCCCAGATTCTTCTACATCTCAATAGTAAATAGGACTAATTTTTTTATGTTTCTGCTAGTCATAGGTGTCCTACAAGCCAATCACGTGAGTGATGACACGTGTGACATAACACGCAGTCTTTTTACTTATTATAATTATGATATTTTTTCACTTTATATTGCTTAATGCTTAAATATATTGTAATGTCCATAGATTTATGCAATGAGAATCAGATCGTGATGAGATCACGATAATGAGATCGATTCACCTTTAAACATAGACCCTAAATAATCCTAGTCATAGGTTACTCGAGAGGGACATCGAGATAACCGGATAGACTTATGTGTTGTATACCCATCCATATGATAAAGGCGGCTAGTCTCATAGCTGCTTGTGTGGGGACACTATAGCTATAGTGCAGGTGCTCATTGAGAATGAGTTCACTGATTGGCCTGCTTACGGAATGTTGGATGGTTGATGATACCTCATTATTAGACAATAATTTTGTCATCCTAATTGTGTACCCGGTCCTTAGACTTGAGATACTAAGGATGTCTTATATGAGTACTCCACTCTTTGATACTAGACTTATAGGTTTGGAAGTTTCAAACCTAACACAACCGATCATTGAGAGTGGTAGCTAGCCTTACGAGGGCTATTGAGTGTCGATAAAGGATCATCCACTCTCGGTATCATGAGAGAAATATCTTATGTGTTCTTGCTCAAACAAATCCTTGGCCAAGGTCATTCGGATTGAGAGAGAAAGTGTTCTTCGAGAGAATCTGATTAGAGCGAGACTCAAGGAGAAATCATATGGGCCTGATAGCACCATGCTCGGTATACAGTTTCTGGGATATTAAATGGATGAGGGACTATATATATATAGTGATTGAGGACATATAGGTCCAAAGGATTAGATTCCTTTGTATCATTTGGGGACTACGGCGTAGTGGCCTAATATGTCCACAATCGATGAGTCGAGTGAACTATTATAGAGATAATAATTCAATGAGCCAAAAAGAGTTCTGATAGGTATGACTCACGGCCAGTTCGGTATTAGGCCTATATAGTCACACACATATGATAGGTGTTATGTATATGTTCAGATATGAGATATCTGTTGGAGCCCCTATCTTAGTGGATATTTATTCAGCCCTTGAATTATTGGATCCTATGGATAAGATCAAATAAGAGCCACTGAGAGATTATTAGATAGAAATCCACTAATATAAGAGGCTTGGATAGTTGGATCGAGATCTAGTACTCATAGGGCAAGATCCATTATGGTTAAATTGACAAAGAGCCTCTATAAATAGGAGAGAATCATAGGGCCATATGCTAGGCTTTTCTTAGTTGTCATCTCTTATTCTCCTCTCCCCTTCTCTTCCTCAGCCAGTAGGTGTGGAGATTTGGGCAGCGATTTGAGGAGCGTCGTCGCAACGATTTGGACAGATTGATAGTGGTGTGATCCGTTGAATTTCATCGACAAAGACCAAAGTACCCCTCAACTGATGGTTTAACAAGCCTTAAGCATTTATGGGATGTTGGCATGGCACCACGTCGAGTTAGGGAATCTCGACAAGGTGCTAGTTGCAATGGAGCTAGGTATCATGAGAGAAATATCTTATGTGTTCTTGCTCAAATAAATCCTTGGCCAAGGTCATTCGGATTGCGAGAGAAAGAGTTCTTCGAGAGAATCTGATTAGAGGGAGACTTAAGGAGAAATCATATGAGTCTGATAGCACCATGCTCGGTATACAGTTTCTAGGATATTAGATGGATGAGGGACTATATATATATAGTGATTGAGGACATATAGGTCCAAAAGATTAGATTCCTTTGTATCATTTGGGGACTATGGCGTAGTGGCCTAATATGTCCACAATCGATGAGTCGAGTGAACTATTATAGAAATAATAATTCAATGAGCCAAAAGGAGTTCTGATAGGTATGACTCACGGCCAGTTCGGTATTGGGCCTATATGGTCACACACATATGATAGGTGTTATGATGAGTATAGGTTCAGATATGAGATATCTGCTGGAGCCCCTATCTTAATGGATATATCCACTAATATAAGAGGCTTGGATAGTTGGATCGAGATCTAGTACTCATAGGGCAAGATCCATTAGGGTTAAATTGACAGAGAGCCTCTATAAATAGGAGAGAATCATAGGGCCATATGCTAGGCTTTTCTTAGTTGTCATCTCTTATTCTCCTCTCCCCTTCTCCTCCTCAGCTAGTAGGTGTGGAGATTTGGGCAGCGATTTGAGGAGCGTCGTCGCAACGATTTGGACAGATTGATAGTGGTGTGATCCGTTGAATTTCATCGACAAAGACCAAAGTACCCCTCAATTGATAGTTTAACAAGCCTTAAGCATTTATGGGATGTTGGCATGGCACCACGTCGAGTTAGGGAATCTCGACAAGGTGCTAGTTGCAATGGAGCTAGGTATCATGAGAGAAATATCTTATGTGTTCTTGCTCAAACAAATCCTTGGCCAAGGTCATTCGGATTGCGAGAGAAAGAGTTCTTCGAGAGAATCTGATTAGAGCGAGACTCAAGGAGAAATCATATGAGTCTGATAGCACCATGCTCGGTATACAGTTTCTGGGATATTAAATGGATGAGGGACTATATATATATAGTGATTGAGGACATATAGGTCCAAAGGATTAGATTCCTTTGTATCATTTGGGGACTATGGCGTAGTGGCCTAATATGTCCACAATCGATGAGTCGAGTGAACTATTATAGAGATAATAATTCAATGAGCCAAAAAGAGTTCTGATAGGTATGACTCACGGCCAGTTCGGTATTGGGCCTATATGGTCACACACATATGATAGGTGTTATGATGAGTATAGGTTCAGATATGAGATATCTGCTGGAGCCCCTATCTTAGTGGATATTTATTCAGCCCTTGAATTATTGGATCCTATGGATGAGATCAAATAAGAGCCACTGAGAGATTATTAGATAGAAATCCACTAATATAAGAGGCTTGGATAGTTGGATCGAGATCTAGTACTCATAGGGCAAGATCCATTAGGGTTAAATTGACCCAAAGTACCCCAACTGATGGTTAACAAGCCTTAAGCATTTATGGGATGTTGGCATGGCACCACGTCGAGTTAGGGAATCTCGACAAGGTGCTAGTTGCAATGGAGCTAGGTATCATGAGAGAAATATCTTATGTGTTCTTGCTCAATAAATCCTTGGCCAAGGTCATTCGGATTGCGAGAGAAAGAGTTCTTCGAGAGAATCTGATTAGAGGGAGACTTAAGGAGAAATCATATGAGTCTGATAGCACCATGCCGGTATACAGTTTCTAGGATATTAGATGGATGAGGGACTATATATATATAGTGATTGAGGACATATAGGTCCAAAAGATTAGATTCCTTTGTATCATTTGGGGACTATGGCGTAGTGGCCTAATATGTCCACAATCGATGAGTCGAGTGAACTATTATAGAAATAATAATTCAATGAGCCAAAAGGAGTTCTGATAGGTATGACTCACGGCCAGTTCGGTATTGGGCCTATATGGTCACACACATATGATAGGTGTTATGATGAGTATAGGTTCAGATATGAGATATCTGCTGGAGCCCCTATCTTAATGGATATTTATTCAGCTCTTGAATTATTGGATCCTATGGATGAGATCAAATAAGAGCCACTGAGAGATTATTAGATAGAAATCTACTAATATAAGAGGCTTGGATAGTTGGATCGAGATCTAGTACTCATAGGGCAAGATCCATTAGGGTTAAATTGACAGAGAGCCTCTATAAATAGGAGAGAATCATAGGGCCATAGGCTAGGCTTTTCTTAGTTGTCATCTCTTATTCTCCTCTCCCCTTCTCCTCCTCAGCTAGTAGGTGTGGAGATTTGGGCAGCGATTTGAGGAGCGTCGTCGCAACGATTTAGACAGATTGATAGTGGTGTGATCCGTTGAATTTCATCGACAAAAACCAAAGTACCCCTCAATTGATAGTTTAACAAGCCTTAAGCATTTATGGGATGTTGGCATGGCACCACGTCGAGTTAGGGAATCTCGACAAGGTGCTAGTTGCAATGGAGCTAGGGACTACGATTGAGCAGGTGACATCGCCTATTGGGCCAATTGAGGCAAAAGTGGAGTAATTGTATGTATCATGCCTATTAATGTCTATATTTACTTAGTAAGATTTAAGAACAACTCAACGGGGCCGAGTAGGTAGCTCAGGTTCATCCACGAGGGTGAAAGACCTAAGTCATTGAATATTACACTAGTATCTCATCAATGTCTGTACTGAGGTAGATGCACTAATGTGCAGAAAGGTTGGCTACTATCCTTATTGGGTGAAAATACTAAGGGTCGATGGCAAAGCCTCTTCGCTCAAGCATTCATTGAGAAGATCGACAAGCGAGCATTAATACGACATCGAGCCCTCCTTCAAATGCCAAAAATATTATGGGAAGATATCATTGGTGTCTTAGTAAGCCCAACGTGGTTCTGACCCATGTGTGTAAAGATGTTCAAAGTGTAGTCGAGATGTCTCAAAAATAAAAACACTTAGCACCCAAGGAGTCACTTATACAAAGATCGAGGTCGGAAGAGTTATCTCAATCTAATCCCTCTAATATCTAAGTTAATAACCTAAGATAAATATGATCACGAGTAATAAAAGTGATTCTCCCTTAGTAACTATGCTAAAAGTAAGCTTTTATTCCTGACTATAAAGAACAATAAAGCAATGAAATATTATATGGAGAAGCAGCCCTGAATGGCTACTAATATACTACTTTTATCTTTTTGTCCATATAGATAATAAGGGAGGAGACCATCCACAACTATCTACTTTAGACTTAAGTCTCGACTCCCTCGGCCAGCTTTAACGTCACACAAATATCATATGATGGATAATAATTGATCGACAATATTTGGTTAAAATTAGAAGAGCTCATGAAATCGAGTTCTTCTTAATTCTATTTATCTTGGGGAACTGGAAATGTTCAATATGAGATTGTTAAGGAATACATGCTCACAGTAAACTTGTGTCTGATCCCTGTTGCAACAATAGGGTTCACCTTCACATACATATTTTGCCTGCAATTTCATCAGTATAAGTACCTAGAGTTTTCGCAACCTTATTTGAGCACCGTGCTGGGGATGAAGTGTGAAGACAGTGTGTGGAGCGTGAGCATACGATGGTGAGAGATCAAAGGAGAAATGCTGAAGAATCATGCTCAGTCCCATCTTTGCTTCCAGCAACGCAAAGGTCTGGCCGATGCAAATTCGTGGGCCTCCGCCAAACGGGAAGAACGCAACCTGTTCCTTCGACGCCTTTGAGACCCCTTCGGCGAACCTCTCTGGATTGAACTCACTGGCATCTTTGCCCCACAGGTTTGGATCATGGTGGACGAAGATTACATGCAGCAGGAGGAGAACTCCTGGTGGGTAAACCACATCCCCAAGTTTCATCGTCTTGTATGTCTGCCTCTGGAGGAAAATTGCTGGAGGGTATAGCCTGAGCACCTCATACAGAATCATGGTCACCTGCCCACACAAATTTCAGTCCATCACTTGATGAAATCTTCCTCATCTTTCAGTCCAAGAAAGAACAAGAACACATGCTGATGAATAGGGTCGAAACACTAGCAATCTGTGTGTTGTAGGTCAGCTAGGCAAAACAAAGCAGGAATATGATACTCAAAACGATCTTTAAGTGGCTCAGGCCATCCAAATTGGGTTTGTTTTCGCCAAAGACTCCAAGACTTCTTCTCTAGCGAGGAACCTGCCAGGTAGATTCTGCTCAAGCATTCATTGAGAAGATCGACAAGCGAGCATTAATACGACATCGAGCCCTCCTTCAAATGCCAAAAATATTATGGGAAGATATCATTGGTGTCTTAGTAAGCCCAACGTGGTTCTGACCCATGTGTGTAAAGATGTTCAAAGTGTAGTCGAGATGTCTCAAAAATAAAAACACTTAGCACCCAAGGAGTCACTTATACAAAGATCGAGGTCGGAAGAGTTATCTCAATCTAATCCCTCTAATATCTAAGTTAATAACCTAAGATAAATATGATCACGAGTAATAAAGTGATTCTCCCTTAGTAACTATGCTAAAAGTAAGCTTTTATTCCTGACTATAAAGAACAATAAAGCAATGAAATATTATATGGAGAAGCAGCCCTGAATGGCTACTAATATACTACTTTTATCTTTTTGTCCATATAGATAATAAGGGAGGAGACCATCCACAACTATCTACTTTAGACTTAAGTCTCGACTCCCTCGGCCAGCTTTAACGTCACACAAATATCATATGATGGATAATAATTGATCGACAATATTTGGTTAAAATTAGAAGAGCTCATGAAATCGAGTTCTTCTTAATTCTATTTATCTTGGGGAACTGGAAATGTTCAATATGAGATTGTTAAGGAATACATGCTCACAGTAAACTTGTGTCTGATCCCTGTTGCAACAATAGGGTTCACCTTCACATACATATTTTGCCTGCAATTTCATCAGTATAAGTACCTAGAGTTTTCGCAACCTTATTTGAGCACCGTGCTGGGGATGAAGTGTGAAGACAGTGTGTGGAGCGTGAGCATACGATGGTGAGAGATCAAAGGAGAAATGCTGAAGAATCATGCTCAGTCCCATCTTTGCTTCCAGCAACGCAAAGGTCTGGCCGATGCAAATTCGTGGGCCTCCGCCAAACGGGAAGAACGCAACCTGTTCCTTCGACGCCTTTGAGACCCCTTCGGCGAACCTCTCTGGATTGAACTCACTGGCATCTTTGCCCCACAGGTTTGGATCATGGTGGACGAAGATTACATGCAGCAGGAGGAGAACTCCTGGTGGGTAAACCACATCCCCAAGTTTCATCGTCTTGTATGTCTGCCTCTGGAGGAAAATTGCTGGAGGGTATAGCCTGAGCACCTCATACAGAATCATGGTCACCTGCCCACACAAATTTCAGTCCATCACTTGATGAAATCTTCCTCATCTTTCAGTCCAAGAAAGAACAAGAACAGCATGCTGATGAATAGGGTCGAAACAACTAGCAATCTGAGTGTGTTAGTTCAGCTAAGCAGAAGAACAAAGCAGGAAGATGATACTCAACGATCTTTAAGTGGCTCAGGCCATCAAAATTGGGTTTGTTTTCGCCAAAGACTCCAAGAACTTCTTCTCTAGCGCGGACCTGCCAGGTAGGATGCATGCTCAAGCATATCATTGTCCATGTCAGCAACACAGATGTTGTCTCCTGCCCTGCAAAGTAGAAGAGCTTGCATTCTTCAATCACATCTTCGGTTGTCATCCCGGCATTCTTGTTCCCATCTTCTTCTAAGTGCTTCATGTTGGACTCCATCAACAGGCCCAACAGGTCATCGTTGCTTGCCTTTCCAGTCTTTATATCCTGTTCTCTCTTCTTTATTATGCCTCTCAGAATCGATCGGATCTCTCTATCAATTGCTTTTATTCTCTTGTTCTTTGGGGTGGGAAGAAACCTGTTTGACAGCAATTATTAGTAGCCGTATCCTACGAATCATTCGAAAACTCGCATAATTTATGAGCTCAATACAATATTGTGATTAGAAATGTGTAGCAGCTTCGAAGTCTTTGAGATGAAGCTTTGAAATGTGCAAGCAAGGCATCAATGGACCACCGACTATCTCGGATCATCAAATCAATGATCCTTTCAACATAACTAAATTCTGATGTTTCTTCCTTTAAAGCTTCGTTCAACAACATGGAATTGAGTAGGAGAAGGACTCACCTGTACCCTGGGACATAAAGATTTTGGACAACCTGAATAAGGAGCTCAGCCTGCTCAGCTTGAAGTTGGAAAATTGGCCTGCCTTCTTCGTAGCTGCTACCGAAGGCAGTTCGTGAAATGACATCTCCAGTGAAGCTTTGGAGCTCAGGCCAAACATCTAACTCATAACATGCCTCAGAGCCCGCCATATTCTCCCATCTATCCATCAGATCACTACAGCAAGCGGAGAATGCCGGCAACATTCGCTGCAAAATTGATGAGGAGAAACATTTTGGTATGAATCAAACTGGAAACAGGACGGATGGATGCACTTTCAAGATGTTCCGTTTGGGTGTCGTGCAGAACAGTGAATCAATCACCTTTAGCTTCTCCGCATGGAAAGCAGGATTCAGAATCCTCCTATGTTTGACCCACTTTTCGCCTTCGTACATAACGAGGCCTCTGGCGAAGAACCGGCCGAGGGGGTTCTGGTTCGGCTTCCCGAAGTGGCCGAACTTATTGGATAGAACCTCCCTCACCAGCTCCGGATCCGTGATGAACACTTGCGGCACAGGCCCCAACCATGTGAATGATATCTTACCTGCATGCACAAGAACAAGATCGAGTTCTAACAGTTGGAGCTCGTGCCCAGGCGATGACGACAACAGAGGAGGAGGAGGAGGAAGCGCTTACCGTACTCGTCCATGACGCGATGAAAAAAAGGGAGAAGGCGAGGGATGATGTTGTGGGCGAGGGGCATGGACTTGGCGCGGGCCTCCTTTCTGCACCGCGCGTTCTCCTTGAGGTCGCCGTAGGGGAAGCGGTATGCGGTGCCATTGAGCCCCTGCGCCCGGAGCGCGCGCTCCAGCCGCCTCGGCCTCCACCACGCCCAGTTGAGCATCCGCAAGGCCCACGCCAGCAACAGCAGCCCGGCCACGCCCCATCCCAAGCTCCACAGCACGTCCGCCGCTAGAAACTCGGGCATGGCCACGGACGATCGTACGGGTGGAGCCTCCAGCAAACAGGACTTTATGGCAACAAAAAGGATGGAGAGTTCGGGACAGATGACGTCAGCGATTACGTACGACGGCTTCGTGGCTATCGACGACGGGCTTTTGTATGGTAGAAAATTTGCCAATAATTGACACGGTTACGTGTTATTCAAGTTATCATCCATTTATATATAAAAATTTAAAGTAAAAAAACTAAAACTTTATTTTCATTTATTAGATAAAATAATTTATTATGATAAAAATGATAATTATAAATTTTAAGGTATAAAAATACATCATAAACAGAAAAAAAAGAGTGAGGAGTCTCTTCTTTCTCGAACTACTTAAATTCACATTTGAGGACCTCATATTACTAATTTGAGTATTGAAAGAATTGGATAGATAAATCACTGTTGATCTTGATCTTCATACAGGTGGCACCTCAGGAGCATAATATTTTAACCTCGGGAACGGAATACTTTTACTCCAAAGCTCGACACCTCTATCTCGAAACCACCTTGAAGTCATCTTGGAGCTATCTCGGATTCGCCTTGGAGACACATCGGACAATCATGTGTTCATGCGTCCAGATCACATTGGGCTGATCAAGACATCAATCGTATTTTCTCTTAACTGTTTGATGCTAGAAGGAGGGCCCAATGTCGTAAGAACATTCACCTATCAACTCTCTCTATGAAGACCCTACCTTCAACCCAGAACCCTTTCACTTAGGGGGAGCAACTGTCATCCTTCTTGCATATGGATACATCCACCTCAGCATAAATGTTGATGAGGCACTAACGTATTGTCACGAACGATCATCATGCACCCGTAATATCTTTGCTCAATGAATCATTTGTCGCTTTTGCATGTTTGTACATATGCTTAGCAGTATGTTTTGCAATCGACCTGAATTGCCTTATGATCTTATATGAATATTCCATAAATATTCTGCTGAGGAGGTAGCTTGACAACTCGATAACTGACCCGAGCTGCCTTTTGGGCTTCGATCTTTATGGACAAGGGAGTGTTGGCCTGATATGGCATTGGGATGGCGAATGGTGGCTAGTTGATTTTATATTCCCTTTCATTTGTCTCCCCACAAAGACATGCCATAAAGTTTCTAGGGTTCAAAGCATGTCTTTTTAGTCTTTACGTGCTTTGAGCATTCTTCGCCTCGTACCTCTATAGTGGATTTTATCGGTCGTGGGACGAGTTTTCATACCTCATGCATTTTGGGTACTTTTCTTAAGTTGATTTTTCACTATGGAGATTTCTTTTTATATAGTTTGGGTGTGCCCAACTCACATGCCTTGGGTGCCTTTCTGACTTCTTTTTTTATTGTAGCGAATTTCTTTTTATGTGAGTCGGTTATGCCTGACTCATATGCCTTGGGTGCTTTCCTAACTCATTTTTCTGCCATAGAAGATTTCTTCTTACACGAGTTGGGTTTACTCGACTCATACGCCTTGGACGCCTTCTTGGTCAGTTTTTCTACCAAAGTGGATTTCTACTAATATGAGTTGTGTTTGCCCGACTCACATGCTTTAGATGTCTTCCTAACCCATTTTTTCGCCATAGTAGATTTCTTCTTATGTGGGTCAAGTTTGCTCGACTTGCGCCTTAGGCATCTTCCTAGCTCATTTATTCACTATAACGGATTTCTTATATGGTTCGGGTTTGCTCGACTCATATGCCTTGTCAAAATAATCCCGATGAGGTGCTCTATCTTGGTCGCGGAATGTGACTTCTTGGGGGAGTGGAAGTCTGCCTTGCTTTGATTGGGGCCATGTAATCGTGGGCTAAATTCCACACATGGAGCGAGGAGTATCTTTTCATATCCTCCTCGACTAGCATTTTAATAAATAAATATGGGAAAAGAGGGGGAAAGAGAGAGAGGCGGGACTCCTCGA
Organism: Musa balbisiana; assembly: GCA_004837865.1. Classification (NCBI taxonomy): domain Eukaryota; kingdom Viridiplantae; phylum Streptophyta; class Magnoliopsida; order Zingiberales; family Musaceae; genus Musa; species Musa balbisiana. The sequence goes on along the minus strand of CM017188.1, from coordinate 785,204 downwards.
TTATCATTTCAATGTGGAGGAGAGAGAGGGATTCAACCATATCCTCCTTGGTTAGCGCCTTAGTGATGGGAGGATTACCCTAGATTCTCCTACATCTAAATAGTGGATAGGACTACTTTTTTTCTATTTCAGCATCTCAACAATAGAGTAGTGTCCCTTCCATATGATCCTGAATGGACATTTATATGAATCCTAGGAGGAGAGGGGTCATCCTACATTTATAAACCTCTTTTAGCTGGTTTGATGGGGCTCAAAGTATCATTCGAGCTCTTATCTTAGGAGCCTTCTTCTTGGCTTCGATTTCAAAAGAGGCGAGCATATCATTCTTGTACTATGCCTCTTAATTATTGAATCTTGGATTTTGATGATAAAACCAATTGATAATGTTATAATTTAATCTATGTTTTGAGTGATGTATGACTAGCTTTGATCAAGGAGAGACAAATTGATTGAAGCAGGAGGAATCAGATGTTGGGCTAGAGTTAAACATGTCAAGAGATTGGACATCGGGTCGGAGGATCGGTCAACGTGCCAGCAGAAGGACTTCATGCCATGAATTCGAGCATCAGGCCGAAGGATCAGATATTGTGCTAAGGAGATCGGAAGTTACGGGAGTCAACATGCTGATTGGGCAATATGCCGAAGGAGAGGACAATATGCCAAAGGATTGAACAAAGCGTCAAAAAAACCAATGACATATTAGATAACAGATGATTCGTGCTTTGTAATAATTTATCTAGATTAAGTTAGTTTAGGTCGTAATTGGGTTGGTTTAGAATGTAATTAAGTCAACTCAATTAGGGGCTAATTGGGCCCAAAGTAGGGTTATTTTGGGCTAAGAAAAAGGCCTATTCAGTGATCCGGTCAAGTGGTGGCATTGTCAGTCCAAGTGGTAGCACCGCCAGTCTGGGCAGTGGTACCGCCCAAACATAGTCTCCCAGACTATGTCAGGTGGTGGTACCCCCCAGTGTTAGTGCTACAAGTAGTAGTACTACCCAACACAGGAGGTGGTATCGCGAAAACTAGGGATGAGACACTTTTAGGCTCTGAGTTTGAACCAATTTGGGGCCTATAAATACCTCTCTCATTCCTGCTTAGAAACACAAGAATTAAGAACCAAAACAAGAGAAAATTCTGTTGTAATCTTGTGAGAGTTCTCCTTCTCTAGTTTAAGTGTGATTTCTATTTAGAAAGTAGTAAGTGGGGGTGTAAAGGTTCTTTCCTGAGCCTGTCAAAAGGAGAATAGAGTTGTAAGAAGATGGTTGGTTTTTACCTATCGAAGGAAAATCGTTAGTGGATGCCAATGACCTCAATGAAAGAGGAATCAAGAGTGGATGTTGGTCACGATGACCGAACTACTATAAAACTCAATTTATATTTTCTTTAAGCTTTTTATCTTCATTGTAAACTGCTTTACTTATTTGCTACGCTTCCGTATGCTTTAAAGTTAACATCTTTTTGATACAGCTTTTCATCGAACCAAAGATTTTCAAACCAACATAATTTTACGAAAGCACTAATTCACTCCTCCTCGCGCCCCCCCCCCCCCCCCCCCCGCTCTTAGAGCTGACTCGATCCTAACATTAATGTGATTAGGAATGTGAGGTAATTAGGGTATTCAAGATGCCATATAGTGACATCTGACCATCCTAACATTAATGTGGTTAGGAATGTGAGATAATTAGGGTATTCAAGTTGTCATATAATGACATCTGACCATAGAAAGTTGTAATGTGCTCCATCAGATCGACATTACCATCGAACGTCTCCAAGGATGGGAGATGTAAGCTCCCTGAAATCAATTTCTCTTAGATTTTTTGGGTGAACAAGAATCGACCTTAGGTGGAGTCAATCAATGCATCCCATTTTAATTGTTGGAGATTTCGTTGCATCTCCTCCAAACATAGGCCCATCTACCATAATTGGATCAGTAGAGAGTTACCTATCAAGTCCATTGAGTGAGCCTCAGATTCAAGCGAGGCAGATTAAGAGTGGTGTGATCCATTGAAGTACCCCCTCAACTGATGGTTTAATAGTCCTCAAGCATTTATGGAATATTGGCACCACGTCGAGTTAGGGAAACTTGACAAGGTGCTAGTGGCAGTGGAGCTAGGGACAACAATTGAGCTGGTGGCATCGCTTGTTGGGCAAATTGAGGCAAAAGTGGAGTAACTATATGTATCATGCTTGTTAATGTTTGTATTTACTAAGTAAGATTTAAGAACAACTCAACGAGACCAAGTAGGTGGCTCAAGTTCATCCTCAAGGATGAAATACAAGGTCATTGAATATTGCACTAGTATCTCAGAATTGTAGGTGGATGCACCAATGTGCGAAAAGGTTAGCTACTATCCTCATTGGATGAAAGTACTAAGGGTTGATGGCAAAGCCTCTTTGCTAAAGCATTTATTGAGAGGATCGACGAGCGAGCATTCATACGACATCGAGTCTTCCTTTCAATGCCAAGACTGTTATGGGAAGATATCATTGGTGTCTTAGTAGACCCAACATAGTTCTGATCCAAGGTGTGCAAGAATGTTCGAAGTGTGGTCAAGGTGTCTCAGAAATAAAAACACTTAGCATCCAAGGTGTCACCTATACAAAGATTGAGGTCGGAAGAGTTATCTCAATCTAGTCCCTCTAATATCTAAGTTAATAACCTAAGATAAGTATGGTCATGAGTGACAAGTGATTCTCCCTTGGTAACTATGCTAAAAGTGAGTTTTTATTCTTGATCGTAAAAAACAGTAGAGCGGTGAAATATTCTATAGGGAAGCAGCCCTCAATAGTCACTAATATGCTATATTTGTTTTTTTTGTACATAGATGACAAGGGAAGAGGCAATCCACAAATGTCTACTTTAGACTTATCTCCACATGAGCAAATCACGAGGGCAGATCTTGCCTCCCTTGTACCAGCTTTAACATCACACAAAGATCATGTGGCAGATAATAATTGATCGATAATATTTGGTTAAAAGAGATGATGAAATTGAGTTCTTCTTAAAATCATTTTATCATGGCGGAATCGGAAATGTTCAATATGAGAATGTTAAGGAATGCATGCTCACAGTAAACTTGTGTTTGATCCCTGTTGCAACAATGGGGTTCAACTTCACGTACATATTTTGCCTGCGATTTCCTAAGTACAAGTGCTTCAGAGTTTTCGCAACCTTATTTGAGCACCGTGCTGGGGATGAAGAATGAAAACAGTGTGGGGAGCGTGAGCATACGACGGCGAGAGATCAAAGGAGAAATGCTGAAGAATCATGCTCAGTACCATCTTTGCTTCCAGCAACGCAAAGTTCTGGCCGATGCAAATTCGAGGGCCTCCGCCGAACGGGAAGAACGCAACCTGTTCCTTCGACGCCTTTGAGACCCCTTCAGCGAACCTCTCTGGATTGAACTCACTGGCATCTTTGCCCCACAGGTTTGGATCATGGTGGACGAAGATTACATGCAGCAGGAGGAGAACTCCTGGTGGGTAAACCTCATCCCCAAGTTTCATCGTCTTGTATGTCTGCCTCTGGAGGATAATTACTGGAGGGTATAGCCTGAGCACCTCATACAAAATCATGGTCACCTGCCCACACAAATTTCAGTCCATCACTTGGTGAAACCTTCCTCATCTTTCAGTCCAAGAAAGAACAAGAACAGCATGCTGATGAATAGGGTCGAAACAACTAGAAATCAGAGTGTGTTTAGTTCAGCTAAGCAGAATAACAAAGCAGGAAGATGATACTCAACGATCTTTAAGTGGCTCAGGCCATCAAAATCGGGTTTGTTTTCGCCAAAGACTCGAAGAACTTCTTCTCTACCGCGGACCTGCCAAGTAGGATGCATGCTCAAGCAGATCATTGTCCATGTCAGCAACGCAGATGTTGTCTCCTGCCCTGCAAAGTAGAAGAGCTTGCATTCTTCAATCACATCTTCGGTTGTCATCCCGGCATTCTTGTTCCCATCTTCTTCTAAGTGCTTCATGTTGGACTCCATCAACAGGCCCAACAGGTCATCGGTGCTTGCCTTTCCAGTCTTGATATCCTGTTCTCTCTTCTTTATTATGCCTCTAAGAATCGATCGGATCTCTCTATCAATTTCTTTTATTCTCTTGTTCTTTGGGGTGGGAAGAAACCTGTTTGACAGCAATTATTAGTAGCCGTATCCTACGAATCATTCGAAAACTCGCATAATTTATGAGCTCAATACAATACTGTGATTAGAAATGTGTAGCAGCTTCGAAGTCTTTGAGATGAAGCTTTGAAATGTGCAAGCAAGGCATCAATGGACCACCTACTATCTCGGATCATCAAATCAATGATCCTTTCAACATAACTAAATTCTGATGTTTCTTCCTTTAAAGCTTCGTTCAACAACATGGAATTGAGTAGGAGAAGGACTCACTTGTACCCTGGGACATAAAGATTTTGGACAACCTGAATAAGGAGCTCAGCCTGCACAGCTTGTGTTAGAGCTAGCCCCAGAATATTTACCTAGAAAGGTAATTTGGCAACCCAACAAGACAATAAAGCGGAAAACAAATAAAAGGAGAGACAAGAACACCAGAACACCAAATTTACGTGGTTCGGTCAATTGACCTACATCCACGGACGAAGGAGAAGCAAATCACTATTATAAAATAGGGACAATTACAAATGCCTTAGGAAGATGTTCCTAGGCCATAAAACACCGGAAAATACTAAACAAGAAAAACCCAAATCTATAAGCCCAAACTATTTAACTGAGTGTGGACTTAAACCCAAAGTAAACACTTAGGTTTTTCTTGTGGTGCCACTTATGGTACCTCTTGTGGTGCATCTGACTTCAAAGCTCAGGCCCTTATTTATAGTTCCAAGACGAGACAACAAGTCTGATTTTCCCGATGTGGGACTATGGGACTTGCCAAACTAACAAATCTCCACCTTGGCATGTCCCAACAAAACTTGCTCCACCTTCTTCATAAAAGCCCCAACGGGCAATCACTAACAATAAACACCAACCAAGTCCAAGCACTGCTTGAACTTGTAAACCGAAAGAGGCTTCGTAAACATATCAGCTGGATTGTCCTTCGTATGAATTTTCTGAACAAGGACCTTTCCATCAGTAATGGTATCCCATTTGCATCCAACAATTTTCTTACCCGAAGGCGGCTTCACAAGATCCCAAGTTTTATTCTGATGGAGAGATTCAATTTCTTCATTCATCGCAATCAACCATTTAGCGGAATTTTCACAAGAAACTGCATCTGAGTAGGAAGTAGGTTCACCAACTTCACTTGTTTCTTCTGCAACAGACAAAGCATATGCAACCAAATTTGCATATCTTTGTGGTGGTCGAATATCTCTCCGTGGTCTATCCTTGGCTATGGAATATTTCTCTTCCTCTGGATCATCTTCGTCAGTAGACTCGGGACCATCTACTGACATTCTTTGAGTAGAAGAGTTCGACTAAAAAGAATCTGAACTACCAATCTCAAGCTCCACCTGCTTCTGCGCACTATCATTTGTACAACTAGTAGATTCCTCTTTGGAAGATAACATAGATAATTCATCAAAAGTAACATCTCTATTGATTACAAATTTTGGGGATTTGGGATCAGAACACCATAATCTGTATCCTTTCACCCCAGAAGCATACCCAAGGAAAATGCACTTTTTAGCTCGAGGTTCTAATTTTCCTTCATTTACATGCATGTATGCTGGACACCCAAAAATTTTAAAATCAGAATAATCAGCAGGAGTACCTGACCAAACTTCCTCCGGAGTTTTAAAGTCAAGTTCTGCAGAAGGAGCGCGGTTGACAACGTAACAGGCCATATTAATCGCCTCTGCCCAAAAGTCCTTTGTCAACCCTGCATTTGAGATCATACACCTTGCTCTCTCCAAGAGTGTTCTGTTCATACGTTCGGCCATACCATTTTGTTGAGGCGTCATCCTAACAGTGCGATGCCGAGCAATTCCTTCATTTTTGCAAAATTCTTCAAAGTCACCTTCACAAAATTCCATGCCATTATCTGTTCGAAGCCGCTTAATCTGTCTACCTGTTTGCTTCTCAATCAAAGCCTTCCATTGTTTAAAGGTTAGAAAAACATCATTTTTATGCTTCAGAAAATAAACCCAAACTTTCCTGGAATAATCGTCAATGAAAGTCAACATATACCTGGCACCACCCTTAGACTGAACACGAGCTGGACCCCAAAGGTCTGAATGAATATAGTCAAGAGTACCTTTCGTTTTGTGAACCGCCGGACAATTGAAGCTGACTCTTTTCTGCTTTCCAAAAATGCAGTGTTCACAAAAATCAAGTGGCCCAGTACTCTGTCCGCAAAGTAGACCCCTTTTGCTCAATATGCTCAAACCTTTTTCACTCATATGACCCAAACGCATATGCCATAATTTGGTGATGTCAGAATCAGACAATGATGATGACGAGACTACAACCGAGCCTATGACAGTAGTTCCCTGCAGAATATATAAACTACCAGACCTACAAGCTTTCATAACAACAAGGGCATTTCTAGAAACTTTCATAACTCCACCTTCAGCTGTGTATTTACACCCAAGAGCCTCTAGGGTGCCTAAAGAGATGAGATTCTTTTTCAAATCAGGAACATGTCTAACATTAGTGAGCGTCCTCACAATACCATCATGCATTTTAATTCGGATTGTGCCTTTACCAACAACATCACATGCGTCATTATTGCCCATCAAAACAATTCCACCATTATAAGATTCATATGTGGAAAACAAATCCCTATTGGGACACATGTGATAAGAACAACCCGAATCTAAAATCCATTCATTTTTAGACCTTGTCCTATCATCAGTAGCAAAGAAAATATTTCCAAAATTCTCATCAGCTGCTACACTAGCTTCAGCGGACTCAGTAGTTTTCTCAACACTTTTTCCCTTTTGCTTTAATTTATGTTTCAATTTAAAGCAATCAGATTTAATATGCCCCATTTTATGACAATATCTGCATTCCAAATTTCTATGTCTGGATTTAGATCTAGATTTAGATCTACTACTGTCAAATTCTCTTTTATCCATTCTACCCCTGACAACCAGACCCTCAGCCTGATTCTCTCTACTTTCCCCAGTGATATTCCTGTCTATCTGCTCCTTAGATTTCAATGCAGATTTAATTTCTTGATACAAAACTGTTTCTTTTCCATAAATCAAAGTATCACGGAAATGCTTAAAAGATTGGGGAAGAGAACACAAGAGTAACAAAGCCTTATCCTCATCATCAATTTTTGCATCTATATTCTCCAAATCCATAACCAAAGAATCAAACTTATCAAGATGTGAGAGTATAGATGTACCTCCAGTCATCCGAAGCATATATAGACTCTGCTTCAAGTAGAGACGATTCTCCACTGTCCTCTTCATGTACAAGGCTTTAAGTTTGTCCCACATGCTCTTAGCCGTAGTCTCCATAGCTACCTCCCGTAAAACCTCATCAGAGAGATTTAGGATGATGCTTGATCGGGCCTTCTTATCCATACCCGTAAGATCTTCCTTTGTCATACCATCTGGAATGTTCTCTGCTCCCTGTAGTGCCAAATCAACTCCGTCTTGAACCAGAATGGCTTCCATCTTAAGTTGCCACATGCCGAAGTTGACATTTCTGTCGAATTTCTCGACGACGATCTTTGTTATTGTCATTGTTGCCAAAAGATCCCGAAACTAGGCTCTGATACCAGTTTGTTAGAGCTAGCCCCAGAATATTTACCTAGAAAGGTAATTTGGCAACCCAACAAGACAATAAAGCGGAAAACAAATAAAAGGAGAGACAAGAACACCAGAACACCAAATTTACGTGGTTCGGTCAATTGACCTACATCCACGGACGAAGGAGAAGCAAATCACTATTATAAAATAAGGACAATTACAAATGCCTTAGGAAGATGTTCCTAGGCCATAAAACACCGGAAAATACTAAACAAGAAAAACCCAAATCTATAAGCCCAAACTATTTAACTGAGTGTGGACTTAAACCCAAAGTAAACACTTAGGTTTTTCTTGTGGTGCCACTTATGGTACCTCTTGTGGTGCATCTGACTTCAAAGCTCAGGCCCTTATTTATAGTTCCAAGACGAGACAACAAGTCTGATTTTCCCGATGTGGGACTATGGGACTTGCCAAACTAACAGCTTGAAGTTGCAAAATTTGCCTTCCTTCTTCGTAGCTGCTACCGAAAGCAGTTCGTGAAATGACATCTCCAGTGAAGCTTTGGAGCTCAGGCCAAACATCTAACTCATAACATGCCTCAGAGCCCGCCATATTCTCCCATCTATCCATCAGATCACTACAGCAAGCAGAGAATGCCGGCAACATTCGCTGCAAAATTGATGAGGAGAAACATTTTGGTATGAATCAAACTGGAAACAGGACGGACGGATGCACTTCCAAGATGTTACGTTTGGGTGTTGCGCAGAACAGTGAATCAATCACCTTTAGCTTCTCCGCATGGAAAGCAGGATTCAGAATCCTCCTATGTTTGACCCACTTTTCGCCGTCGTACACAAAGAGCCCTCTGGCGAAGAACCGGCTGAGGGGGTTCTGGTTCGGCTTCCCAAAGTGGCCGAACTTATTGGATATAACCTCCCTCACCAGCTCCGGATCCGTGATGGTCACTTGCGGCACAGGCCCGAACCATGTGAATGATATCTTTCCTGCATGCACAAGAACAAGATCGAGTTCTAACAATTGGAGCTCGTGCCCAGGCGATGACGACAACAGAGGAGGAGGAGGAGGAGGAAGCGCTTACCGTACTCGTCCATGGCGCGATGAAAAAAAGGGAGAAGGCGAGGGATGATGTTGTGGGCGAGGGGCATGGGCTTCGCGCGGGCTTCCTTTCTGAACCTCGCGATCTCCTTGACGTCGCCGTAGGGGAAGCGGTATGGGGTGCCGTTGAGCCCCTGCGCCCGGAGCGCGCTCTCCAGCCGCCTCGGCCTCCACCACCACCAGTCGAGCACCCGCAAGGCCCACGCCAGAAACAGCAGCCCGGCCACGCCCCATCCCAAGCTCCACAGCACGTCCGCCGCCAGGAACTCGGCCATGGCCACGGACGATCGTATGGTTGGAGCCTCCAGCAAACAGGACTTCATGGCGACGAAAAGGGTGGTGGGTTCGAGAGAGATGACTTCAGCGATTACCTACGAGAGGTTCGTGGTCAAAGACGACGGCCAATTGTATACCGCATGACTGAAGCTGACAAATCTTTCTCCGTTGCTTGATAGAAAATTCACCAATAGACATATAGTTGTTACATTTTATCGCAGATATCATCTATATTCAAAGTAGAGAAATATAAATAATCCTATACTCGTTGAAAGATATCATCAACATTTTTTTTTCTCTTTCAAAATATAAAAATACATCCTAAACAAAGAAAAAAAGGAAGGAATAACTCTTTCCTTTCTTGAACTACTTGAGGATCTCGAAAAATCATCCTCCTCGATCCTGATTTTCATGCAAGTGACACCTCAGGAGCATAATAATTTTACCTTGAAGTTCAACTCCTCTACCTCAAAATCACCTCGGATCCATCTTGGAGTTACCTTGAATCCACATCGGAGCCACCTCGAAGCCCTCTCAGAGCCATCTCGGAAGCACTTCAAACAATCATATGCATATGTGTCTGGATCACATCAGATTGACCATGATGTCAATGATATTTTTTTTTCTAAAAGTTTGGTGCTAGAAGAAAAACACAATGTCGCAAGAACGTATGCTTACTAACTCTCTCAATGAGGGGGACATACCTCCAACTCATAGCACTTTCACCGGGGGGGTACAAATGACCTCCTACCTCCAACTCATAGCACTTTCACTTGGGGGTGGGGAGGCAAATATCATTCTTCCCACATGTGGATGTGTCCATCTCAGAATAGACATTGACGAAGCACTAGCGCCTATTCAGCGACCTAAGCCCCACACCCTTAAGGACGAACCTGAGCCACCTGCTTGTTCCCGCTAAGGTGTTCCTAAATCTTGCCTATCATGAGCAGATGCTTACGAGCATGTTGCAAGTTGTTGCCTCGCTCCTGCCTCAACTAACCTAACAAACGACACTGCCATCTCAGCCACATACAATGCCTCAACAGCCACTGACACTAGCACCCATCAAAATCCTCTCAATTGACACAATGCTAGCATATCAGAATCACCTAATATTTGCTACGGTGGAGAAGGAATATGAAATCTACCACGGTGGAAAAAGGATTTGAAGCTCGCCACGTTAGGGAAACCCGAGATATGCGACAGCGGAGAAGGGACATGAAATCTACAATGATGAAAAGAATATTTGAAGCTCAAGGCAAGACTTGAGATCCACTACAATGGAGAAGGGACATAAAATCTATCATGGCTTAAAAAGAAAAATTGAAGCTTGCAATAGTGGGAAGATTTGAAGCCCACCATAGCAGGAAAACTTGAGATTCGCTATGGCAAAGAAGAGACATGAAATCTATCACGATGGAAAGAAGATTTGAAACCTACTATGACGGGAAGACTCGAGATCCACTACAGTTGAGAAGGGATATGAAATCCGCCATGATGGAAAGAAGATTTGAAGCCTATCATAGTGGAAAGACTTAATATCCACTATAGTGGAGGTGCAAAGCCAAATATACCTAAGATATATGAGTTGGAAAACCCCAATCGACACCAAAATAACTGTGTTATAACGAAGGCGCAATGTTGAATGCACCCGAGATACATAAGTCGGGAAAACCCAACCAATACCGAATTAAATCTACTACGACGAAGTCATAAGGCCGAATGCGCCTAAGACATGAGTCGAGAAAACCCGAGATATCAAAATAAATCTATTATGACGGAGGTACTAGGCCAAATACACTCAAGATGCAGGAGTCAAGAATACCTGATCGACACTAAAATAAATCGGCTATGGTGGAGGCATAAGGTCGAATGTGTATAAGAAACCTGACTAGTTTGTTGTAGCAGAGGCACCGACCAAATTTGTCCAATGTATATGAGCTGAGAAACCTAATTGTCGCCAAGGAAAAATCACTATGATGGAAGTACGAGCTCAATGATCCCGAGACACCTTAATCGAAAAAAACCCGACTTACAAAACGAGATCCTCGAACATTGTCTTGATGGAAAAACCCAAATGATGTGCTTCAAATCTCCCTTGCAATAGCCGTGAAGCATGCCTTTAGGAGAGACAAATGATAAAGAATTTACCACTAGTTGACATGTAGTCACCACATGTCATGCAAGGCATCCTCCATCCGCCTACATGTACAAAGATTTAAAGTAGAGAAATGCAAGCTTCCTTCTTATTCACTATGGTAAGGAAGGCAATCACAAAGTTCCATATCTCCTTTTATAATAATGAAAGCTATTAGGAAAAAATGTCATTGATGTTTGTGTCAATACGATGTGGCCCTAATCTATATGCAAGGAGCCATCCGAGGTAGAGCAGGGTTTCTCTAGCCTTGTTCATGCACAAATATTGAGGTCGGGAGGGGTTTCTTGAGCCAATACCTTCGAGCTTAAGTTATTACTTAGTTGCACCTTTTCACATGTTTTTTTCCCCTGCTTTATCTAGAACTAAGGGCACATTTTTATACTAATCTCAAGGGAGGAGAATATTTTATGAAGATCTTGTAGATAAAACAATTTGTAACTATCCCAAATTACCTTTTGATTTTTTAAAATATTCCTACAAATATTCTACAATGGAGCCGATTCGTAATCGACCCAAACTGCCTTTTGGTCTTATGAGAATATTCTTACAAAGATTTCATTGAGGAGACAATTCATAAGCAACCCAAACTATCTTATGGTCTTCTAAGAATATTCCTATGAATATTCAGTAGGAGAGCTAATTTGTAACCGACCTAAATTGTCTTCTAGTCTTCTATGAATATTTTATGAATATTTTATTAAGGAGGCAACTTGGCAACTCGGTAACTACCTAAGCTACCTTTTGAGCTTCGATCTTTATGGACAAGAGGTTGTTGGTTTGATATGGCAATGGCGTGACGAATGGTAGCTAGTGGAAGGTCACCCTGCCTTGATTGGGGCCATGTAGTCATGGACTGGATTCCATAAATAGTGTTAGGACTATCTTTTCATGTCCTCCTCGACTAGCATTTTAAAAAATGAAAGGGGTACAAGAGGGGGAGAGAGAGAGACGAGCATCTCAAGGGAAACTCCTCGATTACCATTTTAATACTGGAGGAGAGAGGGGGATTCCCCCATATTCTCCTTGGTTAGCGCATCGATGGCGGGAGGATTTCTCTATATTCTCCTACATCTTAGTAGTGGATAGGATTGATTTTTTTTTATTTCAGTGTCTCAATGATAGAGTAGTGTCTCTTCCATACGATCCTGAAGAGACATTTATTTGACTCCTGAGAGGAGAGGGGTCATCTATAAACCTCTTTTGGTTGGTTTGGTGGGGTTCATTCCATCGTTCAAACTCTAATCTCAGGATCCTTCTTCTTGGCTTTAGTTCCAAAAGACCATATGTTAGATAATAATTTATCAACGATACTCCTATATCATATACGTAAATACATATATAATAAATGATAATCTCATACTGTTGAATCTCGGATTTTGATGATGAAGTCAATTGTCATGTTTTATCTAATCCATATGTTGAGATAAGTATGCAGGATTAACTACGAAAGCTTGAAGACATAAAGCGAGTCTACCGGAATCAAGTTCGATGGGTGTTTGAGAGTCCGAAGATTCGTCGGAGATGCTGCCGGAACCAATCGAGAAGAAATCGGGGACTTATCGAAGTTTTCGGAAGTCCGCCGAATAAGATCATCGGAGGTTCGCAGAGATCACCGAGAAGGCTCGGCTACTCGTTGACTTCGCCACAAGATCGGGAGCCAGCTGGGAGTCCGTCGGAAGAAATCCAAGGGCGTATCGGAAGTCCGTCGGAAGTCCGTCGGAAGAAATCCAAGGGCGTATCGGAAGTCCGTCGGAAGAAATCCAAGGGCGTATCGGAAGTCCGTCGGAAGAAATCCAAGGGCGTATCGGAAGTCCGTCGGAAGAAATCCAAGGGCGTATCGGAAGTCCGTCGGAAGAAATCCAAGGGCGTATCGGAAGTCCGTCGGAAGAAATCCAAGGGCGTATCGGAAGTCCGTCGGAAGAAATCCAAGGGCGTATCGGAAGTCCGTCGGAAGAAATCCAAGGGCGTATCGGAAGTCCGTCGGAAGAAATCCAAGGGCGTATCGGAAGTCCGTCGGAAGAAATCCAAGGGCGTATCGGAAGTCCGTCGGAAGAAATCCAAGGGCGTATCGGAAGTCCGTCGGAAGAAATCCAAGGGCGTATCGGAAGTCCGTCGGAAGAAATCCAAGGGCGTATCGGAAGTCCGTCGGAAGAAATCCAAGGGCGTATCGGAAGTCCGTCGGAAGAAATCCAAGGGCGTATCGGAAGTCCGTCGGAAGAAATCCAAGGGCGTATCGGAAGTCCGTCGGAAGAAATCCAAGGGCGTATCGGAAGTCCGTCGGAAGAAATCCAAGGGCGTATCGGAAGTCCGTCGGAAGAAATCCAAGGGCGTATCGGAAGTCCGTCGGAAGAAATCCAAGGGCGTATCGGAAGTCCGTCGGAAGAAATCCAAGGGCGTATCGGAAGTCCGTCGGAAGAAATCCAAGGGCGTATCGGAAGTCCGTCGGAAGAAATCCAAGGGCGTATCGGAAGTCCGTCGGAAGAAATCCAAGGGCGTATCGGAAGTCCGTCGGAAGAAATCCAAGGGCGTATCGGAAGTCCGTCGGAAGAAATCCAAGGGCGTATCGGAAGTCCGTCGGAAGAAATCCAAGGGCGTATCGGAAGTCCGTCGGAAGAAATCCAAGGGCGTATCGGAAGTCCGTCGGAAGAAATCCAAGGGCGTATCGGAAGTCCGTCGGAAGAAATCCAAGGGCGTATCGGAAGTCCGTCGGGAAGATCACCGGAAAGCTCGCCTGAACAAGACTTGAAGTTCGCCGGTTAAAAACTTGCTTAGGAGTATGTCTTAGTTACGTAGTTTGAATGTAATTAAGGTTAGGATTAAGAAATAATCTTACACCTTGATTAGGGGCCAACTGGGCCCAAAATGAAACCTGGTTTGGGCCGGACTTAAGCCCAACCAGTGACTAGCAAGGTCGGGCGGTGGAACCGCCGGTCTGGGCGGTGGCACCGCCCAGCACCCGAGAGCCAGGCGGTGGCACCGCCTGTCTGAGCGGTGGCACCGCCCAGCACCCGAGAGCCAGGCGGTGGCACCGCTGGACTGGGCGGTGGCACCGCCCAGTACACTGTCAGTGTCAAAACTGACAGGCGGTGGCACCGCCACTGACAGGCGGTGGCACCGCTAGCTTCGGGAACCGAAGAGAATTCAAATTTTGGAGCCCAAATTTGAATCCTCTTGAGGCCTATAAATACCCCTCTATTCTCAGCTGAGAATACAACTTTTTGAGCAGCAAGTGATTGAGAGAAAGGTCTTAGAAAAGTCTTAGCAATCCTTGGTTTTCAATTTGCTAGTGTTCACCTCCTTTCTTGAAAATCTGTAAGAGTGTGAACTGCTTGTAAAGAGTTGTAAGAGGGGTATTTACCCTTCCATTTTAAGAGATTTGCTAGTGGAAGGTGGGAGCCTCATCGAAGAGGGGCCTCGCAAGTGGATGTAGGTCATTTGACCGAACCACTTTAAAAACGGCGTAATCTCTGGTTTGCATTTCATTATTGCTATTCATATTACTGCAAACTTTCTTACTTGCTTTATTTACTCATTACCTTAGCTGCTCTACTATACGAATACGCTTTCAAGTTTAATTTTTACCGTACGAAAGATTTATCATAACCGACGTTTTAATCCGCTGCACTAATTCACCCCCCCCCCTCTTAGTGCTCTTGATCCTAACAATTGGTATCAGAGCAAGGCTCACTCTCATATTTGGTTTAATACCCAAGAGAGATGGCTTACTCCGGCATGCATGAGGGACACTCCATTACACGTCCACCTATGTTTAATGGGTCGGATTACACGTATTGGAAGACACGTATGAGAATCTTCCTAATTTCCATGGATTTCGAGCTTTGGACTATTGTTGAAAATGGATTTCAAAAATCTTCTCTTCCGATGAGCGAATGGAATGAATCGGAGAAGAAAGTTTTTGCTTTAAACGCAAAGGCTATGAATGCCTTGTTTTGTGCACTAGACAAAAATGAATTTAATCGCGTTTCAATTTGTGATTCTGCTTTTGATATTTGGAGAACTCTTGAGGTCACTCATGAAGGCACTAGCCGAGTGAAAGAGTCCAAAATCAATATTCTTGTGCACTCTTACGAACTTTTTCGAATGAAACCAAGTGAGTCCATCGGAGACATGTACACCCGTTTCACGGATGTCATCAATGGACTCAAAGCTCTTGGTAAAGATTTTTCTAACTTTGAATTAGTAACTAAAATCTTAAGATCCCTTCCTAAAAGTTGGGATCCAAAAGTTACTGCCATTCAAGAGGCCAAGGACCTTAAAACATTCCCTCTTGAAGAACTTATTGGGTCTCTAATGACCTACGAAATGACATGTCAAGCTCATGACGAGCTTGAGAACCCCCTTCCAAAGAACAGGAAGGATATGGCACTCAAATCACAAGAAGACCACTTGAAAGGAACATCAAGTGATGAGGACAGTGACAATGACATTGCACTTTTGACTCAAAAATTTAAAAATTTATAAGAAAGAACAAATTTAATTTATAAGAAAGAACAAATTTAAAAAATTTATAAGAAAGAACAAATTTAAAAAATTTATAAGAAAGAACAAATTTAAAAAATTTATAAGAAAGAACAAATTTAAAAAATTTATAAGAAAGAACAAATTTAAAAAATTTATAAGAAAGAACAAATTTAAAAAATTTATAAGAAAGAACAAATTTAAAAAATTTATAAGAAAGAACAAATTTAAAAAATTTATAAGAAAGAACAAATTTAAAAAATTTATAAGAAAGAACAAATTTAAAAAATTTATAAGAAAGAACAAATTTAAAAAATTTATAAGAAAGAACAAATTTAAAAAATTTATAAGAAAGAACAAATTTAAAAAATTTATAAGAAAGAACAAATTTAAAAAATTTATAAGAAAGAACAAATTTAAAAAATTTATAAGAAAGAACAAATTTAAAAAATTTATAAGAAAGAACAAATTTAAAAAATTTATAAGAAAGAACAAATTTAAAAAATTTATAAGAAAGAACAAATTTAAAAAATTTATAAGAAAGAACAAATTTAAAAAATTTATAAGAAAGAACAAATTTAAAAAATTTATAAGAAAGAACAAATTTAAAAAATTTATAAGAAAGAACAAATTTAAAAAATTTATAAGAAAGAACAAATTTAAAAAATTTATAAGAAAGAACAAATTTAAAAAATTTATAAGAAAGAACAAATTTAAAAAATTTATAAGAAAGAACAAATTTAAAAAATTTATAAGAAAGAACAAATTTAAAAAATTTATAAGAAAGAACAAATTTAAAAAATTTATAAGAAAGAACAAATTTAAAAAATTTATAAGAAAGAACAAATTTAAAAAATTTATAAGAAAGAACAAATTTAAAAAATTTATAAGAAAGAACAAATTTAAAAAATTTATAAGAAAGAACAAATTTAAAAAATTTATAAGAAAGAACAAATTTAAAAAATTTATAAGAAAGAACAAATTTAAAAAATTTATAAGAAAGAACAAATTTAAAAAATAAAGAGAACATCAAAGAAGAAGGCGCTCAAAGCAACGTGGGATGATTCAAGCGCATCCGAAGAAGAGGAGTCCAACACCGAGCAAGTTGCTCATTACGCCCTAATGGCCATCGGAGAGGAGGTAACGAATTTAATTGATGCAGATTTATCTTATCATGAATTATTAAATGCCTTCCATGAGTTATTTGATGAATGCAAAACAATTAGTAGAAATATAAATTGTTAAAAAAGGAGCATGATAGTCTTACTTGTAATTTTGATAAATTAAAAACTGAATATCATGATAGTTTAGCTCCATGCATAAAATGCCATGATCTAGAAACTCTCCAAAAGGAGAACTTGCTACTTAAGGACACCTTGAAGAAATTCGAGGTTGGTAGCAAGTCTTTGAACATGATCCTTACAAATAAGGGTCACGTTCCTAAAAGAAGTGGAATCGGATTTGTGAGAAGTTCTCACCAAAATCCAACCACCTTCATTAAAGGTCCTATCTTACATGTTCAACACCAAAGCAATTGCAACTTTTGTTGCAAATATGGACATAAAACTCATCAATGTCCATTCAAGAAAATTAGTCCGAACAAATTGATTTGGGTTCCTAAAGGAACCATGATCAAGTCTATGCAACATGATAAACAAGTTAGATTAATTTTTGAGGCACCCAAAAGTAAATGGGTACCTAAAATTAATCCCTTCTTGTAGAAACATACACCATCACAAGCTAGGAGCAAGAGATGGTACCTTGATAGTGGATGCTCAAGGCATATGACCGGAGATCCATCCCAATTCTCCAAGCTCACTAGCATAGACGAAGGCTATGTCACCTTCGGAGACAACAACAAAGGCAAAATCATTGGCAAGGGAACCATAGGTAACAAATTAAACTTTTCTATTGATAATGTATTACTAGTTGATGGATTGAAACATAATCTCTTGAGTATTAGTCAATTATGCGATAAAGGTTATATCGTTAGATTTGAATCAAATGTGTGTATTATTGAAAAACCAAACAATAACATGACTATGATTGCATTAAAACAAAATAATGTCTACACCATCAATCTTGATGAACTAGGTAATGAAATGTGCCTCTCCGCTTTAAAAGATGATGCTTGGCTTTGGCATAGGAGATTAGGCCATGCAAGCATGAAACTAATATCTAAGATCTCATCTAGAGAATTAGTACGAGGGATTCCAAATATGAAGTTTGTTAAGGACAAAGTATGCGATGCGTGTCAACTAGGTAAACAAATAAAAACTAGTTTCAAACCAAAAAATCAAATTAGCACCACTAGACCATTACAATTGATCCATTTGGACTTATTTGGACCAATTGACACGACAAGTCTAGGAGGAAGCAAATACGCTTTTGTGATTGTAGATGATTATACTAGATACACTTGGACCTATTTCTTGGCTCACAAAAGTGATTGTTTCAAATGTTTCTCTAAATTTTGTAAACTCACTCAAAACGAAAAAGGTTTCATGATTTCATCAATTCGAAGTGATCACGGTGGCGAATTTCAAAACCGTGATTTCCAAAATTTTTGTGAAGTTAATGGATATAACCACAACTTCTCTACTCCAAGAAACCCTCAACAAAATGGAGTAGTAGAAAGAAAAAATAGAAATCTACAAGAAATGGCCAGAACTATGTTGAATGAACATAGTCTACCCAAGTACTTTTGGGCCGAAGCCGTGAATACGGCTTGCTACATCATGAATAGGGTTCTAATAAGACCATCTCTATCAAAAACTCCCTATGAATTATGGAATAACAAAACACCAAATGTTTCTTATTTTAAAGTTTTCGGTTGTAAATGCTTTATTTTAAATGAAAAGGATGCCTTAGGAAAATTTGATGCTAAATCCGATGAAGGCATCTTTCTTGGTTACTCTTCCGTTTCTAAAGCTTTTCGTGTTTTTAACAAAAGAACTTTAGTTATAGAAGAGTCTATTCATGTAATTTTTAATGAAATTTCCGAGTTAAAGAAAAATGATTTTGATGATGATATTGGTTTTGAAAATTTGGATTTAAAGGAACCCCCTCCTCAAAATAGCAACTTGGATGCATCTTCTTCCAAAATCTCCTTACCCAAGGAATGGAAGTATGTAGATGCTCATCCAAAAGAGCAAATTATAGGAGATACATCACAAGGGGTTCAAACTCGTTCTTCTTTCAAGAATTTTTGTGCTAATGCTGCCTTTCTCTCTCAAATCGAACCTAAATGCATTGACGAGGCCTTGAAAGATGATTCTTGGGTCATTGCAATGCAAGAGGAATTGAATCAATTTGAGAGGAATGAGGTATGGAAGCTTGTTCCTAGACCTAGTGACCATTTAGTCATTGGTACTAAATGGGTCTTTAGAAACAAGCAAGACGAATGTGGTATCGTGGTTAGAAACAAGGCTAGATTAGTGGCCAAAGGTTTCAACCAAGAAGAAGGTATCGACTACGAAGAAACCTTCGCTCCTGTGGCAAGATTAGAAGCCATTAGGATGCTCCTTGCCTATGCCAGTTGTAATAATTTTAAACTATTTCAAATGGACGTCAAAAGTGCCTTCTTGAATGGTTTTATTTCGGAAGAAGTATATGTCGAACAACCTCCTGGATTTGAAAATTCTCTTCTTCCTAATCATGTATTCAAATTGACTAAGGCTCTCTATGGCTTGAAACAAGCTCCTAGAGCTTGGTACGAAAGGCTTAGTTCCTTTCTTATTTTAAATAATTTTACCAAAGGCAAGGTTGATACTACATTGTTTATCAAACATTTTGAAAATAATTTTCTTATTGTGCAAATTTATGTTGATGATATTATTTTTGGTTCTTCGGATGAATCACTATGTGAATCATTTGCCAAAAATATGAGTCATGAATTTGAAATGAGTTTAATGGGTGAATTAACATTCTTTTTAGGATTGCAAATCAAACAACTTAATGACGGTATATTTCTTAACCAATCTAAATATACATTAGAATTGTTAAAACGATTTAACATGGATAATTCAAAAGCAATAAACACCCCTATGAGTACTTCGACTAAGTTAGATATGGATGAAAACAACGAAAATTTCGATCAAAAAACGTATAGGGGAATGATAGGTAGTCTACTCTACCTCACCGCGACTAGACCAGATATTATGTTTAGTGTGGGACTTTGCGCTAGATTTCAATCTAATCCTAAATTATCTCATCTCAAGAGTGTTAAAAGAATATTTAGATATCTTAAAGGAACTCCAAATTTAGGACTTTGGTATCCGAAATCAGAAAAATTCGATTTAATAGCTTATGCAGATGCTGATTTTGGCGGATGCAGGATAGATAGGAAAAGTACATCCGGAACATGCCAATTTTTAGGACATGCACTTGTTTCTTGGACTTCCAAGAAACAAACTTCAGTTGCACTATCTACGGCGGAAGCCGAATACATCGCTGCAAGTGCATGCTGTGCACAAATTGTTTGGATGAAAAATACATTAGAAGACTATGGAATTCACTTGAAAAACATTCCCATAAAATGTGATAATACAAGTGCCATATGTCTTACCAAAAATCCAATTCAGCACTCTAGAACTAAGCATATCGACGTTAGGCATCATTTCATACGTGATCATGTCCTTAACAATAATGTTGTTCTAGAATTCATTGACACAAAGCATCAATTGGCAGACATATTTACAAAAGCCTTAAATGAAGACCAATTTGAATTTATTAGAAGGGAACTAGGCATGTTAAATTGTCCCTAAGAATGTACTTTCCGAAAAAATTTTCATCCTCTTTCCGTTCCTTAGTAGATTTGATCATTATCTTTCAATTCC
Source organism: Musa balbisiana (assembly GCA_004837865.1). Lineage (NCBI taxonomy): Eukaryota > Viridiplantae > Streptophyta > Magnoliopsida > Zingiberales > Musaceae > Musa > Musa balbisiana. The sequence goes on along the minus strand of CM017188.1, from coordinate 764,668 downwards.
AAAAGAAATGTTTATCCTAACATCTCAAAAAAATAAAAATAAAAACGGAAAAGGAATGAAAACTTTTTTCGCGGCAGCCAACGGTGGCACCGCCAGAGCCAGCGGTGGCACCGCCAGAACCAGCGGTGGAACCGCCAGAACCAGCGGTAGCACCGCCTGAGCGTTCGGTCGCTAGGCGGTGGCACCGCTCGGTTTGGCGGTGGCACAGCCCGAGAGCCCTTATTTATATCCTAAGGGTTAGGGCCGGCGGTGACACCGCCCCCAACCCGTGGGAATCTGCCTCAACCCTCCACCAACCTCTCTAAAGCCTCATTCCAACATTTAGAAGCCTTGGAAAGGGATTTTTGTTGGTCCAAGCTCTCCATCTTTCAAGAAATTTTCAATAAGGTAAAACTTGAAATTTTCTTCCTCTTTTCATTATTTTCCCTACCCTTTACAGTTTCATATTTTTGATCCATCATCTTGTCTAGATAATGGCTCCTAAGAGATCAAAAGGGAAAAGGATTGTAGGAGATTCATATGACCAAAATCTTTTTCAATCTAAAGAAGTAGCACTTAAATTTTCATATTTCGAAACAAAAACTATACATAAGGGTAAACACGTTGATCTAAATGAACTAGGAAACCTTGAACCCATTAGGTGGTTTGCACATTTAGATGCCTTACCTCTCCTACAAATCAATGAACCAATTTATCCTAGGTTAGTTAGGCTATTTTATGCAAATTTGTGTGTGGACAACGAAAGCCTAAGTACTTACCTTTTAGGAACACAGATTAGAATCTTTGACAGCACTATTTGTGAATTAATTGGACTCACTGAAAAAGATAGGGGCTGTTATTTTAGAGGTAAATGGGATGTAAATGTAATCGGAGCAACTTACTTTGAAGCCGTAGAAACTATTTTTGCAAATCCGAACCTCGGCATACTACCCAAGAGTTGCGAACACTTACTACCCTTTAATTCTAAAATTCTTCATCACATCATAACAAGCATCATATTTCCTAAACAATTTCATCTTGATGAAATAAGTCAAATAGAGATGAGCACAATGTATTGGATTATGACCGGTCAACATAACTGCTTTGGATACTCCATCCGGCAACACATGAAGGATATTATGGCTAGAGACGGTATGTTATCATATGGGGGGTTAATCACACGACTTATACTTGCCCATGACATTTGTATCCCACCCGATGAAGAGACAATTCAAAGTGATCGATATAACATCATCAATATAAATCTATTGAAAAGACTTAGGTGCACTTTTAGCAACGGTATATGGGTGAGGCAACCTAGAAGGACTGATCCAATTCCCCCACCAGTAGAACACCCTGAAACACCAATTCTTAGGGGAAATGAATCTCCTCCTCCTAGTCCCTTTGGCGCAGCACCTTCAGCTCCTGCTTCCTCCTCTGAAGAACTCATTTTGGCAGAATTGTATCAGATCAAATCACAACAAGACCAACTCAAAACACAGCAAGAGCAGATTCAAACTCAGCAATTTGAAATTTTGCAGGAACTACGGCAAATGAATCAAAAAATAGATGTCCTGTATCAGCACTATGCATTTCCTCCTAAAGATTAATCGATGTATCTTTTATATTGACATGCGATCTTTGTCATCTTCTTTCCTTGAATGACATGTTGAACCTTCTTTTGTGATGTATTTTGAATGAAAGATGATGTTGAATTCCTTTGCCTTAACAATCACAAATTATATGCTTAAAGACGCTCTCCTTTTTGTTGATGACAAAGGGGGAGAAATATGGTAAATTGATAATTGCTATGCTATGATTGCCATGAAATATTTGCATTATATGTTGATATCTAGCAATGATCACTATCATTCACGTTTGAAATATAAAACTTGAAAATGGTTGTCAAGTCATTGATAATTGCTATGCTATGATTGCCATATTTTCACTATGAAATGTTTGCATTATATGTTGATATCTAGCAATGATCACTATTATTCACGTTTGAAATATAAAACTTGAAAATGGTTGTCAAGTCTTGACATCATTTTCAGAAAGATACATCATGATAGGGAATCATGATGGGAGTATTGATAAGGTTTGACTTATCAATATGTCTCTTGAATTCAAAGGCTTTGAATTCAAGAATGACTTATCTCAAGTATGGCATATAGATAGGGGGAGTTAATATTAACTCCATTATCAATTGATTGTCATCATCAAAAAGGGGGAGATTGTTGAATCTCGGATTTTGATGATGAAGTCAATTGTCATGTTTTATCTAATCCATATGTTGAGATAAGTATGCAGGATTAACTACGAAAGCTTGAAGACATAAAGCGAGTCTACCGGAATCAAGTTCGATGGGTGTTTGAGAGTCCGAAGATTCGTCGGAGATGCTGCCGGAACCAATCGAGAAGAAATCGGGGACTTATCGAAGTTTTCGGAAGTCCGCCGAATAAGATCATCGGAGGTTCGCAGAGATCACCGAGAAGGCTCGGCTACTCGTTGACTTCGCCACAAGATCGGGAGCCAGCTGGGAGTCCGTCGGAAGAAATCCAAGGGCGTATCGGAAGTCCGTCGGAAGATCACCGGAAAGCTCGCCTGAACAAGACTTGAAGTTCGCCGGTTAAAAACTTGCTTAGGAGTATGTCTTTAGTTACGTAGTTTGAATGTAATTAAGGTTAGGATTAAGAAATAATCTTACACCTTGATTAGGGGCCAACTGGGCCCAAAATGAAACCTGGTTTGGGCCGGACTTAAAGCCCAACCAGTGACTAGCAAGGTCGGGCGGTGGAACCGCCGGTCTGGGCGGTGGCACCGCCCAGCACCCGAGAGCCAGGCGGTGGCACCGCCTGTCTGAGCGGTGGCACCGCCCAGCACCCGAGAGCCAGGCGGTGGCACCGCTGGACTGGGCGGTGGCACCGCCCAGTACACTGTCAGTGTCAAAACTGACAGGCGGTGGCACCGCCACTGACAGGCGGTGGCACCGCTAGCTTCGGGAACCGAAGAGAATTCAAATTTTGGAGCCCAAATTTGAATCCTCTTGAGGCCTATAAATACCCCTCTATTCTCAGCTGAGAATACAACTTTTTGAGCAGCAAGTGATTGAGAGAAAGGTCTTAGAAAAGTCTTAGCAATCCTTGGTTTTCAATTTGCTAGTGTTCACCTCCTTTCTTGAAAATCTGTAAGAGTGTGAACTGCTTGTAAAGAGTTGTAAGAGGGGTATTTACCCTTCCATTTTAAGAGATTTGCTAGTGGAAGGTGGGAGCCTCATCGAAGAGGGGCCTCGCAAGTGGATGTAGGTCATTTGACCGAACCACTTTAAAAACGGCGTAATCTCTGGTTTGCATTTCATTATTGCTATTCATATTACTGCAAACTTTCTTACTTGCTTTATTTACTCATTACCTTAGCTGCTCTACTATACGAATACGCTTTCAAGTTTAATTTTTACCGTACGAAAGATTTATCATAACCGACGTTTTAATCCGCTGCACTAATTCACCCCCCCCCCTCTTAGTGCTCTTGATCCTAACACATACATCTATGGTTAAACTTAGAAGAGCTCATGAAATTGAGTTCTTCTAAATTCTATTTATCTTGGGGAACTAGAAATATTCAATATGAGAATGTTAAGGAATACATGCTCATAGTAAACTTGTGTTTGATCCCTATTACAACAATAGGACTTAACTTCACATACATATTTTGCTTGCGATTTCCTCAATATAAGTACTTTAGAGTTTTCGCAACCTTATTTGAGTATCATGCTACGGATGAAGAGTGAAGATAGTGTGTGGAGCGTAAGCATATGATGGTGAGAGATCAAAGGAGAAATGCTGAAGAATCATGCTTAGTCCCACCTTTGCTTCCAACAATGCAAAGTTCTAGCTGATGCAAATTCGAGGGCCTCCACCGAATGAGAAGAACTCATCCTGTTCCTTTGATGCCTTTGAGACCCCTTCGATGAACCTCTCTAGATTGAACTCACTGGCATCTTTGCCCCATAGGTTTGGATCATGGTGGACAAAGATTACATGAAGTAGGAGGAGAACTCTTGGTGGGTAAACTACATCCCCAAGTTTCATTATCTTGTATGTTTGCCTCAAACTTGTGTAAAGCATAGGGTGTAGCCAAAAATAACATAAACGTTTAAATACTTTGAGTTTTTGAATATTTAAAATTTTATGAAATAATTTTTTTAATAATGACTGATGTTGTAGGACTAGAGTGAACTTACGGTTAATAAGGCAAACTATAGTATGAAAAGCTACTGACCAAATTGTTGGTGGGATGGAGGTTTGGTGTAAAAAGGTGAGACTAGTTTCAACTATATGCTGTTGCTTTCGTTTAGCAGAGCCAACTAGTTAAGGTGTGTGTGGTAGTGACCTAAGATGTTGTATATCATAGAACGAGAGGTAGGTTTTCTATGCTTGGTATTCACCTTCTTCATTAGAGTAAACTATTTTAATGATAGACTAGAAGAAGTTATCAACCATTTTTCTAAAGTGAATAAAAACTGTGATGAATTTATATTTATGTTTGAGATGGTATAACAATGTATATTAAATAAAGTAATCACGAAAATGACATAAAATTTAAAATTATCAAAAGAAGTGGTTAGAGCAATGCTCCAAACATTGATGCAGATAATTTTAAATGGTATAGAGTAGGATATGGAAAACAGTTTAAAAGGTAGTCTATAACTTTTATTACCAAAACAAGTATCATAATAAGTTATAATTCTACTTAATTTAGAAGTTGAAAGAGAGTAACAAGAAAAAAGATATTGTTGAATGGAGGATGATGGGTGATGATGCCACACATCAATTAAAGCAGCAACTAAAGTAAGAGTGGTTGAAGCAGCAATTTAAGTACTGCTACACCAACTAGGTGTAGCAATAGGCTTAGGTCGAGACCGATGAACTTTTATTGTCTATTCGATTTTGTCACATAGTTGACAGATGACTTCTTGTTTATTGTTATTATTAGGATGTTAAAGCTATTGATAGTTATAGTGGAAGTTATTTGCTGAGTTATTTAAATTTAAGTTGCCACCATGATTGAAGGGTTGATAGTGTAATAGAGGATGATGGCTCTATGTATTACCCATGTATTCATAAGGCATCTTGTTTGGTCTTTTGTTGATGTTTTTGTTACTTTGATTGCTCTTTCTTTTATATTTTTGACTGAATAAAGCTATGATAATAGGTCATGTTATTCTCTCTTTTCTTTTCAAATATATTTTATGATTAATCAACTTGTTATATAGTTCTTCAAATGATATTGTTGAGTCTCATGCCCAAATCATTATCGCTAGTTCCTTATATTCATCTCCTAAGCCATTAAGAGTATAGATAATAACTTCTTCATCACTTAGGGAATGACCTATTAAAGTTAAGTCATCTATAATAACTTTTATATTTTGTATATAATCAGTAATAGTACTTTCCTCTTGTGTTATTTTCATCAGAGTAGATAAAAGATTTAGCATGTGAGTATGAGAGCGATTGGCGATGATGGTTTGTAACTTTGACCATACTTCTGTTGTAGTATTGTATGAAGATATTAGTGGTGCTATGGAGCCAACGATTAAGGCTTAAATTACTTGTAGAATAAGACGATTTTGTCATAACCATAACTTATGATCAGAATTTATTATTAGGCTAGATTCTCCTGATATTTTGATCATTTTTAGTAGATAATTGAGAGAGCCAATGATGTAGCCTAATAGATCATATCCAAAGAGAAACTTAGAGAATTATACTCATGAAGATGCATAATTATCACCCTTGGATAATTTAAAGGAGAATAGAGTTATACATATAGTGGATGTTGTGATGAGTAGAGGTGCAGATATGATATATCCGCGGAGCCCCCAATTTAGATCCTATGGATAAGATCAAATTGGACAATTGGATAGAGATCTAATTGGATAATTAGATAGAGATCTAATGAGTATATGATCCATTAAGAGTTAAGCTGCTTCCACCTCTATAAATAGGAGGAACCTCACGGTTCATAGGTTAGAATTTCTTATGGTCACTTGTCCTAGGGTAGAAATAGGCATTGGTAGATCAGTAGAGGAATTGTTGTTGTTGAGCAAAGTAGAAAATCAGAAGTGACAAATCAATAGAGAAGAGGGATTACTATCCTCGGACAACGAGGAAGGGAAAGTCTTACTCAAGGTAAGAGGAGCTCTGATACCATGTAGAATTGAGGAATATATTATGAAATAGTGGATTTCATTCATTGAGGTGATGAGTATTTATACAGATTTTGAGAGAGAGATTTTCCTCAATCATACACTCAAATCACACGATTAAATCAATTACTTAGGTTCGTAATCGATTATCAAATCATAGAATGATTAAAGATATAAATAATATAGTGATATCATTCCGTGTGTACCTTCATCATAATCTTCTATCAAATAATGGATGCTACTATGGGCAAAGCCCACAATTCAGTATATATTTCATTATTTGTTGATAACTATTCCTATAAACTCATTTCCATCCTCTTTGGTATATATTATTTCACATGAAATTTTGATATTGATTAATAATTAGTTAGAAAAGATTTTTATAGAATAATTTGCAAATTTGTTCCCCTGAATAGAAATTTATCTATAAATCAAGAAACCTTAACAGTCTGCTGTCACCATTAACATGCATCTTCAAGCTCTCGTGAATCAGACCCAGTTTATGAGACGTAGATTGAAAATGCTAATTGTCAGCATTTTATATCTAAAGTTAGTGGGAATGTATTTTATTATATAGGTCTTTTTTTTAATATTGAATAATCTTTATTTGCCAACAGTTGATCTGGTTATTGTACTAAACAAGAAATTTTTCATTAAAAATTGTTTTAGATAATATTATAAACAAGATGATTAGGTTATTAGTTTGAATATTTAGCGATAGATCTAAAAAATTATTAGCACTATCTCGAAGAGAACGGATTATAGCGATCAAGCTCGAAAGATTTAGTAATAAATTTTATCTCAAGAAAGGATAAAAGTAAAAAATTTAGTCAAAAAAGTTTTTTTAATGACTTAGAAAAGAATTAAGATAAAGAAAAATAGTCTTTATACATTATAATTGAAGTATATTATATGCTTAAGACTATGTCAGATATATATCGTTTTATAGTTAAATAATAATGAATTAGAGTAGCCAAGAACCGCAAAATACTAAAAGACTGCAAAGAGAAGTAATAAGATTTTAAATAGACAAAAGATTATATGCTTACATATATAAAATAAAAAAATTAGCGTAAAATGATGAATTTTCAACGTGCGGATTTTGTAAATTGTCTCGATTAAATAGAAATTCCACTTTACAATTTATGTTATATAAATTAGATGGGGTAATTATTAAAAAGTATTAAAATAAATAGTTATTATATATTAAACAATAGAAGCTGATTTTATAATATTTTTGAGGTTCTAATCAAACTTTAACTATAAAAATTTTATCTTAGGAATTGACATAGTCAAACTCAAATTTCAAGTCGCTGAAGATACTTTGTACCATGTTGCAGTAGCTTTATCTAAGAATGATATTATATTGTAGCTTTATGTATTATAGTATAAATATCTGATGGTTAGAG
>CM017188.1:726769-756812 GCA_004837865.1 Musa balbisiana | reverse complement strand
CACATGGAGCGGTTGCGTAATCTCCACGTCTGGTTCTCATGCTGCCTCCGAGAGAGAGAGAGAGAGAGAGAGAGAGAGAGAGAGAGAGCGATGCCGCGGACCGGAGTTAAATATATTAAAACGCGGTGCTCCCAGAGACGCGTGCCAGTTGTGAGGGGATGTCGGGTGGATCGCAGAGCTGACGAACCTCGTCGTTGTCCGGTCGATCGACATGAAGCGGTCGTGATTCAGAAAAAAGGAAAACATCAGACGGTCGGTGATGGCTCCAGGTGCGGTCCCACGTTGGATAAAACTGTCATGGGTTCGAGCCGCAGTTTGGTCGGCAGAAGTGTTTCGCGCTTGCGACTCGTGTCTCGTGTCTAGACTCGGAAATCGAATCGTGTTACGCAATATTTTCTGGCCTTTATTCTGTGGCCTAAGTTAGTGTCAACTTTGTCTCGTCTGGAATGGTCAATGCTAAGTCTGCTTCTGAAACCAGAATTGACAGCTACCCGAACCAAATGAACGAGATGCCATTTCTGCGACGGCAAGGGAAGAAGATGTATTCCTGCTGTGTACACTTCACACATGGAGCGGTTGCGTAATCTCCACGTCTGGTTCTCATGCTGCCTCCGAGAGAGAGAGAGAGAGGATGCGAGAAGAGAGGGGGACGGAAAGGGCGAGCCTGAGATTGTTGACCGAGGGTTAGTCCACATTTGTTCTCTCGTGAGAGGTCGTCGCCATCGGAGCCGAGGGAAGGTACACATTTGTTGGGTCTTTGTGAGGCCATATCGTGCATGAGCAGCTGAGAAAGCGGTCGATTGGCTTTGACGTCAACGCCACCAACATTGATGAACTGTTGTACTACAGCTCTTCCGCAAATCCCACGGTTGAACTGGTCTGCGGAGAGAGTATATTAATAACATGTTGAGAGTCGCTAGATGGTGCCCTAAGGTTGATAGATTTGGAGAGAAGCTGATGTGACATCGATCGGTTCGATCATAAGGGTAGCCTACATTAGTTTATGCAGCACAATTTTTTGAAGGGGTTTGTTGAATGGCGTCAGTTTGGTGGCTGGCAGCTCCGAAGGGTTCTGCTGCGTCTAAGCATGAACACAATGAACAACACCTGCTGTAAACTCCACCACAAAGCTCTCAGATTCCTTCGGCTGCAGGTCTCTTTTCTTGATGACTAAGCTCTATACTCCAAGAACTACAAATGTTCGATGCTTCGTAGGCAGCCAATAATATGGATCATGAATTCTATACCACGGAGAAAGATGAAGAATATGTGCCGGCAGCTGAAGTCAGGTTCTGATGAAACCATTCATCATGGATGATTGATTGCCAATTGTCAGCAAACAATTGAATAAGCTGAATGAATGAATCATTGATGGAATCGTGCATGATTGTTCGTGTCAAAGAGATTTCTTCAGCAACAGCTTCATTATTGAATCTTGTAATAGATTACCGACACATCTCTTCATCAGTAGCTTTACATTGTAGAAATGAGAATACAAAATGCGTTGTGTGTGAGCATCATCAAAGCAATGCAAGCTGTGACAAAGTGGTGTAAGAAGGGAACACCATAAGCTCTCGTTCAAGACAAAGACACATAGTAGCACAGTCCTATCAGGAGGGCCCAATGCTTGGAAGAAATTACCTGTGTCACTCAAGTCAAAGGAAAGGATGATATTTTTTTCCTTTTGTAATCATTCCATTTGACCCTGCACAGAACCAATAACAGGACCCTACTTCATGTGATTCAAATTGTAGAACATATATAGGGGAACTTGTTTAAGATTTGGCTGTCAATTCTTTGTTGGCGTGATGCATGTCAAAGAGCGTTAAGGGTATCATCCATCCATCGATAATATAAGCGCAGCAGATTCCCCATAATAAATGCTGTTGACTTACTCTTGATTCTTATTGCAATTCTATGAATATTTTTCCGAGAGGAGAAGAATCTTTTCCGACAAGATTGACACGCATTTGGATTGGTCACCCACCACTGTATCTATGGAAGCTCGCAAAGAGATTGGGAAGAGAGATCTGATGAGCAAAATTTAGTCAGGAAATGTTGGGTAAAAATAAAATCCACAAAAGCCAAAACACTAGGCTGTGTATTAACTACGTGATCACTACTGGGATATCGGATTTGGTTCCTGTATGATTGTCCAAAGTGATGGTTCTCATCTAGGGGATCACTGGATCGAAGACGGGGATATTAAGAAAGCTACAGAAAACACACCATGATTAACGGGTCGGGCTGCTCCATGCAAATCCGGCCCATTTAAATCAACATTTATGGTTCTAAATGGATCCCATTTCAAATGGATTACTGAAAATTTTGTTGGCCTGTTACAAGGTTTTGATAATCACAATAAAAATAGTGTAAAGCATATTTAAAAATATTGTAAATGATCTAAATAGATTTTTAACCTCAATCAAATAAACTCTAAGCTTAAAAGCATAACATTGTAATGGTCTATAAGCAATGACGATAAAGAAAAACACCATATGATGTCAATTTACAGTTTTTTTTAATATTTGTAATATTTTTAATACATCAAATAAATATTATACATTTATTTATTTATTTACTGCACTCAGAAAACAATACTAATAGCTTGCTCGCAACAGATGGCAGCAACGCTTTAGTCCCTTCTTCTTGGTTGGAAGGCGCAAGCACAGTGGAGACATGCATGGGAGGTTAGCAATCCACCGGCTTCTTTCCTTCTCTCTCGATCATGGCTGTGTCAGAGAGCAAATAAAGCTGTGTGCAGTCCATGGAAAGCGAAGCTTGGGACCACTTCAAGAACACCCAATGAACTCTGCTGCAAGCAGTAAGACAGCTTATCAAGAGCCGCATTCTCTCATGATGATGCTTGCATGCTTAAAGGTGTGTGTGTGGCCCTGTGAATGCTATGAGTATGCCCGGGGATCAACGATGAAGGAGACCATGGGATAGCAGAAAACTATAACCTAAAACTAAAAGGTGATGATGTTTTGTATACTTGTAAATGCCCCCATTAGTGTTTCCTTGTATTATAATCATTAAATGCTTGGATCCGAGATATATTAGGTATCATTATTAAAGTGTGTAGAGAAGTGAGATGACTCGTAGATAAGCTGATGACTTGGGGGATATGCCAACGTTCTGTAATTGTAACATTCATTCATTGGTTCCTTATGCGGCTTCTACTAGCTTGTATATAAGCTGACGACTTCGATTTTATATAATCGTCTTCTAGTAGCTCCTTGTATTTTCATCTCCTGAAGAATTATTCGAGTACACGACCAATGCAATCTTTGCAATAGCTCAATAATAGATATAGATTGGATCTGAATCCTAGTATTAATGTTAATGTTATAATTATAATAACATATATATCATATTAATAATAATTATAATATCGGGACAACCAAAATTATAATAACATATATCATATTAATGTTATAAATGGTGCGTTTGGCCATGCGGAAGGGAGCGTATTATTTCTGCCATCGTCGGCCAACCCAACCCAACCCATGCGCGTCTCAGTTGACGTGATTCCCTATGCCTTCGATTTCCCCTCCCCCCTCCCCCCTCTAAATAGACTTCCCCCACTACCACTCTCCGCCACCATCTGACCCCGCCACTTTGGTAGGAGCGCGAAGGGATCGGACTGCCCGCTGCTTGTTGCGGAGCAGAAGAATGGTTGCCGGGCGTGGAGGCGGCGGTTGGTTCCGGAAGCTGAACGGCGGGGGATGCCGCTGGCCGTGGAAGCTCGGCTTCGCTACCTCCTGGCGGTGGAAGTGTCTCTCCCTCCTACGCTTCTCCTTCCTCGACGACCTCCTCTTCCGCATCCTCTACTGCCTCGAGGCCGTCGTCCTCGTCGGCGCCCTCTGCTTCTTCTATCTCTGCTGCGGCTGTCACATCTAATCGCTCTGCTGCTTTTGTATTCTCTGTAATGATGCCGTCTCTGTTCCCAACAACGCAACTTTTGCGTCGCTATTGTGCTTTGGAATGTGTTGCTCTTCTTATTTTGCCTTAATTCTCGGGGATCTAAAGATGGTCTTGAGATCGAATATCTTCCATCGATACCACTCAGTTGTCTATACTACTGAGTGGGCAACAAAGCAAAGCAGTCGACAAAACAGTAAAAAAGACATTCTGACCTCGGTGAATGAGATTATAAGAACATGAGGGAAGAAAACATCATCATCGACCCACAATTTTGCTTCCAGATTTGAAAGTTAGAACAGCATGATCTGCTTTATCAATGGGAAAGAACATGGAAGAGACCAAATCATGCATGAACATAATACAATAAATATGCTTCAAGATTCCACCAACCCGTTCATTGATCTTGCAATAGCCACAGCATCACATCAAAAGAAAGAAAAAACTGAGTTTAAGAGTTACCAATAGCATCGTCACCATAAGACAATCCACGAGGTTGTACAACTTACTATAACAAAGTAGAAGAGATGCATAACTACGCAAGAACACATCCGTCGACTGATAAAAGACCAACAAGACTTAACAAAGACAAAATAGTACATTCAACTAAGTAATTCCAAAACTTCAATTAATCAACTAACAAAGTTTCTTAGCGCTTACCAAATAAAGCGTTCACTCGAAGATCCATGCTCCCGAACATTAGCAAGCAAGAGAGATGAGAACTACATAAACAAGTTGGGTCTTGATGCTTTGTATGTGGTTTTCAACTTCCTGGTTGGTGGCCTGACCTTCTTGAACACCAGTGGAAACTTGATTTTGGAATCATGGAACTGCTTGGTGCTCTCCCTCTTGCAAAGTTTAGAAGGAATAGTAGCTGTCTTAATAATTTGGATGCAGTGACACCTCACTCGATGACGAGAGGCCATCTCATTGTACATTTGCTCAACAGCACCATTAAGAGTAGTATCACGGTACTCCTTGTACATATTGTGGTAACCTGTTCTGCTTTGATACCTTAGCCAAATCCCATAGTTCTTGATCTTAGTTGGTTTACGCTCAAAAATCTGCAATCAATTTGAATGTTCACGAAAAACTTATAAAATAAAATGGTCAAAAATAGGCTAACAACAAGTTTGATACAAACATTACAACCAATAAAAACCCTTCACAAAACTCAAACAAGAGAATCCACAGCAGAATAGGTGTCACGACATTATAGCAACGAGGTAACTGGCAACTGCATAACCAAGAGATCAAATAGATTTCAGAAGTCTCAAATCTCATCATCAATCATTTCAAAACAAATGTGGTAAAATGGTGGAAAAATATCACATCTTTGTCCCTTTTACACTAAACACCTGAAAAGAGGATTAGCATGAGGCCCTGCATCTCGTTGTGGTTGCGATGTTTGATAGAGACAAAAATATTTTTTTTTGTGAAATCATACCTGCCTAAGTTTAGGTCTAGTCAATCACTAAAAGACGCCAAGCTGGCCATGATGCCCATGGCGCTAGGTGCTCGCCCAAGTTACCCGCCTAGTGCCTAGGCTGCACCGGATTGAAGTTGCCTGCCCAGACCACTTATCGAGTGCTCGGGCCACGCCTGGACGCCAAGGTGACTTCACTGGTCAAAATAAACTATGTTATTGGGCCTCTTCACTAAATGGCTTACTAAACAAGACATCTAACAAACAAAAGATGTCCGACATGCCAGATGTCATCGATGCATTTGATGTCTCAAAGTCCCATCACATTGATAACTCAATCCCCTAAGATGGTGCTTATGACATGCAGCAGTTCAACTTTAACAAGAGTACTGCCAGTTTCATCTTTACATTGAAAAAGATGTGAGAGATATCAGATTGGACCAATAGTAAGATTTTTAAAAGTATCAAGATCAACATAAAACTGGTTCTCGGAGTATTATAGTATATGGTCTTGTAACTGAAAAAAGATGTGATTACCATAAATTGTGCCCAATGATTCAACGAGGCTCAAGACTTTCCAAAAGATAAGAAGCAGCTCAATAGGGAAATCATCACTCACAACATAGCATGAAGATGAATAAAGGAAACACATAAATACTATATAACCACCCAGTTTTATCTGTTAAGTAGGATACAAGATTTATGCAATACAAGACACCAACAAAGAGAAGGTATCAACGATTAGACTGCACAACAGTAATAACAATCATAATCGATTACAACATATTATCTGATTTCAAGGGAAGATTCTAAATTCAGTATTCCATTGTACGAAAGATTATGTTAGTTTATAATGTTAAATATCCGATCATCAAGTTTGACTTAAGCGTTGAGTCATGAGGTTTCATTCTTCCCGAAAAATGAGGTCAGTAATCCTATTGGATAAGTTTCTGATAATGGGATAGCCTTCGTTTTAACAAAGTCTCATGGTCTAACACATGACTCGTAAAGCCCGGCATAGCAGTGCCTTCGATATATGCCTACAAGACAATTCATAATAAGTTTTTCCTACTTAGACGGACTCATCACATATACCCAGTACTAGGCGCCTAAAATACTTGGAATTCAGAATTAACAGTAATAGACGCTCTGTAAAATAAAATAATCCTCCTCTCACTTCCAAGATGTAGATATGAGACAAAATAAGATTTCATCCATACCCAATTTCTACGGTAATGGAAATTATAGGACTGCAAGTCAGAAGAAAAAGACATGAAACTGATAATTGATTTAAGAGAAAAGATATTTGACCGAGAGGTAACCGTGGATCAAAATCAAAAATTGACTGCATGACAACATATTTCTCGAATCATAGATTGCTATTTGTACAATTAATAGATCTTTGAAATCACTGGAAACAAAAAACCTAATTCAAGAACAATAGAGAGAAACAACAGCCGCAGAAAAGAATCCACCTCATTGATCGCCAGCACCTGCCCGTTGCTCTTTTTAACCTTCTTGAGCTTCCTCAAAAAGTACCTGTAATTCAAAGCCGTAAACCTCAAAATAAATACCCATCAAACAAACATTACGAACAAGAAAATGTGCGCTTAGGACCATCGATGGAGCGAGATTCGTCAAATGGGGCGCCCGGAAGCCTACCAGAACTTGGATTTCGCGCGGACCTCGTTGGTCGCCCACAGCTTCATCCGGTAGATCTTGGGATGCTCATCGGTCGACGAAGGGAGTGCTCTCCCCACCACCTGATACTGATGGAACTACAAGAAACGAGGGAAGACAGCATTAAAACCGCAGAACCAACGGATGCGAGAAATCCACCGCCAGAAACCACAGAGGACAAGGAATGGTAGGAATTTGGCACAGAAGCATGCATCGAAACGCGTAAAGCATGAACCACGACGAAGAAAACGAAACGCGACTCACCCTAAATGCCACCATTTCCTCGCCCCTTCTCTTGCTGGTCGCCCCGCCTTGCAAGCGCCAGCGGCTGGCTGGATGGGGTCGATGTCTCGCGGCAGAGAAGCATCAACCGTGCGGTTGTTGCGTATTTATAGCCATAGGTGGGTATCGTTCGAGTCAGCCAAACCCTAATCGGGCCGCGAAACGGGCCGCATGTTGGGTTCTTCTTCGGGTCTGATTAATCTAATCCTTTCCGCCCTTTTCCCTCTTTCAAGAAGTGGGGTTAGTCTAATTATTATTATTATTATTATTATTATTATTATATATATATATATATATATATATATATATCATCGCCATTACAGTTGATCATAGGAATCTTGCTCCAGAGATGCCAATAGAATCTTGACAATCTCATGCATCGTGGGTCTTCTACTGCGCTCTTCCTCCAAACAAGACACGGCTATCTTAACCATGGCCGCTGCCTGCGCGTAATTGAACTCCCCATTCAATCTGTGATCCACCACATCTCTCACCCACGATCTGCCATTGCCATCGAGCTGCTCCTTCAGCACCGCCACACGACTCCTCACGTCCTGCTCCCCGCCGTCCACCGCTTCCCAGTCGGAGACCCGACTCGCCTTCAGTAACTCGAGAAGCACCACGCCGTAGCTGTACACGTCGACCTTGGCGGTGATGGGGGAGTTGAGCGCCCACTCCGGTGCCATGTAGCCCTTCGTGCCTCGCACCCGCGAGACGTTGAAGCCAGCGGTGTCCCGCTTCGACAACTTGGCCAGTCCAAAGTCGGCGATCTTTGCTTCGAACTCGCGGTCGAGGAGAATGTTTTCCGGCTTCACGTCGCAGTGGATGACCCACTCCAGGCATTCATGGTGGAGATACGCCAGTCCCCTCGCCGTCCCCACCGCGATCTTGAACCTGTGATTCCAGGGTAACAGGGCGCCGCCGCTGCCGCCGTCGGCGAACAGGTACTTGTCCAGTGACTGATTCTGAACGTACTCATAGACCAGAAGCCTGTGCCGGCCTTCGGAGCAGAAACCCCACATCCTAACCAGATTCATGTGGTTGATCCTTCCGATCACGTTTACCTCGGCCCAGAATTCTTCTTCTGCCTGCATCACATCTGTCAATTTCTTCACCGCCACCACCCTCTTGTCATCCAAAACGCCCCTGTAGACGGTCCCCGACCCACCCCTCCCCAGCTCCTCCTTGAATTTGCCGGTGGCCTCCCGGAGCTCACGGTATGGGAACCTCCTGAACTGACTGCCAATCAACTTGTACCCTTTCTGCACTGACTTGAGCGTGTCGTGCCCCCTGAAGATGCACCACCAACCTGTGAGGATGAAGAGAAGCTCTACTGCTCCAAGCGCTGCAGCAAAGGCGTAGAGGTACACCCACTTGGTGTTGCTGCCGTTGTTTCCATACATCTTCGAAGAGCCCAGAACGACACTAGAATTGACAGGATTGCAGGCAAGGCCGGATTGGTTGAAGCCGGACGAGGATTTTACGGACTTGGGTACTTTGAGGAAGATGCTGCTCGGGAATGACGTTGATCTGTAGCCATTGAACAGTGTGCTCTTTGGGTAACAGGACCCTATTGCATTTTCGCCGGATTTCTGGTAGCCGAATGCCAGGCAGGAGCAAGTCGACATGCACAATCTCCTGCAGGCCTGGAAGGAGATGAGTGTTGTGTAGGTGCTCATATCGAACCCATAGAAGTCAGCCCCCGTGAGCTCTATGAAATGAAGCTGGTGCTTGGTGTAGTGGCCGCAAGTCATGTTGAACTTTGGCTTGCAGCCTTTGTTCCAGTCGCGGGGATCGTTCATCTCGTGTCCCGGAGGACAGGAACACTGGCCGACAGAAGGCAAGTACTCGCAGATCGCGTTCTTGCCGCAGAGGCCGTGCACGGAGCAGATCTGCCGGAGAGCGACCCAGGAGACGGACCACAACCCGTTTGACAGATTCAAGCTGTAGAGTCTGAGATTACCATCGTAATCCACTGTCAACCTCCTTTTGATGCCGAGGCCTAAGTCAGAGGCGTTGAAGTTGAGGTTATCGCTCGACAGGAATCGGCCTGTGGCATCCAGAACTGCGATTCTGGAGCTGTTATAGCTTGATCTCCCGTTTCCGAACACAGTGTAATCCGGGCTTGGCCAATAGATGCTGGAAATCTCCGGTCCGTCGTATATAAGCTTTAGGACGTTATCGTTGTCGAAGTAGAGGCTGTAGTAGCCGGAGCGGGGATCGTCTTTGGCGACCGGCGACACGAGCAGCTTTACTTTGGTTAGCTGCTGTGAAGGAAGCAAGGTGTGGGTGGGCGAGTCGAAGCTTTGCCAGTGGATACGGCCATCTCGGTCCTTCAACACCAGGTTGCCGGAGTTGAGGATCTCGGCTGACGAAACCCCGACGGAGCTGGTGTTGGTGTCCCACACCGTGGATCCATCGACGTCGGAAAGCACCAGTTTCCCGTCTCGGCGCAGGGAAACTCTGGAGCCACGGCCATTCACCGGAGAGTCCCGGTTGGCGGACCAGACGACGGTGGCGTCTTTGGAATAGGTGAACCAGATGGAGAAGCAATACGCATTGATGCCTACCGCGTGAAATCCACAAGAGAAGGTGCCGTCCAATGAGGTGATCAGAGTGGTTGCCTTCTCGTCCTCCACCGAGAAGGACGAGCCGACTTCCATGGTGAAACGAGGCGTTGCAAGGGAGTGACAGAAGACAGAGACGAGGGAGAGAAGGATAAAGGAAGAGATGAGCAGCAGCTGGTTTCTCATGGCTGACGAAGAGGAACGGAGTTCTGGCTGCTGGCTGTAGGAGTGTCTCATGGTCCAAACATTTGGTCTTCATTTATAGATGCATAGATACACATGGAACTCGACAAATACGTATGCGAGTTCCTTAACTCACCATTCCATGCACCCTTCTACACGTAGTTCCATGTCTCTTCCATACGGCAGAGGAACTGCAGTTCCATGTCGACCTGCAGATTGCCAACCAAGCTATCACATGCATGTAAATCGACGGATCTTCAAGCTTTTAGGTGGAATGTTGACCTTTGAAAACATCTCAAGGCCGTCAGCTTCGAGTTAGTCATCCATGAACGGACGCATCTGAATGGTAAACGTGCTCACTCCGTTCACCATCTACGACCAGTCCCACTGCATCAAATACAGACAGGTCATTGCTAGGAACAGTGTTCGTCGTCGAACACCGGCACTGCAACGGACAAAAGGGAGTGTTGTTTGGGGGCTAAGTAGTCTTGTATTATTCCACATTCTACAGGAAACTACAGAGACATCCTCGTCAACCTTCCCATAGTACAAAAACCACCATTCAACGTTGCCGAACTCGAACAATAATTCCTCCAAATACAAGCCAATACGTGAACGGCGGCTGCACACAGAAACAGAACACATATCCAAATCACAATTGCTTTGTAAAGACAAAGATGAGAAAGCAAAAGCCCTGAAGAAGGCATAGCAACAATGCTAAAAGCATGTGCTATCATCTTGCATCACCGATTGCGGTTTTAGCATACGGAAAAATATTGCAGCAAAGACTAGTAAGATAGCAGAAATGTCACACATAACAGTGAAGTGTTTGAGCAAGATATCTTAACAACAGTGTTCGACTCATAGCCAATAAAGGTGCAGGATGGAACCAGGATTTGTTGATCTAACTTGGCATCATTTGAGAAACGATGCACAGCCAACCAACCAACCAACCGGTTGTCTATCAAGAATCCGGAGCAATGTCTTGCAAGAGTATGCAGCAGAGGTGGTGCCACTTGTGTGAATGCAGGAACAACCCTAGTAAATACTGGTAGGAAGATCATCATCAGTTGGCACCATTGTGTCCTCACTGTCGATGTAGAACACATGGCAATCTTTTCCAGGTTGTTCTGCTGGATTTCCGTATAAGCAATCTTCCAAGTTGAAGTCAGATCCAAATTTCCATCAAGCTGCTAGATATGTACTTAGATGCATGCCAACCCCCAAGATTTGTGGAGTAACCAAGTCCTAAAATGGAGCTGCACACAGAGCATACACTGCATTTACTCCAGTGCAACTGCACCCAACAGGCTTAGCAGGCATCTGAGGCATTGAAGCCGAGAAAGCGGTGTCAACCTTGACCTGAGTTGAAGCCGGAGAGACTGGCATAGATTTATCAGCTAAATTTGCCACAGGAATCTTCTCAGTCAAGGAAAAACCAAAAAGCCTGCAACCATTTCGGTTCACATTCTGCTCATTTCCTATGCCCAACTTACCGCCCGAAACAGAAGAATGCACTTTATCCATTTCGGGTTGCTGATTGGCAAAATGACAACCCATGGTTGGAGGCCGGAACGGGAATTTTGCTTCTTTCACATGCAGTGCTTCTGAGCCGTTTAACTTGGAGAAGTAGCAACCGCCATCACCCCTATCTTGACCATTCATGCTGGATGCTGGCTGAACCAATGACATTCTGGAACCTGCTTCTTGAAACATTAGCACCGAGGACGGTGAAGACGCTTGAATTGGTGGCAAAGATGGTTGAACAATAGTAACATATCCCAAAGAAGCTGGAGGCAATCTACTCTCGGCATGAGATGTATGAAATCTATCAAACAGGCCGTACACACCATTCCTTGCATGAGCATCAGATCGGGCTCCAATGAATGGAGGCAATTTTGAGAATACTTCTTGACCTTGCAAGACCTTTTGGAATAGGACAGGTTCGCTAAAGCCTGTGCAATTGAAGGAAAAGTCAGCTCCATATGATGTTCTGACCCTATCCCCTGTAACAGATTCACCTACGATGCAGCTGTTTGCACCAGTGCAACGTCCCTTACCGTCTGAGTATTGACGATTTCCAATCTCAGAAACATGAGAGGCTGTTACACCAATGCTACTCGGAGTTCTGAGCCTCGTAAATTCTTGACCTTGC
The DNA here is from genome assembly GCA_004837865.1 of Musa balbisiana. Classification (NCBI taxonomy): domain Eukaryota; kingdom Viridiplantae; phylum Streptophyta; class Magnoliopsida; order Zingiberales; family Musaceae; genus Musa; species Musa balbisiana. The sequence goes on along the minus strand of CM017188.1, from coordinate 744,595 downwards.
AAGACCTTGTGGAAACTTGCAGATTCCCTCAAGTCCAGACACCCATTTCCATCTGCAAACAAATGGAAAAGAAGTATTAAAAATATGCAACAAATGTATGGATGTTCTTTGGCAAACACATCAAACACCTACTCGGAATCGGAAAATCCATATTGACAGAGGGAAGACAAATTTTGGCTCTCTTGGAACCCGCCGTTGACAAGCTTCCAGAGCCTAAGACTGAACCTATTGGTTCGATTTCCCAAGGTGATATCCTGTTTTGCCTATTAGCATCGATATCATCATCCCAATTAACCTGAAAGAAAGAACAAATACATTTTAAATCAGCAACATAATGCAGATTGAATAACGAAAACAGTTGATGGTTCAATAATGCCAAAAGCACAGAGATAAGCGCTTTAGCACTCTGAAACAAGCTATACTTATAGTGAAATCCACTTAAATATCATAATGGGCAATACCCAATTCAAATCCAACCAAAAAGCTCAGAAAGCCCATGCCTTGTTTCACAGACAAATAGAAATTTTACTATAAAAAATGCCTCCAGTTGACATTGAAGCTATAATTATAGTGAAATCATCTCCTATTTGACCAAAAATATCTCATTGCTAAGCAGATGATTGTCAATTAAGCCCACTTATCCAACCTAAGGCTTATGGACCTGAAGTTATACGAATCCTATGGGCTTCATCCCCCTGTACTTAAAGTCTATCATGGTTGATGTGTTGAAGTTAGCCCAAGAGGTTTGATGATGCAATTCAGTTATATACACAGAGATGTAAACAAGATATATCACAGCATGTCTAATTTTAATCGTCTACATAGGACAGATCATAGTTGGCAAGCTGAATATAACAGGCTTTTTGTCTGGGAACTCTGCAAGAAACTTAACTGTGTGTTTCATTCAAAATGTAGCCATCCTAAACCTCGGAATGATATACACATTTAAGCTAGTTAGACGAACATAAAGTCTAGTATAAAGAAAAGAAAACCAACTTTAAAGTAATCCTTTTTACAGTATAGCACATTGAGCCAAGATTAGAGCAACATCATGGTCTTATAAGAAATGACATGGATGAAGATCAACCTTTTGAGAGAGAGATGATTAATCAGGAATAAAAACCATAAGATACACAAGTTTTATTTCCTCAAGGAATGAGAAATTCATTCTTATTTTCAGACTTGTGATCAAGATTGTCCTCGAGGATAACAAAGCTATACTCTCCTGCAGTATCCTAATTCTCTGATACATGCTTTAGATATATAGATGGATAAATGAAGCAGATTAACGTACACTCTATTGTATACCAATCTTACAATTTTTTGTAAGCTGCACATTATATATGCCATCTAAATTAACAAAAAGGAGGAAAAAGATAATAAATATCTTAAATCAATGCAGGCATTTTATTTTTAACATGACAAAATAGGGTAGTCCAAAATGGCACAGAAGTATGTTGACCCTTCTTATTTTTGGCCAAGAAACTATTTGCTTCATATAAGAAAAGAACGGATCAAGTATATGAGCATACCAACAGACATTTCCACTTTGAACCAGGCCATCTAACAGGGTCCATGTCACTGATCCCAGTTATCAGTCCTGTGGACCTACAAGAGAAACATAGGCGAATCAAATTCAACATGTATCAATTTAGATTCTGAAAGTAAATGTGGCAGTTAATGTACCACACCTTCTCTCTGTGGCATCATCACCTTCATAAAGTATTTTGAATCTCATTCCCGCAGAAATGGAAGTATTTAAGCTTTTTACAAATTTCCAGTATGGAACTATGAACTCTGAGGAGCTTGCCCTGCAGGATATGAACCTAGCATTTAGAAACTATTTTAACTTTGAAAAAGTATTTCTCACCACCACTGTTAATTAACACAAAATGAGCTCTTGGAGATACTAATGATTTGTTAGTTAAGGATGTCACAAACTAGATTGTGAAATAACTGATACAAATGTCATTTGGGTAAAACATAGGAAAAGACATTTCAATAAAAGGACCCACATAAGCCCTATGAGATACAGGATTTAGGGAAACTTGGACAATTAACAATGAAACAGTAATTTGGCTAACTAATTTTGTTGTGATTTATTAAGAAACAATTTATGCCAGATTCAACAATCAACAAAATGGGGGTGCTATCTACAAATACAAAGGAGTCTGCCTTGCCTAGAAGCTGAATGAATATGTTTAATACTATCTTCAACTGAAATAATTTAGGGAACAACATCAAATAAACTAAAAAATTTATAAACAATAGTAGCATTTGCAAAAGCATACTTTTCTGTAATTGTCAATATAAAAAAATTGTGTTAATCATGGATGTTTTGCCAACAAGGACACCTAGAAGCTAGTATTTCAAAGGTTTGTTGATTTGATAACCCATTGAACGAAGCACATTAATCAGTACCAACTGACCAATCAAATTTACGTACGCCTATCATCATTTTGGAAGATAATCTATATACTTTTTACTCAATAAATCAAGTTCAGATCATGACTCTTACAACTCCTGACTATTTAGTAATATCTCTTAAGTTAAAGTACACCACCGCTGAAGATAGAATTGTAGAAGTATTTTGTTTTTCTGGAATCTTACAAATTTAATCAGGCTTGTATATAATATGGAAAGACCATGTAAGGAAGCAAAGATATTCTGTTTCTTATGCTAATTATCAGTTTTCATCTCACTTCATATCTGGATGATATTGCAGAGGAGCAAGAAGATTCCAGTTGAAACTTAGACCACTCATATTCAGCAACTATTAAATCTCGACAATCAATAACTTGACACAGAAGACAAAGGTTACAGAAAGCACAACTCCGCTAAAACCAGGCATACCTTGGGTTATAATAGATGTCGAAGGCTTCTTTGTTGGACACAGCATCAGCGACAGCTGCCAGTGTCAATAGATTCATGTTGCCACTTTGATGTTCCAAAACAGGGCTGCTGCCTTTAAATTGAGCTGCCCTCCTAACACCCAATCTAAGCACCCCATCATTGCCCCTATACTCATCAAGAAAATCTCAATTACGTAAAGGATTTTCATGTCTATGTTTGTTAGTGTGCAACATTACAATAAAGCCTACCGGAGAAAGAGCACTGCATCTCCAGAGCTGAGTTTCTTCCTATTTACAAATGCACTCCATCCAGTTGTAAGAAGATGTCGACGTGGTTGACCTAAAGAAGCAGATAAATCCACATCTATCAGTAGCAGATGTCAACTTGAATCTTCTAAAGGCTATGTCATATTAAGTGGCTGTATCACCCATCTAAGATTATGATCACCCATCTAAGATTATGATTACAACTAAGATTTCTAATGTATTAGTTATTAAATCATTAAAGTGGCATTGTAGTGATTTATCTCCAGGAGGAAAATGGTTCAACATTTTACAGATAATTCCTCGTACAAACATTTTAAAGGCACATCTTTAAATGAGAATTCCAAATAAGCTCCCTCAGACAGTAGTACAAAGCAGTATAGTGCAACAAAGTTTTTGGAACTAAACAACCTGGATAAATAGTAGTGTCAAGCAATGTTTAAAATGATCAATGTTCATTTACTTATGATTTATATTAATAGCTAAAATGTCTTTAAATACAGTAAAGAATTTGAGCACAAATGGCATTGTAAAGAATAGCACAAATGACACTACAAGTCTTTAATCCAAAGTAGACCAAATTCCTCAAACGACATCTGGTTTGGGTAAATACCTCTGTAGATATGTCGAAACCTCCATTCCATGCTGTGCAAATCTTTTGCAACGAGCTCCTGCGAAGGCCTTTGCTGCTTGTAGTCCTGTTTCGAAGAGAGGAAGCAGATAACACAAAAGGTTAAAACTTAAAACAATGTTCTTCACGTCAAATACCCTATGTTACATAGAATCCATTTCAAAGTATAAAGACTGTATAAATGCCAAAAAACAAAAAAAAATCCAATCCAAGATAGAAGAAGTTCAAGAATGTCTCGTCACCAGGGGAGGGAAACAATCCTCGGCAGCTCGGCGTGGCACGGAGAAACCCCCGTGCGTGCTCGTGTCAGAGGCAGTGAGAGTCTTGCAGAACATATGGGGTATTGATGTCCTGCTTATACATTCAACATCCTCTTCTTCTGCATCTCCTTCGAGCTCACCCTTCTTAGGTCTTCCTTCAAATTCCTGAGCCAAAAACGTGTCACCACATCAACTAATATGACAGGGAAACACAACTGACTTAGATAAAGCAAAGCTTCAAAACTCACATACCCCAAAAGTAAAAAAGAACCACAAAATCACCAAAACACAGATCAGATATATTTCACTTCATATACCACAATTGATATGTCGGGAAGAAGGGATATTTGCCATAAATACCTGTGTAATCTAAGGTGCTTCTTTTTCTTGATTCAAGAACAGCTATACGTAATAAAGATCCTATTTTTAGATGAGATAGCTTAAATCGAACCCCAACTTTTCATAAACACTCACATCGAAGAGCTTCGTACCTCACAAAATGGAAAATCGGGAATAAGAAAAAGCCTAACCTCGCTTTCTACGACAAGAGAGAGCTGAGCATAGACCTCATCTGTAGCCGCATCAGCCTGCGTCCATTGTAGCCCCAAAAGAGCAAGGTATGAGGCCAAAAACCCCACCTTTTTGTAACCCTAGAAAAGAGAAGACGAAGCAGGGTGGGTAAGTGAACGAACATGGAGCTTGACGTCGACCACTCGGCAGAAGACATGAGGCGGCACATCGTAGCCGCTGCCGACTCCCCCTCTCCCACCGCTGCCGTCGCCGCCCTCCCTCGAGTGCTCGAGATGCCCTTGCGGCAAGTACACGACTAAGCTGCCCTTCTTCGGCAGCCATATCCGGGGCCCCGCGCACGCGTGCCACAGCTCCAGGCACACCGACGCCGACTGAGACGCCTCCTCCGCGGCCGCCGCAGCGGAAACGGTGAGGTGAGCCGGGTGCTGCTCCGGCTCCTCTTCCTCCTCTTCTATCGTGTTCAAATCGATGCCCATTCTCCCCAAACCCAGAGAACCTAGCAGCCCAAGAACCGAAAGGCAAAGCCAAGAGAGAGAAGACCCAGAGGTAGGGGACGGAGAGATAGGTGTAGGATTCTGTTCGAGATAAGGATCAGGGAGGGAGGGAGGGCACAGGGGTGGTGAAGCGACGCATGATGGCGATGGTGGCGAGGCTCGTGAAGAAGGGGGGTGGAGAGGGGAGGAGGAGGGGGCTGCGCTAAACTAAAGGCTGACGGCCTAAAAAAAGACAAGCGTGGGAGGCGGGAGACGAGCGGCAGGTGCACCAGAAGCAGAGCAGAGCGGAGAGCAAAGGAACAGAGTGCAGCAGAGCAGATAGATATAAGAGCTAAACACCAAAAGCTCGAGCTTTTCCTTTTTCTCTTTCCCCCTTGCTCTCTCCTCTTCCTTGGGTCTCCCCAACCATTACATAAGCTTTCCCAAAAGGAAGCGAGTCAAAAGCGACGCCTCAACCATGTCCCTTCCGTACCCTCTGCAGCTGGCCCGACCCCCATAACTCTCTCTCTCTCTCTCTCTCGCTTCTCAGCGAATTATTTTCATTTAACCTCTCCACCCAGTCCCAGACTTCTCGCTGTTGTGATGCGGTTGTCGTTGCTACTCCTGCACAGCAGCGGCTGGCTTGCGTCAATGCATGAATCGGATGGCAAATGGGGATGAGAGAGAGGAGTCGGGTGAGGACTGGTCGTCGCAGTGCCCCGGTTTATCACCTCCCATTCTCCTCGCTTTTATCGGTGGAACTGTGCTGCTGATGCTGCAACTGCTGCAGCGGGCGCAGAGGAAGGCAGGCAGGGATGGTGACGGCAGCTCTGCTGCCGGGGGGCGCTTTTACTTGGGCTACTACCGCGAGAGTGACCTTTTCATCCATTAATCCATCTTATTTCGCATTAAAGAGACACACAGACGCACTCTCACTCACTCTCTCTCGATCTTTATCTTTCGTTGCACCATCAGACGACAAGACGTAAGAGCCCTGGGTGGTGCGTTAATTATTATTGCTGCAACGCTTGCCTCCTCCTCCTCCTCCGTAGGCCACTGCAGACTTGTGTAGTTTGCGTCGGCCCCCCCCCCCTCCCCCCACTCGGTTCTTTACAGAATTGTTCGGACGTGGAATCACGTCTCACAGACTCACACATGTTGCTGCTGGGAGATCAGAGGGAGGGACCATCCCCGGCTGTGCATGAAGACGGAGGCTTTAACTGGCAGTGCCTCGGGTTTTATCATCCTGGACCGCCCATGTGCCACCCCCTCATTGAGAGAAACACAAAAGAAAAAGGCATGGAAAAGAAAGGTTTTTTCGAAGCACTGCAGCAAGCATAAAGGCAGTGGCTTTCTCGTCCCTGTGGAGGTGGAGGTTTTTGCATGGCCCTCCCACACTGCTCGCTGTTTTTGTTCCTCCTCTTCTTGTTGGTGTTGCAGGAGGCCGGTCCTGTCTGTCTGCTGCCACTGCAGTGCGGATAAGGTCGGTAGATTTTGGCTGGAGATGGAGGTGTCGATCGGGCTGAGATTTTGATTAGGAGAGTGCCATCGGAATCGAGGGGGTTGTGGTGGAGGTCGGACCCAAGATTAGGTATTAGGTGAGACATAAATAGCTACATTGGACTCGACCAGGTTTGACGCCATGGGAGTGATCCATCAAGCGCCAGTTGCACAACTGTGTGTCTTGCAGACACCAAAATAATGTGGTCGCCGATTGATTGATGGAATTGTCGGAAAGTTTCCATCCAAACCAAAAACCACCTTCTCCTCCTCTCTACTCTTCAGTAAAAACCATGTTAAGATTCTAATTATGATTAGTATTGAATGGTATCGAATATAACAAAGATTTTAATCTCATATCTCGTGATAGCCAACATATATTATTCTTAATACTGAAATATATATATCTTCTTCTTTTTTATTGAGTGTCTGATTAGTATAGTCAGAACGACGATTAAGTTGAGAATATTTAGAATTTTATTATTCATTAAATTATGATTTATAATAAAAAAAAATAATATATGAAATAATGAAACCGAGGGTAGAACAGTCATTTTCATATTTAAGCATAAAGACCTTTTCGAGGGGGTCATTATCAACCAATATAAACGTGTGAGAATCTATATTCATTCATTCATATTTCGAATGTAATGGATTGGATTATACATGTCCATATCCTGATGTGAGTTCCAATAGTCCAAACAATGGCGTTCTCTTTCATGTTTCATATGACCTTCTCAAGTCAATTCATCCACCAAAATTATTTTTATGCTAGATTTTTTCTTCAACAATATTATATATATATATATATATTTCTGCACCACTAAATTAAGTGAGTGCATAAAATCTTACAGCCATTCCGTATATAATTTATTATTATTATTGACTGTTGGCGAGACGAAACGTTGGGCCTGCTTAATTAGTGGGGCCTGCGCTGGCAGCTGCAGGGACCCACGGGATGTCCGCGAACAGGAAGAGGCTCACATGGTGGGGGGAGGTGAGTTATCGGCGCTGTGCTCGCAGGGACCGAGATTTGAAGTACGTCCATCAATGCTCCATAAGAACTCTGTGCAAGCCGCTCTCTCTCTCCTCCATGCAAACCCTCCTCTCACTTTTGTAGGGTAACGTTCCTGTCCTTTAACTACCCCTTTCGCCGGCAGAAGGACCCCCCCGGGTAAACCGGAGCACCTCTCGATCCTTTTTCCCCCCCTCCCCCTCCTCCTTCATGGTCTTTGGTTAAAACTACTCTCTCTATCTCCAGTGCCGGGTGTCATGCACAGGGCTTCCTATTTGTTTATTGTCCCTCAGACATAGATGACCACTCTATGGACATGAAGAGAGAGAGAGAGAGAGAGAGAGAGAGAGAGGGACGAGTGGATGAGCACTGGAGAGGGAGGACCCATCACCAGTTATGGACGACACTGATTTGGTGTAGTGAGAGGGGAGGACCCATCACCACCCATGATCATGGTAGGTGGGAGCCCCCAACACACCCGAATAGACTGGAGCCGGGCCCCAACTCCGGCGGTGAACTCTTTTTCCCCCTGTCGGCTTTGTTGCATTTGTGCTTTGTGTCTCCACCCTCTCCTTTGGTGGACACAGCAACTTTGGCTGGACCCCTTCTCTTTACGTCCATCGCAGAATTCTACCTCTCTTTCACATAGACGAGGGTAATCGGGATAGGTAAACGCTAGCACTGACGAAGGGCCCCCCAGAGAATGACAACTGAGATCAGTCTCTCTCTCTCTCTCTCTCTCTCTCTTGAGATGCCACAGCAGCACACCTTTTAACATCACGCATCCTTTTCTTTCCTTTTTGCTGTTACCATCCCTGGTGATGCATCCACAGATACTGATGAGTTCGAGTTCTTATCTTGGATTCCGCTTAATCGAACATCAACGACGAGCAAGAATGGTGCACCTCCAATGATAGTTCGACATGACTGAACTCGCAGCGGTTGTGTTCGTGGTGACCGGCAAAGTTTTTGAGATCAGGAGCATGATCGCCATAGGGTTCGTTCATTAGCGACATGATAACCCTAATCCACTTCAGGTCTGCTATCTTTTCGGTGCAGGAGGACCCAAGCAAAAAGTAGCTTTGATGCAAGAGGGAGGAAACCTGATTGCGAGTCATGGGTCACGGCCACGCCTCAATGCTGCCTCCAATAACCTGCTGCTATCAGTTCACGTACCAAACAGTGACAGCAAAGTGAGCATAAGAGGCTACATGTAGGTCAAAAAGATGGACACTTGTCGACCTTGATGTGGCCAACTCATCTAATTTATTGTTCATTGATGTCTACTTATTTTTATGATCCAGTGTTGCTCTTTTTAGCTTTGTTCCAGCTCCCAAAATAGCATGTCAACTTCACGATCATATTTCAAGTTATTGCACACCATCAATGATCTCAAATATGGTTTAATTCTTGTTTATCGACACATAAGTAACACATGGCTAATTAACATGTATCTATCACTCACAACTAGATGATGAGATGTAGATTCACATCCCAACTTTTCCGGTCATAATTTAGTCCCCTTGTCTGTGTGTAAATTAGTCATTTCAAAGGCTTAGCATTCCCCGAATCTTTCAATTTTTTTACTGACTTTAAAGTAGCTCATACTCGGAAAGCAAACATTAGTGATGAACCAATTGCCCAAAGCTGTTCTGGCCATGATTCACAGGTATATAGGAATCCAGTGTGCTCACCATGAAGCTGGCGGGAGCGAATGGTGACAAGAAGGAATCTGTAATTGTTGACCTGCAGAGCTATTCCAGTTACCTCTGGAGTCGTATGCAGAGGTTTTGGTCATCTTTGATGATGAGTAACTTTAACATGTCATCTAAATCAACAACTCTACTTGCAATCTGTAATTGTTTGTAAGGTATTCAGCTTCTCCTAAATCGTTTCTCTTTCATACTGTAAAGTGCTTGCGATCTGCAACCCCAATTGTACATCCAATCCCATGATGAAACCAATCTAATTGCACCAAGCACAAAGGTCTTCTACAGAGATCATACATATACAGCTTTGGAAGCTTGTCATGGTTGTGCCTCCAAGCTGCTCAAAATGGCTGCCACATGAGCGATGGACGGCCGGGTCTTCCGCCCATTGCCGACGCACGCCGACGCCACCTTCGCCATCCTCGTCAGTGGCGTCAGGTCCATCGGCAGCCCCATTCTCCCGTCGAGAATCTCCCGGACTCTGCACTCCCTGATCAAAGGCAGCGCCCACTCCACCAGCTTCCCCCCGTCGCACCTCCTCCCGCTCAACAGCTCCAGCAAAACCAGTCCCAAACCGTACACGTCGTTCTCCTTGCACGCCCCGCCGCCTTCCCCGTCTCTGTACCCGACCATCTCCCACCTGTCACCCGGCTCCACCAAGAAGCTCAGCCCGTAGTCGCAGATCCTGGCGCAAAAGTCCATGTCGAGCATGATGTTGCTGGGTTTGATGCACCCGTGCACGATTCCTGGCACGCTCCCGTCGTGCAGGTGCTCGATCCCTCGCGCCGTCCCCGCCGCGACCCTTATCCGGATATCCCAACTCAAGAGCCCGGATGACGGCCCACGATCGTCCTCGAGGTAGCTCTGGTGCAGATGATAGTCCAGGCTCTTCGTGTTGCCGACGAATTCGGAGATGATGAGCCTCTCGCCGGGTGCCTCGGAGAAGCCCAAGATGGGGACTACGTTGGGGTGGTTGGCGTACGAGAGCGACTTCATCCGGGAAGAGAAGCTCACGCCCGGGTTACCGAGGACTAAATGGTGGTGGATGCGCTTCACGGTGTAGGTATCCCCGGTGGCGGAGGTGGCCTTGTAGACGGTGCCGAGACGGCCCTCGCCGACGACACGGGAGCCGTGGAATCCGTCGGTGGCAGACTCGACGTCGCTCAGCTGGTGAGAGTGGGCGGGGAGAATTGCCACGGTGCTAGTGTCGTCAGGGTCTACGGCGCACCTCTTCTTGCAGATTACGTAGAGGACGACGCTGAGAGCAAGGAGAAAGACGCCAACGAGTGCGATGGCAGAGTCTACGCTGATGGTGGAGTCCTCGTGATTCATGGCGGGATTACTTGTTCGGCTTCAAGGATCAGATGTGAGGGGGGTGAAGAAAGGATAAAGGTGGGAGATGTTTGGTTGATTCAGATGAGATTGTTAGGAAAATGTGAAGGATCCTCTTTAGGTTTGGTGCTCGCAGCATGATGTACACTTCGAGTCTATTCCGTTTCCCCTGTCACGAGAGATGGGTAGAACAACCATAGATCTTCCACTAGATCAAACGAGAGCAGGTGGGGAGAGTAGTTTGTCTGCGCCTATGTTGGTGCACCAAACTCGGAACAAAGGGCCGCAGAGCAGAGCAATTACAGCTCAAATCAAGGACAGAGTTGCTCCATACACACAAGTACTTGTCCCATTCTGTCACCGAATGTGCTGTTCGATTTGAAAGCTAACAAAATAGTAGTCGGTTTCACCTTCCGAAAAGATATGTTGATTGAATAATGAGAACAAATACAGTATCAACTAAGCTAACACAGTTCTTAAAGAACGGTATTTTTTCTTGTGGAAGAGATCGCGTAGAAGATAATGATCCTGATTGAGTTTTGACTGTCAGAGATGAGAGTGTGACAGTCAAACGTATCTTCCATCTACATGTGTTCCCGAAACAGTTGATGATGCTAAACTAAACACATGGCAGTGCGGATTCTGTGACATCTCACATTGGAAGATGGCACGGAACGGATAGAGAGTTCAAATGGCAAGCACAAATACTTTTTTTTTCTGGTGGCGACGGCCACAGAAATCCGCTAAGCAACGAAGATGATTGGCTTGCTGGGAAGGATGCATTGGAACAAATTCTTTCAGATACAGTAGAACAGTTAATTCGATTCTCATCACAGTGTAATGGTGCAGAACCCTCCATAGGAGAAGCTATTCGCTGGAGGAATCACAGGTTGTCACATTCTACGGTATCGGGCACTCAAGAAGATGGGTTTAGGTCCTTCAATGGCGGCTTCAACTTGTTGACAGGAGCCACGTCGAGCAGCAGCTTCACCACCGTCCTCATCGGCGGCCGATTCAGTGGGAGGAAATTGGTGCAGAGGAGGCCAACGTCGAGCACCTTGCGTATCTCCTCCTTGAAACAGAGACTAAGCCTGGGATCGATCACGCTTTCCACTCCTTTCTGCTCCAAGGTGCTGCACACCCACTGCGGCAAGTCCCTCTCTCCAAGCTCAGGATCCATAGGAAATTTTCCTGTGACCAATTCCAGAATCACCACCCCAAAAACTATATATGTCGCTCTTCTCGGTTACCCGGAGAGTATAAGCGTACTCTGCAGAAAATGGAAAACGAGCCAAGAGAATAAGTGAATACATTCCACGCACTGATCCTAAGATCTCAAGAAGAGCAAACACCGAGGATGAAATGAGCAAACCTGGTGCGATGTATCCGCAGGAGCCAGCAATCACAGACATCGACTTTGGTCCCTTCACGATGGCTTTGGCGACGCCAAAGTCGGAGACTTTCGCTCCAAACTCTGCATCCAACAATATGTTGTTGGATTTAACATCCCTGTGGACGATGGGCGGAAGACAGTCATGGTGAAGGTACGACAGACCCTCAGCCGCATCCAGTGCAATCTTGTACCTCGTTCGCCAGTCCAACAAACCTCCCTTGGCGCCATGCAGCTGGTCACCTAAGCTTCCATTCGGCATGTATTCGTAGACCAGAAGCTTGGAGTCAATGTTAGTGCAGCAGCACCACAGCTTCACGATGTTCTTGTGACGAATCTTCCCCAGCATCTCCACCTCGGCTTCGAAACAGTCGCCGAAGCTCGGGACTATGTCGTTCTTCTTGGAGGTTCCCCAGAGCTTCTTCACCGCCACGGTCTCTCCATTGCTCAACACCACCTTGTAGACTTGACCGGAAACTCCGCTACCGATAACGTTGTCTTCGTCGAGGGAAACCAGGATCTCCTCCTCACTGAAACCAAGCTTATAGAACGAGGTGAACTTCCACTTGGGATTGTCCATACCAAGCGCTGCCTTCTTCAGATTTCTGTATCTCCAATAGAACCAAGCTGCTCCAGTCACGAGCACCAATAAAGCGAGTATAAAGACCGACCGAAGCAGCCAGACGAATACACGGCGCTCCGGATTGACACCTCGCGGGCTGGGACAGAATCCGGTCAATTCCCCGCAGAGACCCGGATTGCCCAAGAAGCTATTTTGATATGTCTGTGTCGCAAGCAAAGGAGGAAGACCGCCGGAAAGCTGGTTGTTGGAGAGATTGAATTCGATAAGATTTAGGTTCTGGAGTTCCATTGGGATCTCTCCGCTGAGTTTGTTGCCCGAGAGGTCGAGATAGTTGAGCACCGGGAGTTCCCCAAGCTCCGGCGGGACCCCACCGGAGATATCGTTGTCAGCGAGGTTCAGCTGGCTAAGCTTCTTCCATGACAGGATTCCTTGGGGGAGTTCACCGGAGAGGGAGTTATTATGTAGGTCCAACTTTCCCAGCTTGGTCAAGTACCGCAGACCCATCGGCAGAGGCCCAGACAGCATGTTATTGGCAGCAGAGAACTCGTACAAGTTCGAAAGAGCTCCTATTTCCTCTGGAATTGGCCCACTGAACTGGTTATCAGAGATTAGTAGCATGGAGAGATTAGCTGCGCCTGATATCACCGGTGAGATGCTGCCGGAGAAGAAGTTTCCGGAGAGCTCGAAAAGCCACACATGGGGTAGGCCCCAAAAAGCAGGGGGAACCTCGCCGGAGAGGCGGTTGTTGGGTAATCGCACGCGGGTGAGTGATGTGCACCGGCCAAGACTCTGCGGCAAGCTCCCTGAGAATGAATTGTTAAGCAAAAGAAGCTCCGATAACACGCCACCGTCGCAGATGCTCGCAGGAATCTCGCCAGATAGGAAGTTATCTGAAAGATCAATAATCCGAGAGGGAAATGCTTGCCGAAATCGAAAGGGAGGGGACCATCGAGCTGGTTAGAGAACAGACGGAGGTCGGCGAGATTCTTGCACCGGGAAATGCTCTGAGGAATAAGACCAACGAGGTTATTCTCGTAAAGCTGGAGATTTGCAAGATTGGGAGCAAGGAAGATGTCTTCGGGAAGATGACCGGAGAGTTTGTTCATGGAAGCATCGAAGAAGCGGAGCGCAGTAAGGTTGGAGAGGCCACGGGGAAGGGTACCAGAGAGAGAATTGAAGTAGAGCTCGATTTGGACGGCCGACGAGAGCTCCGTGATCGATTCGGGAATGGGGCCGGAGAGCGAATTATAAGCAAAGTCGAGGTTGACGAGCGACGAAATGCGGCCAAGGTCCGGCGGAACAGGGCCGACGAGGTTGCAGCCGGCGAGCCAGAGAATGCGGAGCTGAGTGAGGTTGGCAAAGGAAACCGGAATGGGGGAGGGAGAGAAGGCGTTATAAGAAAGGTTAAGCTCGCGAAGAGAAGTTACGTTAGAGAGAAAGGAAGGAACGGGGCCGGTGAGCTGGTTGGCCACCAAGGAGAGGATTCGGAGGCGGGGAAATTGACCGAAAGAAGGCGGTATGTCGCCGGAAAAGTTGTTGAACTTGAGATCGAGGTGTACGAGGTCGGCAGAATGGAAGGGAGGGAAGAAGGGAGGGGGCCGACGAAGAAGTTCTGCGAGAGGTCGAGGTAGACGAGGGAGGAGCAGCCGAGAAGGGAGGAGGAGGGGAGGGTGTCGTTGAGCACGTTGGAGGCAAGGGAGAGGAAAGAAAGGTGAGGGAGACGACAAAGGGCGGAAGGAAAGGGGCCTGCAAGAGCCAAGCCGGAGAGGTTAAGAGAGGTGACGGCGAGTGATGTGGAGCCGCAGGTGACTCCAGTCCAGTTGCATGGGGTGGAGTCCAGTGGGTTCCAGTCGGAGAGAGCGTTGCCGGGGTCAGCGAGGGAATTCTTAGCTTGCAGAAGGGAGAGACCTTCTCGGTTGAGGGAGAGGGAGAGGGAGAGGGAGAGATGAGGAAGAAAGAAGAGGGAGAGGAGGAAGGGAGAGGGGAGAGGGAGAGCATGTTGGTGCCGGTGTTCTCCACCGCAGTGTAGTGGTAGTGCAGTGTGCGTGTGATCTTGGAACGATGGGGTGTTAAAAAGAGAGGGAAAAGGGTGAGAGGCATCGGAAGGGACTGCAGCAGTTTGGAAGGCTTTTAAATCAGATGCCTTTTTCTCAGCGCAAGCCACCGTAGTAAAAACAAGGAGCAGAGGGGGAGGAGGGAGGAGGGAAGAGGAAGAGAGGAAGCTGTCATTTCCTAGATTGATTGCACGAGAAACCCAAGGGTCGGTCGGCATGGAAGATTTTGGACGATGTGCAAGTGCTTGGAGTAAGAATATATCCAACGCTTTATGTTGGAGAATTAATGCAACATGCCTCAATGCTTCTTCACATGGTTGCTGTGGAGGACATATCCCTCTCGAGGAGGAAGAGTTGGCGTGGAAGTCGAATTTGAGGAGGAGGAATCTCTCTTTACGACAATTGCCTCACAACTTTGGGAAGAAGTGATTCCCTGATGCGTATGGTGGGACGGATGGGCTTAGCGCATCAATCCAAGCAGAGGGACTGCCGACTCCAAAGATAGAGGTATATTTTGTATATTTGGATAAGGCCAGTGTTGTTAATGGAATCTCTCTCGTTCTCTCTCTCTCTCTCTCGTTGGAGGAGTCTAACCACCGTATTGAGTATGAATGAATTGGGAGTTTCTGTCTGTGCCAAGCCAAAATGCTGAGACGACAGCAGACTCAAAGCCCTGTAAAATCGGATGAAGCACAATACGAATCCGTTCGCTGCTATCACTACTTTGTCTAAAGCAAAAGGAAACGAAGATCAAGCATGCATGCAGACCTTAAACCCTAAAACCTCTTCTTTTCTTCCCGCAAACTGTTCCCACATGAACGGTGCCGCCATTGCAGGAAGGGGGGAAGAGGTCAGTGGAGGGTGGCGGCCGTTTGTGCAGTGGAGGAGGAGGAGGCTTTCCCTTGCGTCTGTTGGCTACCGAGGGTGAGGGGGGGAATTGACGTGAGGGTGGTCGGTGGGGACGGGCTCCTCTTTCACGTGAACCATTGGCGATTCTATTCTACAGCGAAGAAAGGAGAACGCGATTCCTCCCCTGCTCGTTGTGTCTCGTTCCTCTTCCGTGATATTTCACGTGATGGGACGGACGGCAACCTCACGTTTTCCTGGGCTTGTGTTTTTACAGTTAGCTTCTGTTCTTTCTGCTCCTCCTCCTCCTCCTCCTCCTCCTCTCCTCTCTTCGGAAGTGTGATCTCAGACGCAAACTGTTGGTCAACCAAAATGGGTTGAATGAGCTAAGACAGAACAGCACTAGCATGGATTATTATTTATTGTATGCATCTCATGGTAGGCACAAAGTAAGGAATTAGAGCTTTTGCATCACTCACTCCCACCAAGTGAGCCTCCTCTGGAATGGAGCACTTGAGCCCTCCTCTTCTTGTGCAAGTCAAATTCCATTCGTTCATCGGCTTTTTTCTTTGTTGCACGTGTTTAGGCTCATCATGCAAGTAGGAAAGCACTTAATCATCCGCGTAGGCATCTTCTTAGACATAATTATCGGTGAAATTAAAGCTTCTTTTGACATGCCATCCAATTTCTCGAGTTCAGATAAGTTAAAATAATAAGAGTAGCATGAAAATAGCAAAAACAAATTCCACGATTGAATGTTTAATCGGTGAAACTAATCATTATTTGGTGGAGATTAAAAATATTGACGAAAGTTAAGCGAGTCAGGTTCTATATATCGAGTAAATTGGTGAAACTAATCATTATTAATTTAATTCTTTTAGATTAATTAATTTTTTTAACTAAATTCATTAACTCATCAAATCAAACAGTAAATTATATATATATATATATATATATATGAAAAACAAAAAGAGAAACCCAAAAGAATCAGAACTAGTCAGTGGTCATAGAACACATTCTAGAATCGAGCTTTAATTAAATATCCAAAGCACCACCACATCTGCAAATGATATCTTGGGGGAGTTGGGGGACGAAAGAGAAAGTATGTCCTCCACGTAATGTATGGATGTCACTAACGCCTTTAGAAAAGAGAACAATGAGCCTTCAATTGAAATGACAGTGTGCCAAAACCACATCGACGTAGCAAGACAAATTCCTAATTCAACATTTCATATATTGTCTTGAATGATGTCCGGTGATAAAGCGTATGTCGTCAGTCTTAATATCTTAATATTGCACATGATTATTATATAGGTATCTCCAATAAAGGAAAAGATGAAGATCACTCTTCACCTATCGGGAAAAGATTAAGATATATAATTACCAGGTATTCCTTCTTATTATCCATATGGACAAAAAGGTCAAGTGAAGGTTTTGGGAGACGAGTAGAGACTATCTCCTCGTATAATATTTAATAAAATATTCTATTCGTTTATGATCAAGTATAAAAACTCATATTCAATACAACAAAAAAAGGATTATTTTTTTTTACCTTAAGTCGAGAAACCCCTCTTGCGTACAGGTGGCACATCAAGAGTTTAATGTTTTCATCACAGAGGCACCTCAAACATATTGTGTATACGGGTCCAGACCATGTCATATTACCTATGAGTCAACTTCTTTCCTTAACATTTTAGCACGAAAAAGAGGGCTCAATGTTATAGGAACAATCACCTATCAATCCTCTCAATGAACACTTGAGAGAAGAGATTTTACCCTTGACTATAGTACTTTCACTCAAGAGGGGCTACAACCACCCTTTTTACATATTGGCACATCTATCTCGGTGTAGATGCCAATGTGATACTATTGCCTATTCAATGACCTAAGTCTCTCGATCTCAAGAATAAGTTTGAGGCACATGCTCATTCTTATCGATATGTTCTTCCACCTCCCATCCTTGGAGGCGTTCAATGACAGTATTGACCCAATGGAGCACATTACAGTTTTTGTGCCCAAATGTCATTGTACAATATTTCATATGTCTTAATGTGCCACACCTTCCCAACCACGTTAAAAGGCTCACCACGAGAATGATATGACTACCTAAAGCTGCTTTCTATCAGAGTTTTGCCTAGTTCGTGAGGAGTTTGAACTTTACATCCTCGGGAATGTATGCTCGTGACTATCAGCGGTAACGCTCCTTAGACTCAAGCAGGGTGAGGAAGAAATACTGGTAGACTTCGTCACTCAATTCACGAGCGAGATCCAATATATGCTAGATGCTAGTTACAGTGCCCTATAAGCAATCAATAAGTGATGTCACGTGTAATTCACTAATATGGGGAGGTCAGGAAACCCGACCCCACCATGTGCCCTAGTAGGG